>JBAMJV010001053.1:0-155530 GCA_037951105.1 Echinarachnius parma | reverse complement strand
GGGGGGGTTCAAAATAGCAACAACAAAAATTGCCGCTGGTCGATGCTCCGCATCGTCATTGGGTCAAATCCCCCCCCCCCTTAGCAAAAAGCTAGATCCGCCCCTGCCCCCCCCCCCCCCCGTCGCTATGCCACTGCCTGTGAGTGCGGTTGGGCATGAGCCCCTAAATACATAAATCGTGAGCCCCCCTTAGGGTTTTGCCCCCCCCAATCCAAAAATGCTTCCGGCGCGCCTGCACACATGAACACATTTCATACTTTGGGCACATGAATGACAGTAGATCGATAAATCTATCGTTATCAGGGCCTCTTTTACATTGACTGCACTAATCGGCCCTTTCTAGAAAAGGCCGATAGTATGCGACAGACAGTACAGTACAGTTAAAGTAAAAAGAGGCCCTGAAAACGATAGATGTATCGATATAGCACGACAGGTACAGGTCAATGGAGTAGTACGGCCCGACTGATTTTTTTTTTAATTTTTTTTATAGGGGGGGGGGGGGGGGGGGAGACACTCCATGTATTTCTTTAATTTATGAACGATGCAACCATTATTGTTCTTGTCAATTTGCAGGGGGGACACGTGCCCCTATGCCCCCCCCCCCCGTAGCTACGCCACTGGTGCAGGTTGTCTCCTAATGGAAATAGTTGCCCCTACCCCCACCCCCTGCACACACACACACACACACACACACACACACACACACACACACACACACGCACACACACACGCACACACGCGCATACACCCACATGCAAATAAAGCTCGACGAAAGAATTCTTGTGGCGCCAAAAATGTATGTAAATACATAGTGTCACTTTATTCAGTACCACCAATATGACATTATATAATGGACAGAAAGAATTGAAATTAGTGATGAAAATTAATATAAATCATTGACAATCGTACAAATTCACTTCATATAAAAATACATTCTAACATGTAACAATATTCATGATCTTCCTTTCATAATTATTTCACTACAGAAAATATACAATAGAGAAGTACCCACATTAAAATGACATAAAGTCAATAAATTTGAGAGATTTTAAAGTGTCCTTGTCAATAACAACAAACAAAGTTACTTTATAGGATTACATTCAATTATGGACTCATTTTGAGCAAAATACAATGGAGCCTCGTAATAAAGAGCTTGTTACAGTGGAACCTTGTTATAAAGAGCTGTAATATATAACAAAACCATCTTACAACAAGGAACATGTCATTTTGCTGGTCCTAGCTCTTATATCCTTTTCCCCCTGGTATAACAAGATACCTGATAAACAGACAAGGGCCCCGTTACAGAAAGATCGATTGATCGTAAGTCAGCAAATTTACGCGTTTTAACCAATCAGATTTGCGCATCTAGAACACGTGATCTGACTTACGATTAATTGCAACTTACAATCGATTGTATCTCTTTCTGCAACGGGGCCCAGGTAAGGTTCGTGGTCCCAATATTCTCATTATAACGAGGGTTACACTGTATTATCAGTATAATCCACTGATGAGGGCTAATGTAAGCATGTGCCAGAGGAATAGGAACAAATTAAATCAAAATCCATCTTTCAAATTTAATTGATGTGATTCTGTTGATTGATAAGATTGAATCCTTAAGTACGCGGCAATATTTTGAAGGAATAAATCTAATTGTCGTTAGTCTATTCAACTGCATTAATTATCTGGCGAGTAGTTAAAACTCACTCCACGCATCACTCGAAACTCCAACTTTAGTTTTAAAGGGGATAGTTGAGTATTGGTACTTCCCGAAATGCCCCTTGACACTAAATTGGTTGGTTTTAATTCCATTTGAGAGTTCCTTGAATAAAACATGTATAATGAGAATCATTCCCTTTCAAATGCTCTCATAGTTGAAAAATTTGATTTCAAGATATTTTATTCATAAGTCTACCGGCCGGGGGACATTTTGACTTTTTAGAAAAAAAGAAGAAAAAAATGCTTATAGACTACTTTGAAAAAAATCTAAATAGGTTTTTAAATAGTTGTTGATGATATCTCTATTGAATCATTATTTTAACAAAACATCAAATGCACAATTTTGTATGAAAAATGGCTAAAACCAATGAGTTTTTAGAGAGCGCTCTCTTGAGTTGTAACGGCTCTTTAAAAAAAATGATAACAGGGTTTTTACTTAGTCGTTTGTAATCGTGTATACTTTTCGAGCATGGTGGAGTTATAACTATTAGTTTGTACCGTAATGGTACAGGTTTTTAGTTACTAAAGTTAAGTTTGACCAATACTCAACCATCCCTGTAATGTATCGTCCACATAGCGATGTAAACATGGTCAGCCCGAATCGGAGCTTCGGGGCTGCAGGGGGTGGGGGGTTTTGCATCACCCGCAGCGAAATTAAAATGTTGAAATATGGCTTATCATTACTGATATCTTCTCCATAAATCGACAACACTGTTCAGTTGATCTGTTTATTAACACTCTAACGCCCCCACCCCCCCCCCCCCCCCCCTGTAGTATCCAAATACGAATAGAGAACTGAATCCCATGAACTCCTATGCAATAGGGGCAAAATAATCATTAACAATTATGTTTATCAGAGAAAAAAAAACACACCCGAGCAACGAATTGATTGTGGAAACATACATTTCTATATTACTAGGTGGGACTGATTTCTCACATCATTATGTTTTGTAAGTTGGTCTCATTCAACGTCTGAACGAGAGACTCGGGCTAGTAAACTGCTGTGTGGACGCAAGGATGCATCCTTGATAGGCTGATATCGAGTGCGTGGTCATGGTGGTGGAAGACACTTGAACAAATAACTTGAATTCAAATGATTTATTATGAACATACCCGTAACCTGGGTAGATATGAAACTAGAACAACTTATGCCCGGCGCAGACAGAGCCGACTCGACCCGATCCGACTGGGTTTCAGCCTGATTAACTCAGTATACGCTGCCTCAGGACTCCGGTTTTTTCCAGTCAAGTGCCAGTCGGAGGTCATTCGAGGCCGATTCAACATGTTGGATCGGCTCCGACTGAGCGAAACTGACTCTAGCCTGACTGAAAATCAGTCGGATCGGGTCGAGTCGGTTCTGTCTGCGCCGGGCTTTAAATGTAAATCATATTCTCTATCTTTAAATGTAAATCAGTTAAAAGAAACGCACTTGCCTTTTCTCTAATTGTAAGGGCCAATATTTATCCTAAAATAATTTTTTTTTCTTTTTTTCTTTCTTTGTTTCCGTCGATATATTTTCGGGCAATTCATTTTAAATTAGGCAGGCACGTAGGTATATTCCATGTTTATAATATTATTGTTTGTTTTGTGAATAGGAAGGAGTTCTTTCGGGCATTGGCGTGCGGAAGTGTTTTTTTTCTTGGAGGTTGGGGAAGTTTAGGTCATTTGCCCAATTGATATCCTTCCTAGAACATGATGTTGTATGAAAATGAGCTGGTGCATTTTCAGAAAATGCGGGCTAAATTTGCCCGCATTGAGTTAAATTTGCCCAGAAAATAAGCCTAGTTTAATTTGTGTTCTTCTTCAAATTTAGGGGTTGTAATCTCCCAACGCACACACACAAAAGCAACATATACACAATCAACTTTCACGAGTTTACATAATGTTAAAGGGTTATACCCTTGTCTATTTAAAAAATATATATATACACACCAGTTGTTGATATGTCGGGGTACAATTGTCCGCACGTCGATTGAACATTTGCTATGTGTTTTCTTTCGTTTTGTTTTCTTTCGCTTTCTTTTTAAAATTACTGTTAACATTTTGATATATACAATGTAGGGTAACTAATTTTTGGAGTGATACTCGTTATTGTGATTTATGTTCCTCTCCAAGACAGTCGTCAGTTGCACTTATCTATATTTTCATATCTTCATATTAAACAAAATATCAAGTAGAACAATAGATTAGACGAAACTAGAACATTGTGTGACCGCATCATTACAATTTAATAGTAAAGTTAACAAGACTGCAGTACAAGAGATTATGAGAGTACTTAAAGTCCACCTTTACCGAAACTAGTTTCCAATAAAACATATAGTAAACCAACTAAATCGACAGCATCAAATTTGAATTATATCAAAAGGGATACTAAACTAGAACATTGCGGTTGGCGCACATTTATAGAACATTGCAATAAGTGATGATTGTATATCCTGTAAATATTCTAACACAACAAAAAGCTACATGAGCACTTAATATAACCAACTCGGTCAAAAAGCATGCCAATATTTCTTACAAGGGGAACAACGTTGGGTCTTTAATACCCCGCCTAACCACCCCCTCCCCGAAGGTATACACTGTGTTTCTCACGATCCATGTCTGGAACACGATCAATCAATAATCTATTTCAAACAGAGAGAAACTGACCAGAAATATATTATATAATATAAATGAACAATTGAACATAGACAATTGTGTTTCCCCTGGATTCGAACCCGAGACATCCGGATTGCTAGACCGGTGTCCTACCGACTGATGAAATAAATACATTTTAAAAATAATTTATTAAACAAACAAGCTGCATCAGTTCGGTGATCCTTTGTGTCAGGTTTATAATAGCTCCTGACCATCACGAACATTGAAGAGGGATTAAGGGACGAACGACCAGCAGATGGGCTTCTAGCTCAGTTGGTAGAGCACCGGTCTAGTAATCCGGAGGTCTCGGAATCAAATCTCGGGTTCATTTTCAATCAATATTCTACATAACTTAACCAAAGGTTATTTTATTCATGAAAATTAAACTGAGCACGAATCGTTGATCTAAATTTTTAGTAATATGTCTAATCATTTTATGAAATAGCTACATGAATTCACAATATCCCTATTCGCGAAACGCGAGCGATGATGTTTCTTTATAATAGCACACTGTGGTAAAATTATTCATTTTCTTCTTGGATCTCCATGTACATATTTATTTTTTACAAAAAGCGTTACCTTACAAATCAAATACATCTTAAGAAAAAAAGGCAAATCTCTTCCCTAGGATTAATATTTAAAATTAAGGTTGTACTAGGCTATCGCCAATAAATCATCTCTTGCTAAATGCACTATATGCCAACTTTAATAAAGGGGACCACCACGCTAAGAACAACACATGGTTATATGTTTTGGTTCCGTTGATTGATATGGAATAGATGTTCAAAACTTTTCAAAGGGTTGTGTTATTCATAAACAATGCAATTAATCACCGAAACTCACGGAACCAACAGGGCCGATGGTTCCGTAAGCGCAAAACGATTGCGAGTGCGCCCATTCTATACCCGCGTACGTTTGGAGACAGAAGCATGGTATACGCGTATGTCCTAGACAATGGACTAACCTTCGTCTGCAGACCCATGAAAAACTACTATAGTAACGTGATGGGTTCTCAAATTATATTATTTGTCTGGAAACCAATTTTTCTGAACTTGTTGGTGGAATGGACTACTAAAACTATTGCATTTATAAGAATATTATCTTTGGGTGCTGGTTCCTTTAAAATTAGATCTAATTTGAATCAAAACATTTTTTTTTTATAAACATGTACGTCCAACACTTACGAATATTGAATGGTAGCATGATAATGCAACTTTATGATAAGCAATAACATATTTGTTCTTAACTTACTATGTGTGCGTTGTTTTCAGCTCCGTGTATCATTGACTAAATATTTTATTCCTCACATTCATGGCTCGATAATATATTTGAACTGGTGTATGTTTTAATCATCTTCGCTACTTTGGTTTACCTTACAATTGTAATGTTACATGTTACTATATGTAACATTAATACATGTGAATATACACCAACTCTACTATCATAATATAATATAATTATATTATGCAGTGCTTATATTTGTGCGTGTGCATTTACTTTGAACAAATGTGAAGAGTTGCTGGATGTCACCAATATGTGCAAAGCTATATACATCACTGTAATCTTTATTCTCATATCACACATGATGTATAATTCGGCATTTAATTATAAGATGAGTCTGACCTACTCTCACAAAGTCCTACAGAACATTATTTTGCTATTGCCGTTGGGAAGATTATTCCCCGAAGATGAAGATCCTGAAGGCATTGGGAAACATTCAAATCATTATCGTCTTTCATGAGAGTAGATAAGTGTCTTGGGGATTTGCTAAGCAAGAATTTCTTTAGGATGATTTATCCTGGAAATCAATATATGTATGCTGAAGACGTTGCAAATCAGAGTCATCGTCATCATGGTGTGTGTCTTGATCGTTGTGATGATGATCAGAATGTCTCTTCTCGCATATCATGGGTGTGCTGAAGCCACTGTGAATTAGTCATACCGAAATCGTTCAAGTCACCGGTGGAGGGGTCGGTTTGGGTGTTACTGATATCTCGGTCATGTTGATGATTAGATGATTGTTCTCGGATATCATGGTAGGTATGCTGAATCCCTCGTTGCTTAGTCATACCATGGAATTAGGAGTTAATTTCATGGTCATACCGCCATCGAGCAAGTCAACGGAGGAGTTGGATTTGGTGCTACTAAAACCTTGATCGTTAGAATGGTGATATATTTCTTCTCGCATATCATGAGGTGTGCTGAAGCCCTTGTGAATCAGTCATGCCACCATCGTGCAACTCGACGGTGGAGGAGTCGGTTTTGATGCCACTGAAGCGTTCACGATGTTGATCACATTGAGGTGTTTGTTCTCGCATATCATGATAGGTGTGAACAAGACCATGGGAATCTGATATCCCTCCATCGTCGCCTGTTGGGAGAGAAGAGGTAGTCTTCGCTCTGACATCCCTGTCTCCCCTTGTTACAAGATAGCCTTCATCATCGATTCCACTTCCAACGATGCTGCGCTCTCCATTAATGTCACCCTTGAGAGGTTTAGCTGATGGATCTCCGGCGATAAAGAATGTATGCTGGAGAGTTTCAGCTAAGAACAGATCATTTCCGGATGACTCAGTGGAACCGGACGAGGATGATTCATTATATAATGCAGCTGATTGATCCATTAGTGAAGTGGTGTCTTTGCCCGTATCTTGGGCCGGGCTCCTTGTATATCCATCTCATGCTTGTTGCTACCATGTGTGGTGGAAAGATGGGGAACGGGATAAGAATTTATCTTCTGCCATTCTAAATATATGAGCCGAAGCGACTCACAAACATGATCAATTGCATCTTCTTGATTAAGAGATGTCGAGATAAAGGAACGATTCTTCCTGTCTAGGGTTTCCACTTTATCTGTAATTTCAAAACCAGGGTAAAATTGGTCGTCAAGTTCATTTGGGCATCGACTGCTTTCATCGAGAGTCTTGCTGGGGACAACATTCCTGGATGTATTTGACGACGTATTTACCATCTTCACAAGCTTTCTCTCTGCCGCGAGCGGAACGAGGTATCCTTCGTCGTCAAAGACTCTTACTGACATCAAATCTGAAACGGAGTCTCGATGATGTTGCTCCTTTGTCAGGGACGTACTAGCTGGAGTGGAGGAGCGACCCTTTCTGTCTAGAGATTCAACTTCATATGGAGCTTCGTAACCATAGTCACATTCAATTGTCCGTTGACTACTCACATCAAGAATCTCACGGGAGACAATATTCCTTGATGAATGAGCAGTGTCTGATTCTTCAGACATCGACATCTTATTTACAAACTTTCTCTCATCGGTGAGAGGAACGAGATATCCTTCGTCGTCGAAGACCCTTACAGACCTCGAATCCGAAACTGTGTTTCGGGTACTTTGCCCTACGTTTCTTGTGGCTCCATTTGTCGCAAACAGCCTTCTCGAAACGATCTTGTTCGTCGCTTGCACCTTATTCTCTTTTGTTTGATCTATGCCCCTTTCTCCAGTAGGGTTTCGTCGAATTTTAATAGCAAGAGGATCTGGGACTGGTGCATAATAACACTGTGCGTTTTCTTCGTTTTGTCCAGCTTCATTTGTCGGAAACAACCCTTTCGACATGACCCTTTCCGTGTCTTGTACGTTATCCTCTTCAATTTGCTTCATGTCCTTTTGTCCTGTAGCCTTTCTTCGAATATTGAAAGCAAGAGGATCGGGGACTGGTGCATAATCACACTGCGTCCATGTTTCGTTTAGTCCAACTTCGTTTATCCGGAGCAACCTTCGCGAAATGACCTTGTCCACGTCTTGTACGATATCCTCCTCTGTTTGCTTCGTGTCATTTTGTCTTGTAGCCTTTCTTCGAATGTTAGCAGCTAGAGGATCGGGGACAGGTGCATAGCCATCCTGGTCAATTGCCTCTTGTCCAAATGCGGATAAATTTGCACGAGAGCAAACATCTTTGACATTTCTCTTCAAAGATTTATCGGGGATTAAATCGTTATCAGGAATAGATTCATAGATGTTGTAATCTGATCTTGCGTAGTCGGTGAGATCTTGGTCTTCGTCGTTATCAAGTGGAATATTCTGGTTACCTATTTGATATCGATGTAGGTCCACATCTTCTGGGAGATCGGGTAGGGATCGCGTAACGGCGCAATTTTTCTGAAAAGAAATACAAAATAGTTTATTTATGATTAAACATCAAATCTTATTATTTGTTTATTAGAAGGAAGTCTCCAAAGAGGACTATATTATGATGGGACACCGTTTAATTGCATTAACATTTACAGAAACTGTATGTTACTTAGTAAATAGAAGTATTTAGTATTATTATAATGGTCCACTTAAAGTGGATCATTAACTTAATTTTTCTCAAAAGTAATATTTGAGACCTCAATTATACGATTTTCATTGTAAGATTCTTGATATGTGAGACGTTCACAGAAAAAGAACAATGTTTACCTAGTAACTACGAAAATAAATGTCTGATTTTATCCCGATCGTTCGCGTGAAATATCCAAATTTGGAAACAATGGACGATTGAGTATCCGAATCCGGATACTCTTGACTAGACGCTTTCAAATTCTATCTCAAATATCTCCATAATTAGGGCGTAATTAAAAAAAATGAAAACCCATTTTATTATTCTGTTACCATAAGCCAAAGAGAAGTGGTACAAGAAAAGTGTATAGAAGGTCCAAGTGATCTGGGTTTAATTTCACAAAGTTAATGGATCACTTTGACTTTTTTTTTGCAGTATACAAATATATATTTTTCTTTTAGCTTCCAACATTTAAACACTAATAATATCATCATTTAACTAAATAGTGATACATTTATGTTTATTTGTTCTATAAGTACTGGTTACTCACTCTGTTTTTGATTTGTTGTAGATGTTGTCGTTTCAGAAGCGTCCATCGGATGAAGATCACCACAAGAATGAAAGTTGTCACAGAAACCGCGGCAATTACGCCATGTTGGAAAAGTAATCCAACGGTGTTAATAGCTGGAAAAAAAAACATACAATCCAAAAACAACTTTTTAAAAGAATTTAGTTATATTTACAATTTGTCAATAAACCAAAGATAACAAACAGTAAAATCATCGTAAGAAGGAGATAGAGAAGTATAATAAACTGACTATAGTTTGTACTTTATAGTCATGCAAATATGTTGGAAGTACTGGTATATACCGTTTTGTGATATCAAATAATTTAGAGACCCCAAATTTTGGAAAGGGTTGTGTTATTCATAAACAATGCAATTAATTACCACCACTTACGGAACCGTTATTGTTCCATGGTTCCGTACGCGCCAAACATTTGCGAGTGCGCCAATTCTATTCACGCGTACGTTTCGGACGATTCGTTCGCTCTGGACAAAGGTAGTCTTCGTACATACAGACCCATGGACGCATGCTTTAGAATGGTGATGCGTTTTCCAATTATATATTTTTTTTCTGGAAACATGTTTTTTCTGAACTTGTTAATGAAATTGACTACTAAAGATGTTATCTGTCATTTATAAGAATATTATTTTTGGGTGGTGGTACCCTTTAAATGTACTCCTTTCTGAGAATCATAGCTCCTTCTCATCGGTTTCTCTAAAGTTTGACTCCCTTCGCCGTCTGCTTGAAGATTGACCTCATTGTACTCGATCTTTGATAACATTAGTAAAATAGAAAATTATCAACTAAATACTAGAAGGATTTTAAAGATTAGTTACTACCTGCTTCTGTTGAATTTGACGTCCAAGCGTTTCCCGTGTCATTGACCGTGTTGACATCGAAGTCTTCATTGATTTTAGTTAGTGGTTCTACATAATAAAATAACAAGCGCATAATAATAATGGCAAATTGTATTATGCGCTTTAAAAACATTGGAAAATAAACTTTAAAATACTATAATCTTAAATATCAACTCAAGAAGAACATTGGATTTAAATTTAAAAGGTTGTTAAATTCGATGCATCGAAGACTCATAAATCGTTGATCTGACATAGGATTTTGTTTCCCTACAATAGGAGGGTGTAAACTTTAAAATAGGCGACATTCAAATCAACTAGTGAACTGAAGGAGAATTAGAAACCTGGGCCAAATTAATGGCTAATGTTTGTTAAAGATAAACGATACGCCGATAAACAAAGTATTATTGTGTTGTTATTATCATTGTATCAGAATGATTTATTTGTTTATATTATTTTATGGTACGCATTCGTATTAAAAGGGTGCAAAGATGGTGTCAATATTTCCCGTCTGTGGGCAGCGTTAGGCAATAATTACGATGGCTTATGAATTTGTGAATTATCTATCATTAGAGGTGGGGCAGCAGGGGTATATCCCACCCCCCCCCCCCCCTATATCCCCTGGTACTAATTATACCCATGGTTCATTTTACCTGCAATGAAGCCGATCACGAACCCGGACGCGGTGCCTTGGCCATCGCTCGTAAAGATCACCGTAAGAGATGAGCCTACTGATATAAAATCCCAAGATGCCTGCCCAGTGCCATGGTTACCGCTTAGATGCTTCCATCTCGGTGAACTTACAACAAAGCTCTCAACGTCTTCCCCAATATGAAGGACATCTGCTCCATACTCAGTGTTAAATTGGAAGAACTTAATCTGGATGACGAGACTTTCAGGGGCTCGAAGAAACCAAATACTGTAGGCATTGTTTGGATAGCTGTCAGGAAAGTGGGGAGAGTGTGTGTACACCTGTTGTCTTTGAGATAGGACCTCTTCTGTATAAACAGGATAAAGCAAGGAATTTAACTTATAGGCCTACGTGAGTACTAATTATCTCTGAAAATACTGTTGTAAGGTCTTCGATTGGATTTGAATCCATGTGAGAGCAAACATAGTCAGGACATCTGAATAAGAATTACGTCCCTCCAAGTGTATATACGCATTCTTGTGAAATTCTGATTTAAAAAATTATTTTTGTCCTCATCGCCTGGTTAAACGATGGTCGAGGCATTACACGTGCAGAGAGCCAGCGAAATCGACCGCCGACAGTCTGGCTAGACAAAAGTGCTGGACGGCAGCGTTCTTCTCGCGCTCCGGAATGTTCGTTTCATCTTGAATTTTACTTTTATTATCGACTTTGACTAATATACGTAGACTGAAATATGAAACTATAACCTTTTAATCTGGTATTTTAGCAATATTTTCTCATATTCGAGGCTGTACATCATGTTTATTTGCAAATTTACAAACCTCTACTATTACTCTAGCATATATCCTTCAATCTTATGCTTAGTCCTGTCTTCATAGCACATCATGTTATGATGAAATGAAGTGCTGTGTGCAGCAATATCAGACATGCTCAGATGTCATATTTTCATGATTACATTCAATGAAACACAAAGAGAAAGTGGTTAATGATCCTCAGTATACACAAGCTAAAAGTTCAGAAATTTTAGTTTGCTAAACCACATTTCTCATGAAGTATAATGATGGTATAAAACAAATTAAATAAAGTTTGAGAGAAGAGTAATTCTACCTGAAAAGTTTACTGATGTTACAATCATCCGAAGGCGCAGAAGCCTGTCCCTATTTGGAAAGTGAATCCTGATCCAGGCGGCATTGCTAACAGTTATTACATCACTGGGAAGAATAATACCGCTAAATCTTGCCAGTCTGGTATCATGGTCGATGCCGGATCCGTCACCGATCTCCAAGATCTCGCTCTCGTCTTTGAAACAAAGGTGTTCAAAGGAGATGCTGATTCTGTGATCGAGCGATGTGTTGAAGGTCATCGAAGTCCATTCTGCGATTGTTGTGCCAATATTTGAGTTTGAATTCATGGAATCATCACTTCTGGTAGACAAAATGAGGCCTGATTTCTCAGGTACAAAGTAATAATCTGTAAACAAAAGTGTACGAAATGTGTCAATGTCCAGGCGAGTGTTATGAGTGGGAATGATCATAGCAGCTTGGGCATCTTCAATCATCAGTCTAACGCGATGTATCCCATTCCAAGGTTTCAAGGTTTCAAGGTATCCGCTATAACAAAGAAGCCAACAATACTAACGATCCCAAATGTTCAAATGTGAAAGGAAGAAATAAAATGAAACCTTGAAACCTTGGAATGGGATACATCGCGTTAGACTGATGATTGTAGATGCCCAATATGCTATGATCTTCCAAAGAGATTTTTGGGCCGAAGTGCATCAAAGTATCCACTATAACAAACAAGCCAGCCAACAATACTAACGATCCCAACAAGATACATTTGATTGATTGTATTGGGTGATAATAAGGTAAGGTTAAAGGGTACCACCACCCAAAATTAATATTCTGATAAATGGAAGGTAACATCTTTAGTAGTCCATTTCATCAACAAGTTCAGAAAAATATATTTCCAGAAAGAAAATATATACTGTAATTGGAAAACCCATCACAATTCTAAATCATGCGTTCATGGGTCTGCATGTACGAGGACTACCTTTGTCCAGAGCGAACGAATCGTCCGGGATTATTTTGTCTCCAAACGTACGCGTGAATAGAATTGGCGATTTCGCATATGTTTGGCGCGTACGGAACCATGAAATAATAATGGTTCTGTAAGTGGTGGTAATTAATTGCATTGTTTATTAATTACACAACCCTTTGCAAAATGTTGGGTATCTATTTGATATCACAAAACGGTACTAAAACATATAATTAAGTGTTGTTCTTTGCCTGGTGGTCCCCTTTAAACCTCGTATAGTATACCATATTCAAATTATGGTATCCCGTCTTATAATGCATCATGTTGAAAAAGATACTTACGAGTCGTGTTCGAAAGGCTGGGCCTGAAAGCACGCATCCGTATGGAAAAACCGGTTCTTTATGATAAACCATCACTGCTGAAAATGATCTTGAATGACGACGCCTTCGGAGTTAGCTCAGATTCCAAGTTTTGTGGATTGTGAACTCCGCTGAACCTTTTCCAATTGTTGCAGAAGTCACCACCAATCAAAAATGTATTGTCTACACCGTCCCCAAAGAAGAGAAAGTCTTGGTTCTGTTGTGTGTTGAAGCGCTTTACGTTGACCAATACAGACAGACCTTCGGGAACTCGCATGTCCCATAACTGGAAGGCATTATTAGAATACTTGTTAGGGTGGTTTGGCGTTTTAATACGAACATCCACGTCCTCCTCCAACACTTTAACTGTAATTAAAGAATGTAAGGGTATTTTACTAAACTTTACTCGGAATAAACACGTATTCACTAAAAGTACATTTAATACTGTTATTGCACTGTAACATTTGTAAGACAGTCGGAATATTATGTAGAAAAGAAATAAATATAATATCAAAGTTACAATTTCAACACGTTCCTCGTGGCAAAATCGTGTTGCGTTAATTTGTCTGCATAATTATCAAAACATTTTTTAAAAATATTTTCTTCGGGCATATTTCACAATATTCGTCGTATGTGCAAACACGAACTGCAACTGCAAGTGTTAAAAATAATTATACTCGGACATAAAAGCACAATAGAGCAGACATTAATTTAGTGATTTTGCTGTATGAAAAGGTAAATTTAAAACTATTTGTTATTATTACAGACCTGCCACAGGAATTGATGTGATATTGACTGCGAGTGTGACCGTAACAACACCAATATTCGGCCCAACTATAGTATTTAACACTAATGCAGACAAGTAAAGTGAAGTTCATGTATACTAGTAATCGATAGATACATTAACGATGCAAATGTCACGATTCAATTTCATTCAAAAATTAAGTTCATTTCCGACTTATTTTCCTGGCAATGTTGGACGAAATGTTTACTCTATACCGGTGCCGAATACTAGTGGATCTACTGTATCCCGCTTGTCATTCATTATTTGGTCCACGTGATAACGAACTAAACACATCAATATTATTACGTGACATATGTATTAATACAAAATTAATCATTCTGCTCTGTGGTAGAAGAGGCAACGTCTGTTCTATTCCTGAAATTATACTATAACAATCACTAGAAATACTCAGAGCGCCAAGGATTTGTACACTAAGAGCGATGACCATGTATTAACTTATTAACGGGGATTCCCATACGACGCCTGAAACCACGCGGCGTTGGATATGGACAATACATCACTTGGTTGATAACTGTCATCATGGCCATCAGTATATCTGAACCGAACTAAGCGTGTGTTTTCTCCAATAGAAAGACCATCTCCAATATCAATTACTTTGTGAAAATGAAATGCAATAAAATCGAATCGTATTCTTCTGCCCTCAGATGTGTTGAAGATCCAATGGGGATAAATGTCCCCAGCCCGATACGCGTTGTTCAAGTCACTGCTCGTCAGGGTAATGATATCATCATCTCCGAGGAAATAGTGTTCTGCAAGATGATCATTGGGAGATTAAAATGAATATGATTGTATACATTTCAGATAACATTATTTTAGTTTGTCTAATTGTATTAAAGTATTTTGTTTTAGATCATTATATTATCACTTTACATGATTTTTATATTGTATTATTTCATATCTTAATTATGCATTCATATCATTATTTTGTTTTAATTACATCATTCGATCATATCACTTCTTACTTCAGTTCACATGTATCGTCTTTCCGCATTTTCGTTTATTTCCCTTCGTAAGAACATGGCTACTATGGAGCAGAAGATGGATGATAAGTACAAAATGATGATTCTGCTACTTTTTAGTTCGATAATATACTAATATCATGGTATGTCAACTTCATGGACAGAAGTATATCCAAATAACAATAACACGATCCATTATCTTCTCTATATTAATGTTTTTAGATCAATGCTGAAAAGTTCTAATGAGAAATTAAAAGAGATAAAACTAGACAAAACGGACGACGTTTTATTGTAATATGTTTACTTAAACAAAAATATTCCATTGAATGATATAACAAATACTTTATATCATTCCAGGTTACGGTTCGGATTAATTTGTAAAAGGGAAATCTAACTTCGGACTCACCTCGAAACTGGCATGCGGATGGTTTAAAGTTTGTGGCCAGCCACAGAACAAAGAGCAGCAACATGTTTAGATTTGTCATAGACATCTTCACACTGTTCTCAAAGAATCTTACCCTCACTGAGTACGAGCTATTTTTGTTGGTGCTTTATAGCCAATGAAGCGATATACAAATCAAACCCAAATATAGTCAGAAAAAGATTACACTAGAGATCCACAATAGCTCATTAGATGTCTCAACAGCTCAGTACGAATTCATGCGAGATCCCTCAGCTACTGAGCTACAATTATGGTGACGCTGAAACACGCGTCTGTATCTTGAATGATTGAATCCAATTGTCGTTAGTCGCTCCAACTGCATTAATTATCTGACAGGCAGTTTAAACTCACTCCGCGCATGGCTCGAAACTCCGACATCAGTAACTTTTAACCTATCGTCCAAATAGCGGCGTAAGACTGGTCAGCCCGGATTGGGGCTCCGGGGCTGCATGGGGGAAGGGTGTTGCAGCACCCGCAACGAAATTAAAATGTTTAATTATGAATTATCATTACTGATATCCAGTGGCGTAGACAGGTTCTTACACCACCTGGGGGGGGGGGGGGGGGGATGATTTGCCGTTCACCGGACCGAGACCAATTTGTTCGCGCCCGAGACCGCCTACCAACATTTTTCGAGACCGAGGAAATTGCTTGAAAGTCCTCTCAGTTTGGGGGGGGGGGGGGGGGCGGGGGGGGGGGGGGGGGGGAGTGTCCGTCGCCAAAAAAAAATCCCGGCCGAAACGGCCTGCCTAATTTTGTTCGAGACCGATGGAATTTGTTAAAAGTCCTCTCAGTAGGGGGGGGGGGGGGGGGGGGAGGGGGGGCTTGTCAATTTTTTTTCGCAGCCAAGATCATTCATTAAGATGGTCGAGACCAGGCGCGCAGGAAACAGTTTCGGATTGGGGGAGGGGGGCAAACAAACCTAAGGGGGCTCACGCTTTTTTGTGTGGGCTCATGCCCAACGACGTGCACAGGGCTCCGCGTCAACTTTGAGCCAGATGTGAGAGTGAGACATTGCGAGGGAGCGAAGCGACCAAGCCCGATGGAGCGAAGTGACTGAGCGGGGGGAGGGTGTTTTTGCACTTTTGGACTTGAAATTGTGCAATCTGGTGCTTACCTAGATAGGAAATTCGGGCTTAACATTGACTGTATCTGGAAAAGCGTGTTATGATTTGATCGACCAGAAATTTGAACTATATTTTCACGAAGAAAACAAATAATTGACACACTAAGAAATATGTACCCCAACGCACACACAAATATTGTATTTAGTGTCATACACAGTTCCAACATAAACCATATGCCACATTATGTATGATCCAACAACATAGCCTATAGCCAAGAATAAGTCCCGAGGGGGCGAAGCTACCGAGGGATGTGGCAGAGCCAAATAGGGAGGGTTTGGGAGGGGGTATCCCCCTCCCACGGAGAAGATTTTGCATTTATATAAATGGTGCAATTTTGTGCACGTCACACAAGCAGCCAGAGCAATGCCAGCCTACACTGGAGCTACGTGGCCCGGTACAGAAAAAGATACTCACCCCAGACCATACGCAAGTTACATAACAAACTAATCTGTTCGCGCGCGAAGCGCGCAGCGAAAATTTAAAGTGGATGTATACATTACTTTTTGAACGTGAGAATTAACAAGTCTAAGCTCATACAATTAATTGTTTCTTTCCCACTCGTATACAGATACACACACAAAACAAATATCCTTCCCTAAAACCTGGGGGGGGGGGGGGGGGGGGCGGGGGGATGATTGTACATGTCATCCCCACCTTGTGAGGTGGGGGGGGGGATGCATACCCCGCACCCCCCCCCCCCCCCCCCTCCCCCCCGTTGTCTACGCCCCTGCTGATATCTTCTCCATGAAGCAACACAAATATAGTTGATCTGTGTATTACTAATCCCTCGTTTAATGTCTAAATTAGGATAGAGAACTTATCGCATGAAATTCTGTGAATCTGGGACAAAATGCCGTTTAAAAACCACTCATACGCAAAACGGATTGACTTTTTGAAACAAAATTATCAGTAATTATAGGTGGGATCGACTTAACACTTTAAAATAATGTTCACACATCAAAGATTACTTTGTGTGTTTCTTTCTTTTAACGTTTTAACGAGAAACTCGGGCTAGTAAACTGCTGTGTGGACGCAAGGATGCATCCTTGTAGGCTGGTATCGAGTGCGCGGTAGTGACTGTAGTGGAAACGAAACTAGAACTAATTGAATGTATTCAAATCAATGAATTTAAACGGGTCTGAGTTTCCAGTAGTCCTCCAGAAGGGCTATACTACCACTCCTAGAATAAGTTCACTTGCTTTGTAAATATAATTATAATAATGCTTCCTTTCGAGGATAAACTATGCGTTACGTTTATGATACACACGAAACTCGAATAGAAATTAAGTAATAAAAGGAAAGAAAAAACAAAAACAATTGTTGCCAATAATGCAAACTGTTTATAGGCGTACGAACATTCTTTTTACCGCGTTCATATCAAAATGTTCGTTTTTATCTTCTAGACGGGGGTGAGGGCTAATGTCGTCTGCCCAAATAATATTATCTTTCTTATCTGTATAAACAACCTGATTTGGGCCGAAAATTAGCCGTTGTTTGTCTGAATATGGGTGGATTTATTCCAACACTAAAAAGCTAAGTTTTCATTTGTCTGCATATGAGCCGACTATATTGCCCCCAAATAATATTTTAAATTAAGAACTCACTACGGTTGCGATTCCCTAGCCCCCCCCCCCCCCCCCCCCCCCCCACCCCGCATGTGCACACACACACACGGGACACACACACACACACGCGCAAGCGCGCAAACACACACACAAACACACGCGCATACACCCACATGCAAATAAAGCTCGACAAAAGAATTCTTGTGGCGCCAAAAATGTATGTAAATACATAGTGTCACTTTATTCAGTACCACCAATATGACATCATATAATGGACAGAAAGAATTAAAATTAGTGATGAAAATTAATAAATCATTGACAGTCGTACAAATTCACTTCATATAAAAATACATTCTAACATGTAACAATATTCATGATCTTTCTTTCATAATTATTTCACTACAGAAAATATACAATAGAGAAGTACCCACATTAAAATGACATAAAGTCAATAAATTTGAGAGATTTTAAAGTTTCCTTTCTCAATAACAACAAACAAAGTAACTTTATAGAATTATATAAATGTATGGACTCAATTTGAGTTAAAAGTGGAACCTTGTTATAATGAGCTGTGATACAACAAAACCTTCTTATAACAAGGTAATTTCGCTGGGCCCAGATATTTATATCCCCCCCTGATATAACAAGATAATGTAATTTGAATGTTCCCAAGGTAATTTTCATTATAACAAGTTTACACTGTATTTTACATTGGTCTTATCCACTGATGAGGGTTAATTTAATAAGTGTATGTCAGAGGTAGGAACAAATTCAATCAAAAACATCTTTCAAATGCAATTTCAATGATCTTTTGATTTCTAAGATTGAATCTTAGCCGTTCTACTTTAATATGGTAACTTGCCTAAAAGATATTACTGGGCCCCGTTAACATAAAGAGTGGAGATTAATCATGCAATCTTATTGATTGATCTCATGATCGATCCTTTAGTCATATGATATGTGACCGGCTATTCAAAACCCGGCACTTGTCGGTAACTCATGTTTTGAAGAAATGGGCATTTTAAGTTCACACAATGTGTGCAAAAGACCTATGATTGTACAATTGAAACAATCATATCTTCGCCAATTATTGACCAATTAGTTAGAACAAAGCATCAAATGAAAACTTTTGATGAGGCCTTTGTAATGATATGAAAATCTACATTTTGATTTTTACCGACAAGTGCCAGGTTTTGCTATAGCCGGTCCCATAAATCATAAATATTGATGTTACGGGGCCTAAACTAGTTTCCTGGCTCTGTTTTGATTTCTTTGCTCACTAATCATACCTAAATATCAAATTAATGAGCCATCACTCATCATAACCAACCACATATAAATCAATGGGTATATTATACCGATCACATTTTCACTAGGGCAATAATATTGTTTACGGATTTAATGATTTTGGGAACAAAACGGTAAATAAAGGAGGTGATACCTCAAAATAACTTGTCACATAATAAGCAAAGAAATACGCCAATATGTCATGACACATAAATTATAGCAATCAATGTTATTCGTTCTGAACTCAATTGATATTTCTTGTACACAAGACAGACACCCAATAAAATAATCTATATTATATTTGTGAAATAAAAATAATATCTAATCAGAGAAAAATACATTTTCTACATGCTTAATCAAGTGTATAATCTGTACTCCACAGTACTATTGTTGTTTTTTTGTCTTAATTTTATATAATTATGGAAGTATAATGATTTCTAATTTGCAGTACTTTTTAAAACTTTATTTAAATCTTAATTATATGATCAAAGTACAGATTTCTTGATAATTATATAATTTCTATATTCTGATAGAATTCGACACATTTCCCAAACCAAAGTTTATCTCCTTGATTAGTATACACACAAAGCCTATGATAAAACATACATCAAACAATTGCATCAAATAATCATCCCACATGATCAATATGTTAGTTCATTATTCGTAACATAGAGATATTTGTAGACTAAATAAAAGCAGGAGAAATCCTCACAGAATAACATCATCTACTTCTCATGCGATTCTCAAACGAGTTCCGAAAGAGTATAGTTGTGACAAAATTGCTCCAACATTACGTACAACATAACACATAATGATGACTATATCAATAATAAAATAATAAACTTACTAGTTCATAACGTGTGTGTACAGACAGTCACATTTGCAACACCTTTTTGTTTTTACTTTTAAAGAAAGATCAGTTAATTTGAAAGAAAAATCCATAGCTTGTACAGACGGGTATATAAAAAAAGACTTGTTTTCTTCTGAACAAGGGGAAAACAAAGAGTCATACATGTACAGTATACAATACAAAAGTCACGCTGTCTTTTCATACAATTAATAATTTCTATGATATACTATTTACAGAATTTGCCATCACTGTACAATGTGTAAGTTATAAACACAAAGGAGGAACTTCATTAGGATATACATTATACCGATTGCTTGAGTGGGGCAAAATGTGCTCTCTTTGTTAATCAAAATTTGTGTATAATGTGATTGTTTGTTTGTGTGTGTATAAACATGTGTGTGTGTGTTTATGCGTGTGTGTGTGTTTGTTTAGCCTTCCTTACCTACTAAATCAACCCTAGTTGGCAACTAATCAGACAAGTTATTGCCAACTTGGCTATTCTATAAAAATACAAACTTAGTATGGAACTAAGCTAGCAGTGGATCACGACTACGGGCCAAGGGATTTTATATTCTCTTTTATCTATAAGATGACGACACTTCAAGAGACAATATTTGTAATTATTCATACAATAAGTACATGTGCCATGATACACAGCATCCAATCTCTTCCATAATCTGATGATCATAAATCTATTAATTCATTTTTCAACTTTGGTAAATGTTCTATGATTGTAATTTGTAGAGGAAGAAACATGTATATAACATGATATGCAATGTTAATTTTTTTTTTTCTTTCTCTATTTGTTTGTTTGTTAACCTATTTAATGACTCATCTCCAACATATTTAAACATTAAGTGATAATAACAAAAAGATATGTCTGAATAACAATAGTTGACTATAAGAACTTATAATCTGGAAGAGAAAATATAATTCTGATAATTTCAATTTGTCCCTGTCTTTCTTGTAAGATTCAACATATACACACAAAATGGAATGGACGCCAGTGCATACTGTACTAAAAGCTTAATACAATAGCTCATAATTATATCCTCGAAATATATTACAACAAAAATCACAAAATCAGACGTTAAATAATACACAAAATATTATGTTTCAAACCATCGCAACACTCATACATAGGGTAATTACAAATGCGTAAATGTGTTATGTTGAACAGTCATAGCTAGGTTCATTTCATTTCATTCAATAACATTTATTAACTTTCCATTTCTATAATCTATGTTTAGTAATACGGAAAATTGCAACATGAAGCTGGTTCATACAGTCCATGCGTTCATGTATAATGAATAAAATGTACAGATAACATATATATATAACCTTGTTAGAGTTTTAAAGAAATAAACACATTAATTGGCAGAAGCCCCATTTTTAATTGAAGCCCACATCCCTGTATTTCAAAATAATAGGTTTAGAGCTGACATTTTTTAAACCAGGGGCCTACTACACCCCTTCTTTATGATGTAATTCTTAGCAACAGAAGAATAATTTAACTCAAATTTCATATGAAATACTATAAAAACTGGTATTTTGACTTCACATTTTGTGTCCTCTATTTGCTTGATATTATAGCCATGAACATTCTTTCTCTCTTTGGTCAAAAGCCAAGTAAGAAATATGCTAAAGAGTTTCAGGCCAACATGGTGAGATCAAAATAACGGATTTATCACTAGCTATCATCTGGCTTTGTTGATGCGTCTTTTAGCGCTAAATGCTCCCCTGGGAGTTGAGATGGTGCGCAAGATAATTGTGCAGGTTTGAACTGTAAACCTGATGACCAAGGGTAATAATGCGCCTCTGAATAGGGTACTTAGATACATGGCACTCCATAAATGCTCTATGTTATTATTATATTATCAAATGCAAAATCTGGGATCACATATTAAAAATACAGTGGGTTTTTTTTTTCCTCAATTCTACTGCACAGACTCAACATCAAATTTGGATGTAATGTAGTAAGAAAAGAAAGAACGTTCAATTTATTTCCTTGACAGATAAAAGTATACGGTTGATACAAATACAAATATGCAACAGTTATAGAGTTTAAGTATAGCTAGCAAAATCTGAAGATGTAATAATAACAACAAAATGTATCTCACACAAGTACCTTTTTTTTGATTTGCCAGCAAATGATATAAGAACATTACAAATTCTATTTGAGTATATGTTGATGTATATTCTCTCATCTAGTCGAAATAGATCATCAAAATTCTGGACAAACTTACTTGTGTAAGTTGCGACATCAGGGACATTCCAAGCCGTTTGTCACGCACTAACCCATCAGTGCGCGACTAAAGTTCCTACACAGCTTTATAAGGACCTCTCCCATCTCCCTTCGACGGGGTTGCCAGAAGAAGCCGGTTTGTCATTGGCAAAACGTCGCAACTTACACAAGTAAGATTGCCCAGAATTTGTATTCATAAACTTTGATATATATTAGAGTATGATTCTAGCTAGCACTGCCTAAATGTATGAAAGGGGCGGGGCGACAGGGTAAAAGAGACTTTATTGTGTCTAGGGAACACCATATGATAGGACAAGCCCATCCCTCTTACAGTATATCTTCCTGAAATTTAATCAGGTAGCCATCGGATGAAGGCTTGATAATAGAGAATTTTTAGTTGCTGGCCCAAGCGAGGCTTGAATTCATGACCTTCCCTACAACAGTTGTCTGTTCTGAACATTTGGCAACAATGTTTCTCCAGTCTCTACACAAACATTTAATGGCCTAGTCCCACAGCATCGTTTCTCCTTCCGTTTACTATCCATTTGTCATCCATAAGGTAGTAGCCATAGAATTATGAATAAACAAACCAACCCGTTTATAACTAGAAGGCCAACTTATCGCGCGCAAGTCACGTGTCCCATAGACTTTCTACATGGGCAAGATGGCGGAGTGACGCGATTTTTGAAGCTTCCGAACACTACTTCTCTACGTCATCGCGTAGTGACCTAGAAAGACTTGACCAATCATCATGCTTTGAAGTGCGTAGACTATCGCGCCTATTTTCCTGCGCACTGTCCTAGATTTTATCACGCTTATGAGAACAATGGGATCCATGGTGACGTATGCATATGAACTTGTTTTATTGACCTCGATCTGGTGACGACGCGTATGAACTGTTCTGTGATTGGTTTATGTAGTTCCCAAGTAGCCTACAATGCAACGTAGAGTGGTAGTCGTTCCGGAGACCAAAAATCGCGGTCACTCTGGCAGAGTGACACCCCCTGGTAGTAGCAGATATTGGCAGGAAACAAAATGATGCGGACCGAGTTCGGAATGGAATAGTAGGATACTTTTCATTCGGCTCCGTTTCCTATGTCTGCTTGTTTGACTGTGGTCATTTCATTGCTACATACTGACCGTTTCACCACACTTGGGTCAGATATGAAACGGTGCAGAAGGACTAGGCCATTAGCTGCTAAGCTCAGGGATTTATATTCTGATGCAGCATTCCCTTAACATTACTACTGCACATGTACACTGGGTGTTGGATGATGTGTACAATTGCAGGTATGAAAGGCATATATCACCATCACGTCAAAAAACGCTATGAGCATTATGATGTCAAGTTTATAATGGTTTGTCATGGTGAATAAGAAAGAACTCGATCTTATACGCCTTAGCTCTTTATATTCATTGCTATAAATAAGCCTTAGATATTACCGATCAGAATCAATAAGCCCCTGGATCTCATTTACATGTATCTGGATAAATGTAATTCCATATATCATAATAGTTTTTGAAACAAACTGCCTGTCATACCTGCAGTTGGTTATTCACAGCCCAACACCGGTCATCTTAGGTCAAGGGTGACCACTACAAGTGCTGTAGTGGAGTCCAGACTCGAGACTGCTTTTGATGGTCTCGTGACTCGGACTCGGAGCCGAGTCACAATGTAAAACAAATGGGAATATGCTATTTTGTTGGGGACTCGGACTCTGAACTTGAGGACTCGACTACAGCCCTGACCACTAGCTATAGAGAAACATATACAATATATATATGGAAGTAAGACATAATGGCAGGAATAGATAAATCACTGTACAGAAGCATAGAATTTGATGTAAGCTGTTAAGTATACACACATTACAAAACCATTCTACTTTCCATCAAAAGTAAACACATATAACGGATATAAAGCGTAAACATAATTACACATCTTGGACAAAAATAGATACCTGCCTATTAGTAAAGCAATAAGGTATATTTGTGACTACAAATTCTGAATTTACAGACACATGATCTTTCTCCGTTGTTACATCCACCCATCTACCACATCCAATACGCACTCCACAAACGATAGCTTCTTTTCAAACTGAACTAGGATCTCACTTGTTTTCTTTAAAGTTGATTTTGTAGAAAAAAAATAATCATGATATCAAAGTGCATATTGTGCAATTAAAACTCCACATAGAAGATATGTGTTCAAAACCATGCCTCTACCTACCATGGTGGATTTTCATTATTTTTTTTTTGTGACAGAGTTGTATGCAAAAAATCTCTAGTATAAAAAATGGAATGAAGTGTATTTAAATAATAAGAAAACAGTAAAAAACGGTAGATAATGACTTGCCAAATTGGGTAAAACATACTCTGCTGTCGTGATTAACTTGTTATGAAAGTCTTAATTAACTTAATATTGCAGCAGAAGAACTTCCAACAATATTGATGATGATAGAGTTTTCAATCAAAATTCAGATATACTACAGAAGTACTGCACAATTAAGTCTTCATAATTGAACATGATTCAAGAGACAGGACATTAAGTAGGCAGGGATATACATACATGTATAATAGTAAACAGGTGAAATGGTAGGCTAAATAAATGAAAGCATAAATAACAACATATTATAAAGTATTTAAACAGACATCCAGAAAAATGTGTGAGGACTATACAATCTGGATCCTTATGGGAGGGATGCCTAGACTATAATATGTGAACCAATTCAGGACTGGTCCCGAAAACACTCGGGCTGGGATCTATGGCAAAATCACATCGTTTGTTAACGAGGAGGTCCACATGGTTCTTGGAGAAGTATGGATGTATGGACTTTTTAATCTGGATCTCTACAGGATTTTTAAGAGTACATGAGAGAGACTACTGAGATGTGTCCATGTAGTTCCTGGGGAAGTATGGACATGAGCACTTTATAATCTGGACCTCTGCAGGATGTTCCAGACAACATGCCAAGACAGGTCAAAATGGTTTTGGGGAAGTATGGACATGAGGTCTCTATAATATTGGTCTCTATTAAAGGGATGTTTAAGATTACTGGAGGTCATCATAGAGATCCTGGAGAAGTGTGGATATACGGACTGCATAATCTAGATCTCTACGAGATGTTTAAGACTATAATCTGGATCTCTAAAGGATTTTAAAGACTACATGAGAGAGACTATTAAGACAGGTCCACATAGTTCCTGGGGAAGTGTGAATGCGAGGCCTCTATAATCTAAATCTCTCAAGGATGTTTTAAGACTATAATCTAAATCTCTCAAGGATGTTTTAAGACTATAATCTGGATTTTGACGTGATATTTAAGACTACTTGCTAGGACAGGTCCACATAGTTCCTGGGGAAGTAGCCGGTCTTGCCGTAGACCGAGCCCTCCGACCAGCTCTCATCGTTGGGCTAAAGGTTATGGATGCGAGGACTGTATATTAATCTAGATCTCTGCGGCGCATTTAAGACTACATGAGGACTACCGTATATATTAATCTAGATCTCTGCTGGATTTTCAAGACTACATGTTAGGACAGGTCAACATAGTTCCTGGGGAAGTAGCCGGTCTTGCCGTTGATCGCGCCCTCCAGCCAGTTCTCGTCGATCTCCTTCACCAGGGTGATCATGTCGCCCTCGTCGAAGGCGAGTTCCTCCTCATTCTGGGGCTCAAAGTCGTACAGGGCTTTGATGAGAACGGGCTTTGATGACGATGGTGCTGCACTCGCTGCTGCAGAATAAAATTGAAATAAATGAGACAGATTGTTAACTTAGGAGTTGTGAAAGAAAAGAAAAAGAGACCAGAACGTCAATGACGTAGCGCTCATCCGGCAACTCGCAACATCAAATATCGCAAATTTCATGTGGTACACTTTTCAACTGGTCAAAAAATGTGAAAAAAATATAAATTTGACGCCCCGGAAGGGACACGGGAAAAAAAAAAAAAAAAATTAAAAAAATAATAAATAAATAAAAAAAAATTACCATAATTAATTAATGGGAAAAATTTCAAAATTCTGTGTAGAAGTTTAGTGTACCAAAGTTAGCTCTACCAGATAAAGCAAACCAAATCAAAATCGGTCGAGAAATGAAGGAGAAGAAGCATTTTTTGTGATTTTGAATAAATTTGCATAAATTACCATAGATAATGAATTTCACGATTCTGTGTAGAAGTTTTAAATCCCCCTCATAGCCCTATCTTATGAAACAATCAGAATCAAAATCGGTTGAAAAATAACGAAGAAGAAGCATTTTGAAAACTGTGGACGGACGGACGGAAGGACGGACGACGGACGCCACACCATGGCATAAGCTCATCTTGCCCTTCGGGCCGGATGAGCTAAAAAAAGAAGAAAACTCTTACTTAATAAAAAGGAGTTAAAATTTCAGGACTCAAAAGTCATACAACATTTTTTGTTTTATGTTTTGAATACATAATTAATTAAATTTATTCCAATCATTTCACCGTCAAGCAATCAAGTAACAATTAAAACAATGGAGAGCCAAACACTCTGACGTAAATCTTATATCAATATGTTTTCACCAGTTGGTTCCTGTGAGATAAGTCTGATTCCGCTGTTCTCATCATCATTGTCTGCCACTGAGTTTGCGTTGTAGTAGTAACTCGACAGGAGTTATCTCTTTCATTTTATTATTAAGTACCACCTGCAGGTTTTGATGAGATAAGTCTGATTCCCCCACTGTTTTCATCGTCGCTGTCTGCCGCTGAGTTTGTGTTCTACGTGTTTCCAGACAGGAATTATCCATTGCACTTCACTACAAAAAACAAGGCGATAGCCGTAAAGTGTCTCGCCCAATTGCGCGCATTCATGCCAATGAAGTTTGGTTACAAATAGATGCAGGGTTGGAAAGTTATCGACCATTATAGAGTATTGCAGGTCAACTTTCAAATTTAACCTCATTTGACCTTTGACCTACATATGTGACCTTTGACCCCAGAATATCATGGAGGCCAATATAGAGCATCTACCAATCAAGTTTGGTTACAAACAGATGCAGGGTTGGAAAGTTATCGACCTTAATAGACTCTTACCCCCAAAACTTCACATTGACCCTCATTTGACCTTTGACCTACTTATGTGACCTTTGACCCCAGCATATCATGGAGACTGGTATAGGGCATCTACCAATCAAGTTTAGTTACAAACAGATGCAGGGTTGGAAAGATATCGACCCTAATAGACTCTTACCCCAAAAACTTCACATTGACCCTCATTTGACCTTTGACCTACTTATGTGACCTTTGACCCCAGCATATCATGGAGGCCGGTATAGGGCATCTACCAATCAAGTTTGGTTACAAACAGATGCACGGTTGGAAAGTTATTCAAATTTTTGTAAGCATCACGGACAGACAGACGGACAGACGGACGCAATTTGGATCCCTTAGTCTCCCTCCACCTACGGTGGCTCGACAAAAACCAATTGATTCAGCAACTAACGACACAAAATTGAAATACTACAAGAGACCAACACTCCTTCTCACCTGCTGGTTTTGATGAGGAGATGAGTCTGATTCCCCCGCTTTCCTCATCGTCACTGTCTGCAGCTGAGTTTGTGTTGTAGGAGTTACTGGACAGGGTTGAGGTCACCATGCGGCGGGGCTGGTACTCTTTCCTCGGTCGGTTCTCTCCCTCCATTACCCTGGTTTAAAAAAAAAAATACCAAAGGAACAAATGAATCATAATGAATACAAAAATGGAACACTATACTGATGGTTCGGGAAAAGATCAAATATTACACAAACGGTCAAACATGTCTATAAAGACTACCAAGGGATTCCGAAAGAGTGACCACATCTTTTATAAGCAGGTGGTCCCTATAGACAGGTTCATTTACATGTAAACTGCTTCCTAGAGAGTAAAGATCAGCAGTCTTTATAAGCAGGTTGTCTCATAGACAAGATCATTTACATGCAAACTGCTCCATAGGGAGTGAACATATGTGGTTTCTATATTAAGACAATTGTCGTTATAGACAGAGAGTCAATGTATCCAGTATCTACTGTCATACAGTGTAGATTTGGGAAGCATGTCCCTCTCCTTCTGAAGAAGCCACAGAGTGGATTCTTCGTAATTTGGTCTACTCCCATTTCATCTAAGTACTAGCAACATCAGAAGTCAGAGGCTTAGGGTTAGAGTTAGTGTGTTAGTGGTAGGTGTCAAGTTCAGAGTTGGGGAAAGTGAAATGTCAGGCATCATGCAGTAGACCAAATTGGTATAGACCAAGCAAATGAACATTCAGAGTGAAGACTTCATGTCCTAGCTGCTTCTCACCTAAGGATGGGGCTAGACTACTTGTATCAAAATCATGCATGACCTCTTCAGCAGTCCCGAGTATGCTCTGGGGTTTATGAGCACTTTGTCTACACCTATTCGGTACCGTAGAACACCATCGTCAAGCACCCCCAAGCACCAATATGCATCTTGCTTTTAAAGACCGCCCGCTCTCTGTCCAAACGGGAAACTTTAATCAAGAATGCAAATAATGGTGAGGAATATTCATGAGGATAATAATGGAGGTGAATCTCATGGAAACGTCTTTAAAAGCAAGATGCGTATAGGTGCTTGGGGGGTGCTTGACGATGGTGTTCTACGGTATGCTACCCGATGCCTGGAAATTCCATTTCACCAACCCAAAATTTGAGCTCGACCAACAAACTTCAGCTGATGAGCTCCAACCCTAAACCTAATCCTAATCCTCACCCTTAACCCAAATTATTTTGTTGACTGAAATTGGAGTCTGAAACCAATTGATGTAGACCAATTTTTTTTCTCGGGCTTTGGTGGTATTTTATTCTGGATTCATTGTACTTCACTGTACAGTCAAACCTGTGTATAGTGACCACCTATTAGGGAAACAAGAAACATGGTCACAGTGGACAAGATGGCCTCTATACACAGTTTCCATAACACTGTCTTTCTCTGCAGAGGATCACTTTTTGTGGCCACTACAAAAGCAGGTTGGACTGTAGTTTGGGACACCATGATGCACTCCTTGCCACAAGATGGCGCTACACTAGTACATCCAATGCATGCATTGACAAGGAAATGTGGAATATGCAAGGAGGGAAAATATAGGAAAGCGAGATGTTATCAGAGTACATGCATCCTCAGAATAATGCTTTGCCCTCAATGGCCCTATACCCTGTAAAAAAAACCAATAACATACAAATCAAAACATTTATCCCATTTCCCCTTTGCATAAAACATGGGCAAATGGTTTTGGTTGTTCTCTTTAATATTTTGAGTTTGTTCTTTCTGAAATTCCATATTGAAAAACATATGTGAGCCAATCTTATAATACTCCAGTCATTATGCTCTTCACAATGCAGCAAAAAACAACACACAATCAAACCTGTCAAAAGGGACCTCCTGAGGGATACACAAATTAATCACCCAAGAGAAAAACAATAGTGTTTTAAATGAAGCAGGTGGTGTTTTTAATGTTTTATTTATTTTATACATATTATATACTTGTAGAATGCCTTCTAGAACTGTAAAAAGTGGTCTCTATACACAGGTGGTCTTTAGTGCAGGTTTGACTGTATTCATAAACATGTGACCTTCAAAAGCATACATGTACATTTTAATAAAAACTTCTTCCTTGGGAGTCAAGAGTAGTGTGGTCCTTATTATACAGGTGGTCTTTGGAGCAGGCTTGACTGTGGTAGGAAGCATGCATCTGACTACAGGAGGGATGCACAACTCACATGTTGAGATAAATATAATCCCCTCGCGGTGTTGCGTTCAACACTCTGTGGACACAAAAACATGTCCCAACACTTAATTGTATAGAGGTTGATTGCGGTGATACCATGTGACGCGGTTGAGGGGGATAATTCCTAAATAAGTGGTACTTTATAACCCTTTCAGGACTTGCCCCAGAAATACTTCATTCAACAATTCGTGGAAACAAAACAGGTTCAAGCACATGAGTACATGTAGTTTGCAGTGTGATCCAGAGCTGCTAACATTTACTTACAATTCTCACTCATGGAGGTTTCAAACGACAATCAGGGATAAAACAAATTTTAAAAAAATACATACATTGCTGTAATCAGGGAGATTTTGAAATTCAGTTTGTCAGGATGTGAAAAGATCTGTACATTTTTAATTTTTAATTAAAAAAAAATGTATTAATTATTTTTATTTATTTATTTTTAAAATTAAATTAAATTTAATTTTAATTTAATTTTATTTGTATTTATTTTATTTATTTATTTATTTATTTATTGTTGGGGGGGGGGGGGGGGGGGCTCCTGCGGAATCAGGAAGAATTGGCAGCTGTGGATACCATGTGACTGGGGTGAGGCAGATAAACCCATGAAAAGACTGTGGTTTATTCTTTATTTTCAATTGGAATCCTTGGGGAAGGGTGGGATTGTCTTTAACCCTTTCAGAACGGAGCCCCAAATACTAAGGTTTGGGTGTATAGAAAATACATGTTATACCAAAACTATTCTATCTTAAAAATGGAAAGGACTGCAGCTAGTTTGAACACTTTTAGAAAGACAAGGAAAGGGGAGGAAGGAATGAAAAGCTCTCTGCTGCACATAATATGATTCTATTTTTAAACATTGAGGAAACTTTTAGTTTCTATGCTTTCATAATTTTTGAATTTTGTGGTATTTTTTGGAAGCCTTATCAGGAAATGATACCGAGGGTTAACATGGCAAGGGTATAGAAGTACAGAACCTATCATAACGCAATGAAATTTTGTTTTACTGACAACCAGCTTAAAGGGATAGTTGAGTTCTGGTATTAAAAGAGAGTACAGTTTGGGTCAAACTAAATTTTAGTAACCAAAACCTGCACCATTAGATTACAAACTGATAGTTATAACTTCACCATGCTAGAAAGGAACACAAATTTACTAATGACTAAGCAAAAAGCCTGTTTTCATTCAAAAAGAGCCGTTAAAACTCAAGAGGGCGCTGTCTAAACCTTCATCGGTTTCAACCATTTTAGATAAAATATTATGCATGTGATGTTTTGTTGAAATAGTGATTAGATAGAGAGATAATCAACAACCATTAAAAACCTCTTTTGTAAAATTTTGAAAAGAGGAAGCATTTAAAAAAATTGTTTAACGGCTGGTTCAAAATTATCTAATAAATTTGGGGCCCCACATTTATTACAAATGGTTATGGTCTTGGATATTTCAGCCATTTCTGAACCGATTTTGATCAAATAAAGTTTATTCTGTCATTCAAATTGTATGCTCTTTCGAATTTGACACTCAGTTTGTCATTATCTCACACAAAATTATTTTGTATAGCGTCCTCTACACCAAAACTCAACTATCCCTTTAATGTAAACATTTGAAGATATCAAAACATCGTTTTAATATGCAAAAACATCAGTGATCACTCAAAGTGGATGAAAATTGTGAAAATTCCAATCATTAATAAGCAAAGAACCACGCAAGAAAATAGAAAAAGGGTGGTTAGAGTACGGGTTACGAGAGAGAAAAACGTTAATTAACAGAGACTAAGCCAGTTTAGTATAAAGTTTGCATACATGCAAACATAATGTAGATCATCATCATTCGTAGCGATATTTAATTGTGCTTGATATTCACCAAGTTGGAAAGAACGGACAAGGTATTTGCTCACAATTGGTGTTTTAATTTGTTTTAATTTGATTGAAAGTCAATTTGAACATCCCATAATATAGTAACCTACACTTATCTATTGTGTCCATTTAGGAAAAAATCTATCTTCAAATTTTATGAGAATTGTGATTACAATTGATCATGGCATTTATTTAAAAGTCAAAGTAAGAGTGTGTGATGCCTACCTGTTTGACAGACTTGATGTGAGCTGGTCGAGGATATCCTTGGCCTGTGTATGGAATTCAATCTGCGCCTCCACCAACGCCTGAAGCTGCCTCACCTGCTCCACCTGAGATCACAGAGGGGTTCATAGGAGACGATCCAATTTAACCACAAATTATACAAGTGTATAAAGTTTGATATTTAACTTGTATATTTAATGGGGGTAAGCCTGTTTACAAGGTAGGATTTGACTAAACATTTCTTATGTCTCTTATTTAGTAAAGGAAATGTCCTACCCAATTAAGCGGAGACTACTGTATTCACAATTTATGGATGCTTGCTTCTTAAACCAGAGATCGACCGTTATATAATCCCCATTCTTTTCTTGAAGATCTGGAGACAAGCTATGCAATCAACCTGACACCGGTCTGGCAATCCGGAGGTCTCGGTTCGAATCCTGTTGGAATCCCGTTTTCTTTGCTCTTTTTCAATCACATTATATATTTCTGGTCAGTTTCTTTATATGTTTGAATTAATAAATACTATCAATACAATCAATAATTGTAATCAACATTGCATTCATAATATTTTGCTATATCAGGCAAACCTAAGAAAAGCTTATAAGGTTGCCAGGAACAACCTTTGTCAATAGAATGGGCATTGAATATCTAAGGAAACCGGTCCAGTAAAAGAAATTTCCCAAACTTTGATGGGAATTGGCTTAGTCTGTACGAAACTTACGTCGCTGTCTAGGATGTTTCTCATCCCACTTGCTACGATATCCCTCGACTCCTCAAACTTCTCCTCCGCCATTCTGATCTCCTCTTCGGGCATCTGCGAGCCTGGTAGAAAGAAGCAAAGATAAAACAGTCTACCCATTTTTCGATGTGCTATCAGTATTCTAGGTACAGTAAAAGCCTGTGTATAGCTACTACCACCAAAGGGAAACAAGAAAAGTGGCCACTGTTAACAGGTGACCTCTATCAAGACAGGTTCATTGTTTTTCTCTGCAGGGGATCACTTTTGGTGGCCAATATGCAGGTTGGCTGCTATAGACAGGTGGCCTCTAACACAGGTTTGACTGCATTATAAAAACCTATACAACATGTCCCAAAATTAATTACAATGGGACTTTCTGCAACGATAACTTTAAAGATAGTAGATCAATCAGAATACAAAAATGTGACATCACAGCTATACATTGCTATAGGTAGTGGTTCTAATGTCAGGCAAGTAATGTGTGACCCGACGCCACAGTTGCTTAGAAGTCGCTGGTCTAGCTCCAACTCAATACCAAAAGCCAAAATCCAAGTACAACTTGTTTAAAGCCATAATACTTTAACCACAGAATGAGATATTACTACTTCTATGTACTCTTTAGGCACAGGTAAATCATAGTATGGTGTTGATATGTATGTGTAAATAGTTCTACAGTAAAAGGGGTACTCATTTTGTAGTCAAGTTATCTCTTCTTGATTACATTGCAACAATTAAATTTGTTCTGGGATGAAGTATGATAAAAAAAAAAAAACCTCCCATGTATTGCCACCAACAAAAAATACCCCCTTACTGTGGAATTGCCCAAATTATATAAAAATACATGTCCAAAGACAAAGTAGTACAAAACAGACAAACAAACAACAAACAAACAAACAAACAAACAAACAAATACAACAAAAACAAACAAATGAACAGTTGATACAACACAGAAGCAATGAACCAAACACAGATAAAAAGAAAAAATAAGCCTAAATAATAAACAGATAAAAGAAACATCAATATTAAATTTTTAGCAGCAGCATTCAATATTTTGTTCTTTACCTTGCATTCTTTCCATTTACCCCATTTTGTCATATAAAAATTGTAAAAGAGCAACAGTCCTTTAAAGTAATTTTGAAGACAACTCAAAAGTTGAAATTGTATTTAAAAAGTTGACTGTGGATTGTCATTGTGCAAATTTCATATAAAGGTCCCAAGAATGTACGTTTTACAATACATCCGATATCAATATACAATAATGTTAAAAAATAGTTAACTGTACAATAGAGTATTGCATGACAAATGGCAATGTAGCTTAAATCAGTGAAGCAGAATTTTGTTAAGAAAGATGATTCATAAGTACATTATGTGGAACAATTGAATGAATATACCCACATGTTGTGCAACACTTGCTACTCCCTTCTCTGAGAAGCTCAAATTCTTACAAGCATTACATTTAGCCCCTGATTATTTCACTGCATATGATGACATAAATGGTACCCTGGGGTACCAAACAAATATCCGTCATTTTGTTTAATTATTTATTTATTTTTTAGGGCTGTACCGGGGTATAGCGTGCATAAAAGCGCGCGCTGCACTGCATGCACAACGCAATACGGTTGTGCTTTAAGTGGACACAATATGGCGCTACACAACGCGGTACCCCGGGGTACCGCGTGTGTCATCATATACTGAACTTGACATGATGTTGGCAGTTTTAAATAAAGTTCATGGGCTATTAAAAGGAATGCAGTAAAATTTGGGCGATAGAGAAAAAAATCACATGATGGATTTGAAAGGGGGTATACTATAGGGGTACATGACTGAAAAGAAAAAAAAAAAAAAAAAAAAAAAGGATAAATAAAATAACTAGTTTTCTTTCCAATATTTGAACAGGTTACATTCAAACTTGTAATGGATAAAAACTTGAAAAGAGAAAAGGGAAATGATGGACCTCAATAACTATACACCTACCAACCCACTTAGGATGCAAGAGGTTAAAATGCAATAAATAAGGGTAGAAACGTAGAAGAATATCATAAACATGCAGTACCATTACAACAACTCTGTAATGGCATTCACGTTAGAAATATGTTTTCATACTTTGCATTATCCTTTAGTAAGGCCTACATACAGGCCTACTACCACAATAAAGCCATTAAGCATACTCCCACAAGTTTGCTAGTATTAAATAAGCCAAATATGTACATTTTATGCATGTAGTCGACAGACTCTTTTGTAGTGCCAGGATTTATCGCAATCCATTGCCTAGGTCTACTGCTACAATAAAGCCATTATAAAGCCTACCCCACAAACTACCATAGTATAGTATAGTATATCCATTTAAACCTTACGAACCAAGGGTTACTAAAAGCAAGCACAACAATCTGTTCTGCCCTTCCCTGCCCTATGATTCGTAAATTAATTTTTCAGGCATAAAATGAATTCTCCACGAGCCAAAGTTTTTTGGGGGGAACAGTCCTGAATGGGTATCACACAATTCATGATCATATAATGATATTATGTCATAAAATGTGGTATTTTTTTATTGGAAACATGGGTTTAATGTCACATATTTTATTATCAAATTATGACATAAATTTATAGATGTTCTGATTTATTGCCGATTGTATAAAGCATGTTGACACATTTCCTATGTAAACACAACATTGTACTTCTTCTTCCGCTATAGTGCTGCTTCGGGCTTGAAGATTGATTACCCACAATGCCAAGACAATGGGGATATGACCCTAACCAATTCCTTATTTGCAACATTTCACTTTTGACTTTGCCCTACATTCGGATGTAATGCACATTCAATGATAAAATATTCATAGCAAATGTTATATCAATGTAAAGGGGAGAATTCACGCTTTCCAATGATACCAAATTTATGAATGGTAATAACGTAATAGGAAAGCTATTAATGCGCAAACCTTGATTGCGGAACTTTTTGTGCGAAGTATATTACAAAAAAAAAACATTCATATGTTATACTATATGTGACAGGCTATAGCAAAACCCTGCACTTGTCGGTAATTCATGTTTTGAAGAAATGGGAATTTTAAGTTCACATAATGTGTGTAAAAGACTTATGATTGTATGATTGAAACAATCATATCTTCGCCATTTATTGACCAATTTGTTAGAACAAAGCATCAAATGAAAGCTTATGATGAGGCCTTTCTAATGGTATGACAATCTACATTTTGATTTTTACTGACAAGTGGAGGGTTTTGCTGTAGGCGGTCACATATATAAAGGCTGTAAACAGTTTTTCTCAGTAGCTTGCAGAATGTACCGGGTAAACAGATAATAGTAGGGCAAGATGAAAAAGAGAGAAAGGCCAATATTCACAAAGGAGGTTTGTAGGAGGTTTGTACAAACCATGGTTTGACAATGGTTTACATCTATGGAATGCTGCTCGCATACCGTAAATTGTAAATCAACATTGTTAACAAGTATGGAGTTTACATTCCTTCTCCATCAGTTTACAAATGGCATTCCATAGATGTAAACCTTGGTCAAACCATGGTTTGTACAAACCTCCTACAAACCTCCTTTGTGAATACGGGCCATTGTCTTTAAAAAGTCCCGGAGAAGTAATGACCGTAAGGTAATCCAGGGACCCATTTCATAAAACTCTTCGAATTGTAGTAAATGTCAAATCCTTGTAATTACTTTGCCAACAGCCAACCAGCATGGAGCATTATACAGTCAAACCTGTGTATAGTGACCACCCAAGGGAAACAAGAAAAGTGGCCAATGTAGGCAGGTGACCTCTATAGACAGGTTCTACAACACTGTTTCCCTCTATAGGGGAGTGGCCACTATAGGCAGGTTGGCTGCTATAGACTGGTACATAGAGTTTTATGAAATGGGGCTCACATGAGTGAACATTTCCAGACCATCCTTCCAGACCAGTTACCTCCTTTTATCCCATTACCTACTGGAACCTCATATACGATGTACATGTACATGCTAACTACATAGGAATTGCAAGGAAAGGGTTAAACCAGCAAGCAGTGCCACGACACAATAAAATAAGATTATCATAACTTAATTATCAGACATATTAATCACTGTCATCAACTGGTTTAGAGATAAGATTTTTAGTAATGACTTGTGATGATGCTTAATAGTGCGTGTCAACTTCCTTCAGCAGTTAAAGGGATAGTTGAGTTCTGGTAAGGAGAGTACAGTTTTAGTGAAACTGAATTTAGTAACCAAAACCTGCATCATTACATTACAAACTAATAGTTATAACTAGAAAGGAACACAAAATTACAAATGACGTAGTAGAGATCATGTTATCATTCAAAAAGAGCCGTTAAAACGTAAGAGGGCGCTCTCTAAACACTCATCGGTTTCAACCATTTTGAATAAAATATTGTGCATGTGATGCTTTGTTGAAATAGTGATTAGATAGAGAAATAACCAACAACTATTTAAATACCTATTTTGTAACTTTTTTGAAAAGAGGAAGCATTTTTTTGAATTTTTAACGGCTGGTTCAAAATTCTCTAATAAACCCGGGGCCCCGGGTTTATTACAAATTGTTATATTTATGGATATTTCAGCCGTTTCTGAACCGATTTTGATCAAACAAAGATGATTTTATTGTTTAAATATTATGCTCTTTCCAATTTTACACTCAGTTTTTCATTACCTCACAAACCAATTAAGTAGTCTAGCGCCCTCTCTACCAAAACTCAACTTTCCCTTTAAGCATTAGTTTAGAAACCAGTATTTCATGGGCATATCCTGTCATGTCTTTATGGTATGAGGCAAATTTAGAGTCATTAACGAAGATAACTCTCACCAATCAATAAACAAAATAAATAACCAAGCAAATCAATGACAAACATTATTATTATGGAAGTATTCTTTCATTGATCAAGGAAAATAAAATGATATCAAACATGATGAAGTTAACATTAAAGGGATCTAGTAACTTTGATGACATGAGAAAAACGGATGAAGAGTTGATAAAATGCGTATTTTTGTGAGCGTATTTTTGTGATCTGATATGTCCAATGAATGATGTGTGAAAATTCCATGGTAAATGAACGTCATATGACCGCGTTATGAGCAAAAATGCAAAGGGATATTTGATAACTCATGGCACTTACTTTGTACACAAGTTAGAATTCTCCTATGGAGAATTTCCAATCCGAACACTTCAATCAAAAATATCTTTTCAACGAATTAGAAATGTTCCATGCTCTTATTGGTAATACGAATAGAACTATGAATGCAAGCTTTAGCTAGAGTTCTATCAAATAAGTTTTGTTGATTTTCACAATGTTACTAGATCCCTTTAATCCATCTGTGACCTGTGCGCAATATGGTCGTATTAATATATTAAGTGCCCAATGGTTTTGGTGGAAATTAGAATAAATTAAATCCGACATATGAGGCGATTATATAATATCGACACTCCGACCAGTGATTCCATGCATAAAATACATATCGGGTGTAAAATTTACAGCAGCCTCCTCATATTGGGGAAATAAATAAATATAGAGGTAATCCTCTTTTAACAATTGGGTACGGTTAGAAAGAAAGAAAGAAAAATGTTTCCTGAAATGAAACCAAAAATTGATGCTTGATTGGGTACATTGCCTATAAATAGGGTAATACATGCTCACACCCACTCTATGCAATCAGTCATAGAGTACTCTATACATATCTCTGATTATCCTGTATTGCAACTAGACAATACTGTATATATTTGAAATTCATATTGAAATACAATTACATGTAATATGCACAATTCACACTACACAAATTATATTTCTCCCTCAATTTTTTAATTCAATCATTTGTATTAAAAAAAAAAGATAAACCTATTTTACCCAATAAATTCAATAGACAATTTCTTTACAATAGTGTTCATGCATACATGTGCAGAATATACATAAACAAAGCTAACCACTCACGCAGGTTTATCTCAATGAATGCTCAATTACAAAAGTGTTTATAACCCTATTTAAGTATTAACCTATTCTATAAAGTAGTCTTCATCTTAGCTACTCAATGAAATTAGCAATAGTTGCAGAGATTTAAGAGAGCAAGAAAGTACTAAACAGTGTTGTTCTGCATAAATGGCAGTTACAGGTACATGTTGCTGAATAGCACTTATACAAATGAACTTGCAATTTTGCAATAGGAGGTTCTTGAAAATTAATCCAGCTGTTAATAACTATGTAATCGCATTCTTACCCGGTTACTATACTTATACGTATATCAATATAGTTTTGATATAACACTAACTAAACCAACTTAATTGATTAATTGAAGTTATAGTAATTTATTTCTAGGGGGTAAAACTGTTAACATAGTATCTAAATCTATAGACATTTAATTGTGTATCTTGCAATATTACTTCACTTGCAGGGGAAGGGAGGGGAGGATGGTAAGCTGTATACATGTTATTAAATTCTAACTTGGTTATTACCTACAGTACTGTACATCTAAGTTCAATTACAGCAAAAACTAAAAGTGCTTTAACACCAAACATGGATATTAAGATATCATGCATTACTTGGTTGTAGTAAATGTTCAGAAAAAAAAAGAGGAAAAAAGGAAGAAAAATTGAGGCAGCAAATAGACAAAAAAAGGTATTAAGAAATAAGTCTTGCGTAAGCAGAGCATGCGATTGTTAATCACTGTTAAGCGACTGACGGATACAAGAAAACCAGAAATGAAATAATACAATACATATGATAACCGAAGAAGTGCGAACAAGTTACCTCCTGCTGCATTGACAAAGAGGGCGACAAACAGTAAGAGAAGAGAGGAAATGGTGATTTGTTTTTATTTTTCCAATGTTAACAAGTTAAATCATTGTATTAATTCAATCAAACAAGAAGAGTTATCAGAGAATAAGTTACATAACCGTTGATCATCCATCTGTCACAAAAATTAATAGAATAAAATATAAAAAAAGACACACACAGGATGAATTTAAGAGCACACAACATAATTACTGCTCGATTTTCAAGGAGATTCAGATCATGCTTTAATATTATCATTATAAAATTGTCATAAAATATTGTTATAAAAACAGCGTCTGTGTTAAAGGGGACCACCAGGCAAAGAACTTGTATTATATGTTTTGGTACCGTTTTGTGATATCAAATAGATACCCAACATTTTGCAAAAGGTTGTATAATTCATAAACAAAGCAATTAATTTCCACCAGTTACAGAACCACTGCTATTTCCAGGTTCCATACGGGCCAACCATTTGCGAGTGCGCCAATGCTATTCACGCGCACGTTTGTAAACAATAGATTCCCGGGCGATTCATTCGCTCTGCACACGTTGCAATTCACCGCACACATAGCAGTCTGCGTAATTCAGACCGCATGAACGCATGCTTTATGATGCGTTTCCAATTATATATTTTTTTTCTGGAAACATATTTTTGTGAACTTGTTGATGGAATGGAATACTAAAGATGTTACCTTTCTTTAATAAGAATATTATTTTTGGGTGGTGGTACCCTTTAATACTTTATGTTAAGAAATCATCAACCAAATAGAAAGATTTCGTGGAGAATATCATTAAACTTTGAAAATAAATCAAGTTAATAAAAACACACATGAAGAATTTAAGGGCACACAAGAAAAGTACTGGTTGATTGTATTTAAAGAAGATTAAAGATCACGCTTAAATCACAATCAAAATTGCTGTAGTTCCTCGTTTGATATCAAAAAGGTAACAATCAATTTGTGAATAATTACATTTCCTGCAAATTACTCCTAACAAATTGAATAAAACATTGTAACTACATCACTTTGTTCAATTTGCCAGAAGATTAATAATTACCTTTTTGGACCTTCCTCTTTTTGCAGTCATAATCTAGACGACGTCCGCTCATCTTCTTCCGATGTTGCTAGAGAGAAAAACAGAAAATAATAATAATAATGATCACAAAGACAATAAATAAAAACTCAGGAACAGTGCAGAAGACCACCATTTTGTTAATGCAGATTATTTAATACACTTGCGTGTTTAAACACACTCAATAAATGCAGAAGAATATTTTTTACCATATTGCCTCCTCTATCTATACCCATCCCAATTACATTATAGAATCCTTTCCTCCTTGCTTCTCCAAGACCAAGTAGATATCGAAAATTCACTGCTATTTCTTTGAATTTTTTTCTTCTTCAAATGTCCCCTCTCTCTTTCCATTTCCATTCTCTCTGCTCACATGTTCTATGATGAAGCTCCTACTGTTTTCTTTGATTCTACTTCAGATATTCCCTCCCCTTCTCTCTACTGGCTCATAAAACTTTCTTGATTCCTTTATCATCTCCTCTACCTTAACCCATTCCATTCAAGACTGATTGATTTTGCTATAACATGCATTCTCCATTTTCAGGACAAGTCATGAAAGGGTTAAAGGGATAGTTGAGTTTTTGGTATAGAGGGTGCTACACAAACTGAGTATCAAATTTGAAAGAGCATACAATTTTAATGACAGAATAAACTTTATTTTGATCAAAATCGGTTCAGAAATGGCTGAAATATCCATAAACGGTAACCATTTGTAATACTTGTGGGGCCCCACATTTATTCGATAATTTTGAACCAGCCTTTTTTTTTTTTAAATGATTCCTCTTTTCAAAAATTTCTAAAAGAAGTTTTGAAATAGTTGTTGATTAGCTATCTAATCACTGTTTCAACAAAACATCACATGCACAATATTTCATTTAAAATGGTTATAAACAACAGTTTTTAAAGAGCACCCTGTTGAGTTTTAACGGCTCTTTTTAAATGATAACAGGCTTTTTACTTGGTCATTTATAATTTTGTATTCCTTTCGAGCATGGTAGAGTTATAACTATTAGTTTGTTATGTAATTGTGCCGGTTTGGGTTACTAAAATTCAGTTTGACAAAAACTGTACTCTCTTATACCAAAACTCAACTATCCCTTTAACTATTCAAGTGACCATCGAAAAGCCCTTACTGCTATTTCTTCACGTTCTTCAATCACAGGGTGTTCTACCTCCCCTCTCCCTACTTGAAGTTCAACCCTCTCTCTCCTCTTTCAGTACTGTCCTCAGTCCCTAATTCAACTTCTCTCTCGTCTCATTCTTCAAGCAACCATCACAAAGCCCTTGCAGTTATTTACTTCTGTTTGACGTGTTTTATCTTCCTTCTCCCTAGTTCACATCCCTCTCGCTAATTTCATTCAACTGTCTTAGCCCCTATTTAACCGCCTCTCTCCAAGCAACTATTGTAAATCCTTTATCGCTATCTTGTTGTTGGAAGTGTGTTTTATCTCCCCTCTTCCCTATTTCCCTCCTTTCCCTCATTTCAAACTTTTCTAGTCCCCATTTTATCTCCTCACTTCTCTCCCTCTCCAAGTGACAATTTATCAAGCCCTTACTGCAATCTCTTTGAGTTCTTTCTGCTTAAGGTGTTCAAGGGGATCGAGGAAGTTCTGTTTGACGTTGTAGTCCAGCCCGTCCTTGACATCTGCGAGCTGCTTGTAAGCCTCCCCACTCTCAAGGAGGGCTGTGCCTGTAGGGGTAACAGTCGGAGAAAGAGACATTAACATTTCAGGCAATAATTGGTTATTTTTAAAGCTTCGTACGTAGATACAATAGTATTGTTTTCGATCAGTTCTGAAGTCCAGTCATGTCCAGCCCGTCCTTGACATCTGCGAGCTGCTTGTAAGCCTCCCCACTCTCAAGAAGTGCTGTGCCTGTAGGGGGCGACATTCAGAGAAAGACAGTAAATAATATTAATATTAATTTCAGGCCTTCAGCAGTAGTTTTGATGCTGACTTAATATAGTAATGATAACAATAATCAATGTAACATTTAATCAGCTCTGAACTATTTTGAAGTCCAGACTGTCCTTGAAATCTGCAAGCTGCTTGTAAGCTTACCCATTCTCAAGGATGGCTGTGCCTGCGTGTGGGGGGGGGGGGGGGGGGGGGGAGGGGTAGTCAGAGACAGGTATTAATACTTGATATGATATTTTAAAGCAGAATGATGATGATGATGATGATGATGATGAAGATGATAATAATAACAACAAACATAACATTTGATCTTAATTAATTCAACTTGAAGACTAATTTGGAAAACAGTTTCCTGATGCCACTATACCCTCACACAGAGACAAAAAGATGGCAAAGAAGACGAAAGTAATGCATAAAAGGACCCAACTAAAGACAATGAAATACGAGTGCAAACAGAAAGACCTTACTTTCATTATCTGCCAATCAAATAAAATATTCTATCAGTAGTTTTTTTCTTTAAATACATGTAATATCTATTAAGCTTCAACCCCCCAAAATGGTTCCCACTCAAGATATCCTCACCCCGAGGATTCGGCGACTCCCCGACCGTCGCGATCGAAGGATATACGTTTTGCGGAGGACAATAAGGCATTCCCGAGTCGCTCCCGCCCCGTGGTCGTCGTCCAGATCGAAGAAAAGGGAAAGTCAGCAATGTCAATTGCCCGTTTAAGACGCCGAGCATTGACTAACGATTTACCGCCGCAACTTTGTTCGACGAACATAAAACGGAGTCGATAAATCGAGTATTATATTGAGAAGCCGCTTTAGATATAACACGTTGCAAAAACACCCAGGTTTTGATAAATATCAATATTTATATTGCGCGGATGGTATGGTAATGATCACTATTGCCGATTGGCATCGTGTTTTTAAGTGCATCGACGACAAAATGCGACAACTTCAATTTAGCTGTGGTTATACAACGCGCAATGGCTGTACAGCCGTGTATACAGGTCGCGCAGTCATCTAATTACCCCACCGAACCGTAGTTTATTTGCATAGCTCACTGACCTGCTGACCATCGTCTCTGGTCACTATCTCATTCGCCCTACCGTACACGATACTATAATTGCGCCAGCTTGTGGTCAGATGTATTAAGCCAGCCACGAAGCTACCAAGCAGTACCAGAAGAGACGCCGAGGGGGGTGGGGTGGGGTGGGGGGGGGGGGTGGGGGGGTAGAATGGACGGGGGAGGTATCTGCTCAAATACACGGCTACTATTCCCTTCAAAGGAATATATCATCGGGTTTCACAAGAATATGAAAAAATGTATACGCGGGAGAACTTAGTTTGGATATGAATTGTTTAGGGGACACGACGGGTTATGTGTCATGCAGGCAATTGGAGACACGGGGGGGGGGGGGGGGGGGGGGGGGGGGCAGCGGCGAAGCTAGCAAGAACACGAACATAGTGTACTGTATCTAATTTGATACAAGCGGAACAAATTATCGGGAGTGGGGGGGGGGGAGGGGGTAGAATGGATGGGGGAAGTATCTGCTCATGTAGTATGCAAATGCATGTATAGATGGCTATATACTATTCCTTTCAAGAATATGAACAAAGTACATACGCGGGAGAACTTAGTTTATGATATGAAACGTGTAGGGGACATGACGGGTTATTTGTCATACAGGCAATTGGAGCTGCAGGGGGGGGGGGGGGGGAGCGGCGAAGCTACTTTATTAGCAAGAACACGAACATATAGTGTATTGTATCTATTTTAATATAAGCGGAACAAATTATGGATCATACGAAATATGGGGGATAACTGAATAACTTTGCGTGGATACTAAACCATCATGATTTCGTTATACATTGGCCGGGTTGTGGGGTGGGATTGAATCGCCCGAGTCTATGACTGTAGGATATTTAGTAAAGTTTTAAAGTGTGGTTATGTCATCATCTTCTTTCTCTTACAAAATCCCGCGGATTTCCGCGGGTACAGCTAGTATATATGATTGTTGTTCATAATGAAACTGAAAAAGAAACAACTGGACCAATAAAATCTTCAATATTGTTTTTTTTTCTTACAATATAAAATATAAACTGTAATGAAGCCGCTGGTATCATTTGTATCATTCACAAAACTGAAACTGGTATTAAGTGACAAGCTGCTTACATGATTACATGATCTACATAAAATCTGCAAAAAAATACCTCTCTGCTTTATTGTAATGCCCTGGAGAGAAAGTTAGATATGTGCATAGTAATGAAAATGAAACTTATTATTGAGGTTTATAGCTTTAAAGGGACTTAGTAACATTGTCCAAATCCTCAAAATCCAATTGGAATTCTAGCGGTTCCCTTATACCGTGTTGTATTCGTAACAAAAAAAGCATGGGACAGGTTTTGGTTTTTCAAATTTCCCTTTTGTTAAAAAGATATGTACGATAGAAGTGTTCAGATGTTGAATAATCCACTGGATCGTCAAAACCGTGTACAAAGTGAGTGCAATGAGTTAGTGAATATCACTTTGCATTTTTGCTCATTACTCGGCCATATAATGTCCATTTCACTTGAAATTTTCACACAATACCCAGTGGACATATCAGATAATAACAATATACATTGTACCAACCATTTATCACTTTTTGCACATGTCAACAAAGTTACTAGATCCCTTTAAATTCTCATCATATAAAGCACATGACCCAAAACAAAGCAGGTATGAAACCTACATGTACTACTCACATGTATGAATTAAAAAATATAATCAAGAACCAATTAGACATCGCAAGGATATTGCAGGATTGTATCTACATGTACCTATCAGAAATATGATGAAATGTTTACAAACATGGCCATCTTACTTAAGTACAAATCTTCCAATAAGATCCGGCTGAAACTTCAGGACAGCATCTCCTTGATTGCCCTATTGCTGAGGGTAATGGGTGCTCCTTAAATACTCACTTTATTAACAATATAGCCTGAATCCCTTTATATAATGTAGTAGGATAACATCCAAACTGCCAGTTAAGTATAATGAAGAATTAAATTAAAAGCACATGAATCGGAAGTATCACCTTTCCAGAGAGTGCATCTTCACCAAGGTCCTTGCCAGATTGCCCTCTGGTTGTGGGTAGTGGCAGCTCTTAACTTAACATGCATTATACTGCACACCACAGAAAGTTAATTAATTTCCCATCTTTCTTAAAAGGGAAGATCAAAGGATTGCATTGAATCATCAGAAAACTAATGAAACATTCCAATAAATCTATTGGTATCGTACCGAATAGTGAATCTTCACAGAGGTCCTTCCCAAACTTGAGGAAGGTGTCTCCAAGGTTGCCTTCTGGTTGTGAGTAACAGGCTTTCTTACTTTGAACTAAACTTGGTTACTGTACAACAAAGAGGATTTAATTTCCCTTCGAGAAAATTGAATGGTTACTGTTCATTTAAATATAACCATGAATGTCAATCTTACCGAATAGCGAATCTTCACCGAGGTCCTTGCCAAACTTGAGGAAGGCGTCTCCAAGGTTGCCCTCTGGTTGTGGGTAGCGGGAGCTCTTGCTCTGTCCCCTCATCTTGTTCATCGTGTGTGACGTACTCATCTTAGCACGAGTCACTGTCGAAGAAGACAAGACAAAAAAGAAGATTATATAGTCAAACCCGTCTAATAGTGGCCACCACTAGAGGTCAGCCATCTTTATGGCCACTTTTCTTGTTTCCCCTAGGTGGCCACTATTCACAGGTTTGACTGTATATATCAATACACAAAAATAGAATGTGCAGCTAAACAATCTAAAGTCCACAAAGCGGAAAAGATAAAATGCTGCAGTCTAACCTGGTCTAGCTACCACCTGACTCTAAAGACCACCTGCTTAAAAAGCTCATCAATATTGACTCCTTTGTCCTACAGCAGGGCTCGACACTTGACCTATTGCCCGGGGCAAGTAAACATTTATGTCGGGCAAGTAAAATTTCATAAATGTTTTAGTCTGGTTGCACGATCGGGCAAATGAGATATTGGTCAATCGCGAGAGAAATATGTAATCTCTTATTTAAAGGGATAGTTGAGTAATGGTCAAACTTAACTTTAGTAACCAAAACCTGCATCATTACGGTACAAACTAATAGTTATATCTCAACCATGCTCGAAAAGTATACTCAATTACAAACTACAAAGTAAAACCCCTGTTATCATTCAAAAAGAGCCGTTACAACTCAAGAGTCAAATTAACTCTAGAGAACGCTAGCGCGAAGCGATATACATGTAGCGTTCTAGGTCCTCCTAATACGGGACTGAAAATGAATATTGTTTGTGCACGCTAACTGTGCTTAAAATTATATGATATGATACTTACCACCGATTCATTCTCCAATATGTGATCCAACTATCGGTTGAATTAAAATTATGATTTTTCCCACCATTCCGCTAAAAATCAGTGATTTATGCTCTAGAGTAAGAGTCAAAAGTGATAGCCGGATGTCAATCACTTTTATATAATATTTTGAAAGCAAATTTCACAACAATTAGAGCATTTGAATGGGAATTATTATTATTTCCCATGTTTTTTTCGATGATCTTTCACTTGGAATTGAAATCAAACCAAATCCGTTACAATTAATTTTTTGGGGGCACTTCGGAAAATACCAATACTCAAGCCTCCCTTTAAGTAAATCTCATCTATAAGTAATTTGGCAAGCACATTTTCTGTCTGGGCAAGTAAAAATATAAAACTTCTGATATTACTTGGCCGAATGGGCCAGTAGGGAAAAAAGTTAGCGTGGAGGCTTGCCTAAGGAAACAGGTTGCCCGTTAATGAACCCATCTAAAGATAAACTGCTCATAAAGGTCACATTGTCTGTATCAGTTGGGAGGTCTTTAAAGGGAAATGAAATGCTGGAATTTTCGCTTGCTGTTACTGATGCAGAATTCCAGTCACTTCTAGTCGTATATAGTGGGTGAATCTGCTGCTATGTCAGTGGTTACCAACCCAAAAAATACTTTTTTATTCACGAGGGCGATTTTGAAAATTTTGAGGGAGAAAAACGCCCTCGTGAAATTATTCACGAGGGCTATTTTGGGGCTCACTGGGGCTCTTTTTTTTTACATCGTTTTCACTGCTCAAGGGTCTAATAAATGATTATCATGATGTGATCTATCCGATTATGCCATGTTTGGTACGTTTCTGGCGCTTTCCGATCATGCAAAAAGATGTTATTTTTTTTTTTCCCCCCCCGCCCCCGTGCCATGGCTCACGGGGGCGATTCCAAAGTTATCGGGGGCGAATCGCCCGTCGCCCCCGTGTATTTTTTTGGTTGGTGGTTACGTAACCCGATTTTGTTGGTGCAAGGTCAGATGACGTTTCATATGAGTACAGACTTGGGAAAACATGCCAGCCTCCAGTGCGCAGTCAAAACAGTATAGTGCTTTCAAAAACATTATTACCATTATTAGTGATAACCAAGAGGTGATGCAACAATAGTAGTGACTGGAATTGTACACTTATCAGTAAAAGTAAGCAAAAATGTCAGCGTTTGGCTCCTCTGGACATGTTTGATTGTATATTTTGATGACATAAATGGTACCCTGGGGTACCAAATGAAAATCCGCCATTTTGTTTATTTTTTATTTTTTTTTCAGGGCTGTACCCTGGGTTACCAAACAATGTGAAATCATTTTTGGTACGTATGCTTTAACGTTCAAAATGCTCTTCTTGCGGCCGGGGTAGCGTGCATACAAGTGCTGCATGCACAACGCAATACACCAGCGGCGTCCATGATTGCTCTGCGGTATGGTTGTACTTCGGGTGGACACAAGATGGCGCTACACAACGTGGTACCCCGGTGTAAAACGATACCCCGGGGTACTGCGTGGTGCATCATTTATTGACAGGTTGTCATTTATATAGACAGTGTATTAAATTTACTTAAAAACTACTTCCTTAATCCTAAATGTAGATAAAACTAGATAATAGGCCTTTTTATGTGGGCCTTTCTATATCAAAGAGGGTTGAGTCGTTAAAAATGCAATCATTCAATAAAGAATGGAACAAACAATTGTACATTTTGTGCATACATGTATGTGTACTCTTTTATCTGAAATCCAGGTCAAATATCTGTGACATTTCTTTAATTTTTTAGCATACATTTTTAATACCTTACCCCATATTCTAGGGCTTTCAGTTTGAGTGGGTGAAAACTTATGCCTGAATCATGCAGTGAGTCCAATTGCAAATAAACATAATGGTACTGTACATGTAAGGAACAATGTACTGTATGTGGTTATATGTATACACATTTTAATTTGAAAATATGATATTCAGTTTTATATCCCTCATGAGAATGTTCTAGCCATGTGATTGGTCGAAACGCCGTCACGTGTTCAAGTATAATTTCTCCCATCAAATCCCAACCTCATATAGTACTTTTGTACAGTTCTTTTGTACAGTTCTTATTGCTGCTACGCATGTGATCTCATAGGGCACGTTGTTAACAACCTCTAAATTAGGAATCAACGAACGTTTACAACCGAGTTCTTTTGTTCCCATGACAACCCAGAACGCAGCGGCAGCCAATGCGAACGCTTGTGGGCACGCAATTACGAGTGCGCGCGTTTGTACGCAGAAAGGTAGCGCGCTGGTGCGCAAAGTTTACGCGCGGCTATGCTTAATAGACAATGGTATAAGCGTCTTAGCCTTTTAATCATAAATCTTGTTCATGTGCAGGATTTACAAAATTGAAATAAAAAACTTAATCAATTGCCTAATATCCCGAACGTTTGAGCACTTTGTGTTAGTTATACATGTAGGTCGACGTTGGTGATCAAAATGATATGAGGGATATAAAGCAAATAACCAAATCTCCTTACTCGGGTGATGGATGCAAAACTATACGTTGCCTCGGTGATCTGCGAAGGTAACTATCATGCCTCGGCTATGCCTCGGCATGACAGTACCTTCGCAGATCACCTCGGCACGTATAGTTCTGCCATCACCCTCCCAGTCGATGGTTATTTGCTTAATATCCAAACCACCGGATATTGTTACAGGGATGTGCATGTCTGTAATAAAATAAATAACCCCTAAATAAACTGTTTTCCCCACTTCATTCAATTTTTTAAAGAAAACATTTCCTGCATATGGTGCAATGAATTACTAACGACTTTACATTTTTTAAAGCAAATTATCAAAACCCTCAAACTCACAAACAGTAAGCCATTGCATAGAAAAATAGATAGGTATCCCCCCTCTTTTCATTCAATAAAAAACATATCCTGGACATTGTATACACAATTATGACAGACATTAAACAATAACAGTGCAAATCGTGGTATCTATTTATTCATACCCAAGATTGCTAAGTCATCGACATACAGTATAAAGAATGTACACAACTGTAATTCACGTAAATACCATTAACCTTTTCCCCTAACCTCATTCAATTGATCGTACAAACATTTCCTGCATATATTGTGGTGCAAATAAATTGCATAAATCGCACTTGACTTTACAGGGTAAATCTAATCTTTCAAAACACAGTAAAGCATCATTAATCGATGACCTTTGGACATGACTAATCTACACTTGAGATCAAGATTGGAGAACAAACACAGGCTATCTGGTAAATAAGCATACATGTGTACATGTCATTACATGTATGTAAAGTGACTTGATGTATTATGTAATACCTAGCCAAATAAATTGATTTGTATGTCAGCAACATAAATTGATGTTGCAGTACGTTTGTATGTTACAGATTAACACATACATGTACATGTATGTGGGCAATTTCACCATAACGGAATTACATTCAGAGACGTGTTTTGCTCATTATTTCATTCCCTGCGCAATATTCTCATGACTTAAGTAAATTTTGATACTTATATAAGTTGCACGGGTAACCAGGCTACAACATGATAGGGAAATGGTTTTATATCTTCCATGTGTTGTTGCACACTAAACCAATATGTGTGACCGTAACGGAATTACCGGAGAATGGAGTTTTTTTTTTGCTACAAGTTTGCGTTGAGTTTCTCTGAAATATAAGACACTTTGAAACTGATTTTATGTATTTTTTCTATCTTGATAATGTCAACTTCACTTTGGAACAAGTATGTGCAGAACAACACAATGATAAGTTCACAAATTCACTTTTTTGAAAAAAAACCACTGTAACGGAATTACACAAATTTGTAACGGAATTACATCTCTGAAAGTTACAAGGAAAACTCAATTATTTTGCACTCAACTTTTCTTACATGCTAATGCAAACATCAAGGCTATCTAGCACTTGAATATAAACCATAATTTGACATATCTGTAAAGCAATTTTTGAACTTGTTATGTGTAAAATAAATGAAAATATGGCCAAAATACAAATAAGTGTGAAATTTGAAAAAAATATCGCTAAAATCCAGCTTTATTTCGGTTTATTTTCAGCTTCATATTAGTAGGCAAGAAATTAAAAAGGATTGCACCGACTTAATAAAAGAAAATCCTAGGAACTATGTCCACTGAAGTGTGTAACGGAATTACACAACTTGAGCAGTGAAATCAAATTTTCCACAAATCGGTACATGAACAACAAAGAATTCACATTTTAGCTTCAATACTTTTCAAAAATCAATAATTTGACAATAATAACCATATTTGAAGAAAAAAAAAGCAACATTTAAGAATTTTTCCTTTACTTCAAGAAAAATGGTTAAATTGTGAGAAAAAAATGTACTACATTATGTGACATGCTAAATAACTGCACATAATCAATATCAAGCAACATTTAAACAATTACAAATCACAAACAGGTCAAATCATTAAACTTTCAATGCTATAAAGCCTCGTAAACTTCCTGAATATTGGAAATCTGTGTGAATGGAAATGCATTGTGAATGGGTAATTCCACTGTTACAGAATGACAAATAAGTGATTTTTAGCTCTGTTTTCTTAATCATATTTAAAATTCCTTTCACTTTCACAGTTTTTAAAACTTTAATAACTGGCAGGGGTACTAGAGGTACAACAGAACCCAAGATCGTTACAGATCTATAACACATAGCGTCCAGAGACCAAAATACAATCATAACGGAAAGGGGTCTTTCATTCAACACTAACTATGTAATGATTTTCTGCAAAAGCTACCACAAAAAAATTCTTCATGGGTAATAAAAACTTATCATTTAAGTTACAAACTTGAATTTGGTACATCTTTTTTTCCAGAAATGATCTATTTTAACCTCTGAAATTACCTTAAGACAAACGAATGTCACTGTAACGGAATTACGCCTGTGAAATCCACCCATGAAAATGCAATTTCTTGGTTACGTTTTTCTACTTTTCTGCTTATAGTCATTAGTAAAGAATGTGCATTGTTCATCACAAGCTCTTAATGTACATAAGGACCAGAACAAATCCTGAAGTTATGTGTGTGCGTAACAGAATTACAAGAAAATCAAGATTTGTTATATAAACTCTTGTTATATTCTAAAATTATTCTTTTAAAAATTCATCCTAAATTGATCTTAATTTACTCTCAAATCAATTTGGAATGCGTTTTCATCCATTCTATGAAATATGTGTATAGATGTATATCGGATATAAACGTGTATGATCCTCAAACAAAAAGTTGGCATATAAAATATAAATATGGAATTGCCAAAAATGAAAGACACCTTTAGGAATTCCCATTTAAAAATGCAAATACTTTGTACATCGTTCTTCTTTGATCTGCATACAGAAGCACACTGAACACTCAATGTATTCTGAATTTATGATAATGAATAAAACATGTGTATCTTAGCCTGTATTATGTTTAGTTTTGAATATCTTGAAGCCTATAAGCCAGTTCGTAATTAGACTATGGAGCTTGGGTGACGACAGAGGGCGTAGTCCGATATTCCATCAACGGGCGATCAACGTACAGTAAAGTGTATGGTAGTATGTCATATTACCGGATAATTTTAGTTTGACAGCATAAAACAAACATTAGATGCATAAAATCAAAGTGGAAAAAATACGAGCAGCTGCATAAACTCATAAAGAACACATTTGATGTAAAGTATATTCAAGAATTTACCGATTTTTCTCCATATCAACTTTCTTGTAATCATCTTTCTTGTGAATGATCTAGGTGAATCATTCACACGCAATAATGATACCAAGGCGGGCGATAAGCATACCACCCATTCGTACAATGTACCGTTCAAAATTGAACGCTACGTTTTAGGACGCCAACGGCAAGGAAAACAGACGGGATATAATATATCTTTCGACATGTTGCGCGGTCTTCAAAACAAGAAAGTCGGTAATCATTATCAATTTATATAAATTGTGGATGACATAAACGAAATTTTTTTGCATTTGCTAATAAATGGAGAGAGAAATCAGACGGCAAAAACTGTTTTTGCGTTGGATAGTGCAGCAAGCGGAAGACGATAATCTCCGCACAATGCTATGTACACTATTATGTACACCTATACGTGCGTGCTAGCCAGGCCAAGCAAGGCTCGGTGAAATTATTGATCAATAAATATCATCATTACACATGAATAACACATTCTATCAAACCGGTTCTTGTTCTATGAAATAGTACATATTATGCTATTAACCTTTGATGTGGTGAATACAAAAATGATGGGCTTATTTTTATCCTGATCCAGATTTTAAAAACGTAAACAAATAATTCGCATTCAATTGCACGTGTGGCTCCTTTGATTCTCACGATCGATGGAATATCAAAATACCCGGAAGTAAATACGCGCATGCGCAGATTGTAACTACGAACTGGCTTATTCTGTATTTATGTTTAATTTTATATGCTTCAGGGCAATTCCACGATAACACCGGGACACTTCAGAACACATTTTCACTTTCCAAATGTAAATAACAAACTAAGTGTAAAGAATGAGAACAATCTTTTATTGTATATCTTTGACTGTTATCACAAGCAACTTTGAAAAAAAAAATTAATACAAAATTTTCATTTATTAATGAGTTACGCATCATTAATTACTACTGTAACACCGGGACGCAAAAAGGACATGCTTTTTTTAACACTTTACATACTGGCAAAACTCTCTGAAGTTAATGAACATTTTGAAACTTGGCTATATTTATTTGGTTTAGTAGAGACTCAATAATAATAATTAGGTGTTAATTGGAAAAAAAATCTATCATGAAGATAATTATGAACTAGCATATAAAAAATTGTACCGTAACACCGGGACCGTAACACCGGGACCTCTGAAACGGCATGTACAAAGTCTATGGAAAATTAGGTTGTCTTAATATACTGGCAAAACTCTGTGAAGTTAGTGAATATTCTGAAAAGTGGCTATATCGATTTGGTTAATTAGAGATTCAATAATAATAATTGGGTGTTATTTGTAAAAAAAATCTATTATCAAAATAATTATGAACTAGAGTATACAAAATTGTACCGTAACACCGGGACTGTAATGTACAAAGTCTATGGAAAATCAGGTTGTCTTACTTTACTGGCAAAACTCTGTGAAGTTAGTGAACATTTTGAAAAGTGGCTATGTTGATTTGGTGTAGTAGAGACTCAATAATAATAATTGGGTGTTATTTGTAAAAAAAAACTATTATCAAGATAATTATGAACTAGAGTATACAAAATTGCACTGTAACACCGGGACTGTAATGTACAAAGTCTATGGAAAAATGGTTGTCTTACTAAAAACTCAAAACATTTTTACTTTAGGTAGTAGATCAAGCAACAATTTAGTATGTATGCATCAAGCTACCACCCCAACATGACAGAAACTAGCTGGTCACTTTAGTATGCAGTGATTCTCTATGCTCCCTGTACTATTGCAATGTAAGTCCCGGTGTTACAGTCCCGGTGTTACAGTGACCGTAACACCGGGACCACTATTCAACCATTTTTAATTAATTAATGAAATGTCCAATCATCATTTTGATACTTGTTTATGGTAGATATGTGTGGTCACAATTTGGGCAATTTAAGTGGTTTTTTTTGTGTTCGTAATTTTCTTACAATGCTAAAAATATCAGTTTTTACCGTAACACCGGGACAATATTCTTTATCATAAATGAATTGTTCATTGAAGCGTATCAAAATGAAAAAAATGAACTTCAATGATTTTTTTTATTACATTCAACCCTAAACCTCTGAGAAAATATAAAAAGTTTTTACCTCCTGTCTTACTTACTCTTGCTACATTGATTTATTTTTAACACGTTTTCCAGACATTTGGGTGAAAATTAATTATTCATATTTTATGCGCATATTTTAATATGTTCCTGATGTATATTTCTATTTTAAAGGTCAGACTTTAAAAATTCAGTTCTTAAGCTTTATTTTGATACCAAAATTGAAACTATCTGACCATTTTGAAAATTTGGTGGTCATGTCCACTTTATCGTGGAATTGCCCTTCAGTTTAATACAAATTTACATAATTAATGATGAGTTATGAGCCTTTAACTGATCAATGATATTCAAATCTACATACAATTACAAAATTATTAATATTAAATCTCCTTGAAAGTTGAAGGTATGATTTATATCTTAAAATACATGAATGTAAATTAATGTGAGAAAATAAATGTAGCACCATGTGTCATACTAATCAGTGGATATTTAAAAAAAAAATTGTATTGTTTTTGTTTTTCCCTTTCTAAAGTACAAACAAGAATCTGCTGCATCTTCATAATTTCAGTCAAGTGGTTCTTGCTGGAAACTAATTTAATGATAGAACATTATCATCTCTATTATGTTCATGGAGAGATTAGAGAAATTATCTATCGTGTATCAATTTAGTTAAATCACCATTGATGCAATATGAAGCATGTGGGTACAATGAGTCACATAAAGTAACATTGTACAGTACTTGTATAATGACTTATTGTCTACATGGCTACAGTTCATGGTATTTAAAGGGTATTTCTACATTGAGAACAAGAAATTTTTTTATTTTCAGCAATATCAATCAATACCTTACAAAACATGTGCGTGTAATTCCGTTACGTAACAGAATTACTAATACCGTTACGCCAATTTTGGAAAAAAGTAGTGACATTATTTCAGAAAATTATGTTGGAAGTTCTTAGGACTGTGGTGAAGGAAGAGAATTCACAATGACATGACTATTAGAACAAGTAATAAGATATTGAGAAAAACTTATTACGTTTTATCGTAACGGAATTACGATCAAATATGCATAGATTAAAAAAATTTCTCCAAAAAAATATGCAATGAAGTTACTGCACATGCTTTACAATTTGTGATTGTTGCTACATTGTATGGAAAATATGAGAAAAAGAGCAGAAATAATCATTGAATTAAAAGATTCACTTCATTTTCATGAAATGAAGCTGATTTATGAATAAAAGGTCATAAATTTCTGTTCAATTCAAGCAGAAATATTTGCAAAACCAATAGAGCTATACACAAATGGTTTTCAGTTTCCTAAAATTCAAGTTTTCCTCTATCGATAACAGTTTGATTTAGGGAAGATTGCTCAACTTTGAGATGTGGTGTTTTTGCCTTCTCTCATACGGAATTGCCCATGTACTACCAGGCTGGGAAACTACATGTATACATGGTAAAAGTACCGTAATGCAAGCAAGCCTGCGTAATGTATGTTTTTGTAGTATACAAATGTACTGTATCATTAACATTTTCATTAGCAATCACCACTCAATTATAATGAAAAGCTTCACAAAAATTACCTACTGTCTCCAAACAAGATAGATGAGAATTGATTCCTCATCAACTAAATGAAAAAAATAATGTTTTAGTCTGTTTTGGAGCCTCCAGATTCAGATTTCAAACCACACAAAATTATTAAAGGCATCTTGATTTTCCTTGCCCGATTGAGCCACAATGAAAAGAAAAACCCAACAAGTTTTAAACAGTTACTCAAATGGTAAAGAGTACCAAAGTGTGTAATGTGGGTAAGTGGGTAATGGTTCTCAACAATGTCAGGCAAGCTAACAATTTTCGACCTAGAGGTTGTTGAGAAGGCAATCAGTTGCTTAGAACCATTACTACAAATGTTATAGCAATATGATATGGGCCCCCGTTGCAGAAAGAAATACAATTGATTGTAAGTTACGATTAGTAGTAAGTCAGAACATTTGTACATTTCAACCAATAAGATTTGTGCGTATTTACATGTAGAACACATGATCTGACTCGCAATTAATTGTAACTTACAATTGATTGTAATTCTATTTCTGCAACGGGGCCATGATGTCATAACTTTTATTCTTGAAGGGAACAAGCTGATACTTACGAGGATTGGGCTGCAGAAACTCTGTCGTTTTGATGATTATTTCGTCCACTGCACCAGCAGTGACATCAATTTTCTGCAGAAAGAAATTAAAGAAACATAAATGAAACGTGAAGTCATGAACAGTACTTACAAAATTGAAGATACCATTCATGAAGCAATAAAGAGACATTTAGGATTAAAAACTCTCACAAAAATGTATCTTTAAACAAGGCGATAGCCGTAAAGTGTCTCGCCCACTTGCGCGCATTCATGCAACATTGGACCTCATTTGGACCTACTCAATTAACATAATTGTTACAGTAATGTATGCACCAAATGTTAATTTCACTGATTCCCTTTCATAAAATATGAAGAGAATATAATTTTCACATTATTTCAGCCACTTCATATTGTTTACAGCTTGTGCTTATTGATATGTCAGTTAAAAATAGGTTACCACCACTAATGTCTCATGCACTATTCATAACAGATTTATTACGAAATTGCAACTAGACAATATTCTTAACTGGAGCAGAAATAGTCTGAATTGTATCTGACATGCATGAATTAACCCATTCCCTATTAGACATTTTGCAATAACAGGGCCCACCATGCATGTTCACATGGATAGGCAATGTTATTACATTCCCTTCTTGTCTTTAGACTTGAATATGTTGGTGGATGTTTTACAATAGACCGCTTCTGTAATGTATGCAAATAATATGCGTATGACGTAAGACTCCCCGTTGGCAAGCTTAACAATAGTAACTAGGTCCGGCAAGCTACGTTTGCCGGAGCTGGCCGGACCTAGTTACTATTGTTAAGCTTGCCAACGGGGAGTCTGACGTCATACGCATATTATTTGCATACATTACAGAAGCGGTCTATTGAAATGAAATCTCTGGTTATAAATACACATGACTGTGTGACTGGTGAAATGGTTGAACTCGATAATTGTCCATATTGATTTGTAGGTCGTACAGCGTACCATTTTTAATCTACTCAAGGTTGTGTATGATTGCCGTTTACAATTACTATTTTTTCTTTATTTTGTACAGTATGCAGAGGATGATTGTCCATTGGGACATTACTGAGGACATTACTGAGAAAAACTGGCGCAGTAATTAATGTTACATTGTATGTAAAATGTGCAGACGCAGGTAACATTCTTTCAGGTTCACTTACAAGTATTAAAACTCTCTTTTTTAATCACATTGTATGTTATAAAAAGGATCCAATTTTGTTTGCTCTTTTTCAATTAAATAGAGGGTAATGGAATTGGCAAGAAGAAGAAAATAGCTCTCATACATGTAGGACAATACAAATCTGAAAATGCCATACCCAGCATGTACATACACTTAAAATTTAAATTCAAATTAAATACAGTCTTTGCAATTATTGCAACCCGATGTAAAACAAATATGAACTCTATAGGAAGGAGGATGGTCAATATTTAACCAATTGCAATTTGGTATCAGGCCCTGATGAATGAGGTACAGTGTGCAGTGACTGCAGTAATGTGTATTTGGAATAGAGATCATACACACTTACAATGTCCAAAAATAATACTGGTACATGTAATGTTAATACACACGGATCACATCACGGATCTGTCATTGAGGGAAGAAAAAAAATCAAACATTTTATGGGGGCGGGGGATATTCATGATACCGACTGTATTACGTGAATAATAATATGATGCATATTGTAGAGAGTGAGACATATACGCTTCACTTGCTAAACCTAAAAACAAACAAAACTTAGATTTGCTTCGTTATTTCCTGGATGTATTTAGAAAAATATGGACATGGTCATGTCTGATTAGACAAAAGCTGAATATCAATTTATTTGCTAAGTCTGAAAGTGAAATTATGAACATAGCTGAAAATGCTCACTATACATACAGCTAAAGGTGAGAAGTATAACCTTGGAATGTGATGATAATAGGATTGGTCTCTCACCAGACTCGTACATTGAGTGCAAACTCATACTTTTATGGCTATGCAGGGTAACTGCATCAAAGTTAACCTGTTTCCTACTAGATTTGCAATTCCCATAGAGATACTATACAAGGCCCGCCAAGTGCCTGTGGGCAATGGGTCAAATTATCCTATTCCTACAATGTTAACTATGTAATAGGTGGATTACCTATACATTTCTTTGACATAGCTCTATGGAGCAATCTTTAGTTTATTACATGTACATGTAATTTTTTTTTCTTCAAAAAAGCATACATTTCAAAATAGTATAAATGTTGTGCAGCACTACAGTATGTTTGCAATACTCATCACATGCACAACAAAATGGTCAGCCATCCTTGGCTATAGATAAGTATCTGGTATATCTCTTTTAATTTTGTTTTGCGTTACTTCATTTCGTAATAATATAAAGGAATAGTAGTAAGTACATGTATGTATTGTAGCCAAACCACAGTCATTGAAGAATGAATCATCAAACAATCATTATCATCTTAAAAACCGATTTCGAAACAAAGTTTATGTTACAGAGCAAAAAAAAAAAGTTACATGTACAGTAGCATGCTGAGTGTCATTTCAATTGTTCATTTCCTTCCTTCCTGATTGCCAAGATGATATCTTGGAGTTCAACTTGGTGAGGAATACTGTACTGTATGTGTACAGTCCATGGTCTACAATACAAATGTATGCATGGTCTACAATACATTCATGAAGATGACAAACTTTGTGTGTAGTCCCTTTCATATAGATTGTAAATTCATAATTATGTCTGGTCTACATACAACACAGAATATGTACAATCCCTTTCACATTGATCAGTGAAAATTGGGGGCAAATTTGCCCCTGAAATGCCAAAAAGAGCCCCTGAATTATTCATAAAAGAGCCAGGGCTGTAAATTTGCATAGAGTTCAATGCAATACAAATTTTAGAGTGCTATTTTCATGCCACAGGCAAACATGAAAAGTAGCCCCCCCCCCCCCCTCCCCCCAATAAGACAACTTTTTGTATATTCTTGGACAAGTGATGCGCTACCAGAGAGTTAAATACTGACTGCTGTTTCAGGTATTTTAATTTCATCAGAGTAAAAGTCCAAAGTCGATATACAAATACCTAGACATCACGCAACGCATGTTTCAACTCGATGCAACTCTGGGGCACCAGATTGTGGACGAAGGCTAGCATTAATGTAGTGCCCTTGTTAATGTGGTAATGCATGAACAACCGTCCATATTCATTACTACATTTATCAAATGAACAACAACTGGCATAATCTGGAAAGGAAATATCAACATTGGCAAACATTTTACGAGTCGACACATCTCAAGGATGTATCAATTGACTACACTTAGTACTTTTTTTAAGGTGAATTGTTGGGATCGAATCCATACATTGTTATGTAAAAAACTGTTATAACATTTAATTTTAAAAGTCTAGGAATAACTCTATTTCTTTGCCAACAACTATCACATCCTCTGGCAAGGAAATACCAAGTTTGGCAAACTTTTTTTCTCTTTGAATTACCAAAATTTGAATATCCAAATGTTATGTTCAAAACAAAGGAATTGTTCCCTACTTTGTTCATCTTTATAGCCAGAGCTAGTCAGTATGACATTAAATTGTTGTTTTGCAAGCATAGACAATTTAAACTGATTATCCAATTTACCCATCCAACTATTACTATAATATGTTTCGCACATGGAAATCAAGTTACCAAGGAAGTCTTGAAATCACTTAACCCCTTGACCACGGGAACCGAGTGGGTTGTGTACAAAGTCTATGGGGATTTCATAAACTCGTAAGGAACGGGTTAAGTACAATTTATACCCATAATACAAGGAAGGTCTTAATGTTTATGTACACATTACATTGTATAAATATATGTTATTCATCAGGATATCCAGCGATGACATCATCCTTCTGGTATACATACATGCAGTACTGGTGAATCTTGGCGTACTTTCCAGTTTCCTACCAGTACGGGCCAACATCCTTAACTGGTTTCCTCATTGCGCCTGCCAGGTCATGATCATACATCACAGGATCATGGCATAGTGAACCGTGTTAAAGCTAAACAATAGTTTTGAGAGGAGGAGTATAAATTTACCAAGTATTGCTGATCTATAGGAAACATCTATAGGAAATATCCTCCCTCCTGGATAAATTTGGTAACATTTTGGCCTACTTTCCCATAATACAAGGAAGGTCTTAATGTTTATGTTCACGTACACATTACATTGTATGTTTATAAATATTTCTTATTCATCAGGATATCCAGCGATGACATCATCCTTCTGGTATACATCATGTATGCAGTACTGGTGAATCTTGGGGTACTTTCCAGTTTCCTACCAGTACGGGCCAACATCCTTAACTGGTTTCCTCATTGCGCCTGCCAGGTCATGATCATACATCACAGGATCATGGCATAGTGAACCGTGTTAAAGCTAAACAATAGTTTTGAGAGGAGGAGTATAAATTTACCAAGTATTGCTGATCTATAGGAAACATCCTCCCTCCTGGATAAAGTTGGTAACATTTTGGCCTACTTTCCTCCTGGTTTCCTCATTGTGTATGCCTGGCAGGTCATCATCATACATCACAGGATCATGGCACAATGAACCATGTTAAAGCTAAACAATAGTTGTTGTATTTTTTTATTTTTTTTTTGGGGGGGTGAAGAGTATAAATTTACCAAGTATTGCTGATCTACAGTATAGGAAACATCTACAGGAAACATCCACCCTCCTGGATAAATTTGGTAACATTTTGGCCTACTTTCTTCCTGGTTTCCTCATTGCGCCTGGCAGGTCGTGATCATACATCACAGGATAATGGTATGATAATGTACCACATTAAAGCTAGACAACAGTTTTGGGGAAGAGTATACATTTACCAAGCATTGCTGATCTATAGGAAACATCCTCTCTCCTGGATAAATTTGGTAACATTTTGCCCCCCCCCCCCCCTAAAAAAAAACACCTCCCAATAAGCACTGCTGGTGTATAGGAAACAGAGGAAACATCCTACTGGTATCAAGGAGGTACTGTATTCACCAGGAAATCCAGCCATGACATCATTCTTCTGGTATATGGACTGGTATAATGTTGGCAAACTTTCCTCCTGGTTTCCTCATTGCGCCTGCCAGGTCATGATCATACATCACAGGATCATGGCACAATGAACCATGTTAAAGCTAAACAATAGTTTTGGGGACGAGTATCTACTATTCAAAGCATTGCTGATCTATAGGAAATATATAGGAAACATCCTTCTGGATACTTTTTTGTAAAATGTTGGCCTACTTATTTCCTCCTGGTTTCCTCATTGTGCCTGCTAGGTCATGATCATACATCACAGGATCATGGCACTGTCATTCTAAAGCCAGTTTGGATCCACGGTTTATGGCATGTACCGCGTTAAAGCTAAACAACAGTTTTGAAGGTTTAACTTTACTAATTAGTACCATGCTTGAAATGAACTGTACATGTATGAATAAAGATGCAAACAATAGTTTAATATTCAAGCAAAAATCTTGACTCAGTTCATTCAAGTACATGTTTGTACTTCATTTTCATCAAAAGCCCTCACAGAAATGAGTATGTGGGACCATAGACCTAATAGTAGGTCCATGGTGGGACAATGAAATAAGAATAGAGATATACATGTAAGGGAGCCGATTAGCAACTTTTGTTATAAAAAAAAAATACAAATAACCAAATTGTATGCCACAGAATGAATACAGATACCTTCAGATCTTTGGCTGAATTTTAAAGCCAAATATAAACATAACAAGTACAACTGCCAAATGTATTTCGGGTTTGGCAATCCCGTAATTTGTGTATGTTGAGAAAACCGAAATACCCCAGATATGTAGACTTTTAATGCATACAAGAGACATTTAGAAAGCAAAACAAAGACTGATCACATCATCAGGAAATATGAAGAGTCGAGCCAATAATCAAGATTCCCTTTAAATAATGTACAATGTACACAATGTACAACGTACCATTACACCATGGGGAATATAATACCTAGTAAGCCATGCTGGTAGTGCCAGGTTGCAGGATAATGTACATTGTTATTTATTGGCATCATTTGTCGAATACCGTACTTGAAATTGTATTAAAGGGGACCACGGGGCAAATAACAACACATTACTACATGTTTTGGTACTGTTTTGTGATATCAAATAGATACCTAACATTTTGCAAAGGGTTGAGTAATTCATAAACAAAGCAATTAATTTCCACCACTTACGGAACCACTACTATTTCTTGGTTCCTGGTTTGCGAGTGCGCCAATTCTACTCACGCGTACGTTTGTAGGCAATATAATTCCGAGCGATTCGCTTGCTGCGAATCATGTGCATTCTCCATAGAAGTTAGAACCCAGTCTGAGTATTTTGGGAAACAGTCATGCACATGTTAAAATGGTAAGAAATATCTGATGTACGTACATGTAATAGCACTATATTGTATTGTAACAAAGTTTAGAACCAAAGAAGACTATATGATAAGTATGTAATTACCAAGTTTAGTGAATGTATTCATGAATTTATACTTACTCTCTCCATGTCAACGAATTCTTCATCATATTCCGTTTTTTCTGCACCTCCAATCTTCTCACTCATATACTGCAGAGGAGAAGATAAACAGAGAGAAGAGAAGAAATGAGAAATGACGGACGCATTTTTAAAGATCACATTATGTAACATTAAAACATTTTAATTATGGCATGGGCGTCAACAGGCAGGGGACGGGGGGGACATGTCCCCCCCCCACATTTGAAAGTGGAGGGGATTGTCCCCCCCACTTTTTTCATAAGTGTATACATTATGTATGTTTGATTCCATAGATTTCACTCAGACATACATCTATTATGTGACATTTCTGTCTCAGGTATGCACCAAATCGCATAATTTCAAGCCCAAAAGTGCAAATGCTTCCTACTGTGTCTGTGGGAGGGGGACACCCCCTCCCACACCCTCCCCAGCTCGGTCACTTCGCTCCCTCGCCGATGCCCCCCCCAGTTTTGAGAAGCTGTTGACGCCCTTGAATTATGGTATACAGGGCTAGACACTCGCACTGGCCTGCTGGCCCAGGGCCAGTGAAATTGCACTTCGGGCCAGCAAAAATGTATAAAAGTCATATTTTGGTGGCCCGATCGGGCAAGCAGATTTTCAACCTGACAAAATTAGAAAAATCTTGTTTTCTTCCATGTTTATACTTCATCTATAATCACAGGTTTGATCAGGAAAGAGTGAAATTTTGATTAGTAAAAAGCATGGGCGTCGATACTTACGTAATACCCATTCATCAGGGGGGGATGGATGAATGGATCATCCCCCCCTGATCAATGGGTATCAATGACAGATCGACGCCCGTGGTAAAAAGTTTATTCATGAAATAATATTTTTGGGCATATAAATTTTTCTTTCGGGCCACCTTCATGACCTTCACTGAGCACTAAATTATTCTTGAAGAAAATTGTTAGTACATGTAGGATCATGTACATGTATATGTACACCTGTCATCACCACAAAGGATGAATGCACTTGTCATGCAGTTCTACATAATAACGATCCCCCATGGAGTGATTGGTCTTTCAATATATGATTTGCATGACAATACATGTAGGAACCCATGACCAAGGTGCTCCCCAATGCACAACCTATACCTAGTATTGGTATAGTACACTACCAACACAACAGGTGAAGCTTTTATTTATTTGGTAGCTATAATCCTGTCCACTTATAACTAGTGCACTCTTTATTCATGCACCCTGTATGTACATGTGCATGTATCGCTGTAGTAAATGAGATCATGCTTCAGTGATCATGATAAAGAGACAAGGGTGGACTTGGCTAGGAGGAGGTCTATGATTTGAGGAGCCAATTAACAAAGTTGAAACCAATACTATAGTAGTATACTTCGGGATTCTAATACTTTATGCAAGCTTATATTTATAAATGGTATTTGTAAGACATTGCCTATAGAGTACAGAAGCCATGACGTCATAAAAACACTTTTTTCGAATTTTCAAATTTGGACTTCATTTTCAGAAAGAGCATAACAAATAATGTCCAAATACCGAAAATCAAAGGAATAGGTTACGTATTGGCCGAGATATACCCATCCGAATGAATTTTACTTCAATGGGCAATCAGTGTTATAATGCACTGGTTCCTAAATTTAGGAACCAGTGCACTATAACACTGATTGCCCAGTGACCAAAAAATCATTCGGATGGGCATATCTCGGCCAATACATGTACGTAACCTATTCCTTTGATTTTCGGTATTTGGACATTATTTGTTATGCTCTTTCTGAAAATGAAGTCCAAATTTGAAAATTCTAAACAAAATGTTTATGACATCATTTATGACATCACACTTCACCACTCTATAAGAACTGGGTAGACCATGTACATCGTACATGTACCTGAAAATCTAGAGGCAAACAAAAAATAAGTACAAAAAACACAAACAGTACATGTATGATCATTATTCAAATGAGCACTGACATTAAAATGCAACACTGCAGAAGCTCTAAGAAAACCTGAAAATAATTGATGCTTTCATTGGAATTCAACTTTATTTTTCAAATTTATTGTGTTATACAGTACCATACATTGCCTAATATGTAATGTTCATTGTATAAACAGGAAACTAATTTTGAAAATCTTGATGGTGAACATCATTTAAAATTATGCCATATAATATTTTATGTGAAGAATCATCTTTAAAAATAGAAATACTTCACAGGTTTGACATACTTACTCCCCCTTAAAATTATGTCCTTTTAAAATATCACTTTCCCCAAGGTTAAAGAAATGGAATGTACTAGACATAAATGTCACTTCATGATACCTACAGCAAGTAAACATGTGGGCACAAATGTCAAACGTACATTGTTTGATTCTATTTTGAGGCCATTGGGAATGATCTATTTTGCAAATTCTGGCAAACTCTGACAGAATACACATGATGGCCTCTTCAGTTTCACTTTCATACTTTGTTTATTTATAAGGAAATTTATACATTTCTTGACGAGAAGGATAATTATCATTCTGTTGTACATACTATATAACTAAATGCTAATGGCCCGGTCAGATATCAACGGATAGCGGAAACGTATGCCCAATGAATAGACAATTTTCGAAATTAAATTATCCGGTGATGAAAGTCGTCTCCATTGCTTCATGTACAAAACATAGAACAACGTACATCACCGGACAAGGAACGGACAAGAAACGTATAGAACGAATGAAAAATTTAGCTCTCCGTTTGACATACGTTTGCGCAATCCGTTGATATGTGACTGGGCTATAAGTAATTTGTCACAGGACCTTCCTGTACATTAATAACAAGACAAAGTCAAAAACAGTCAAACTGATTCTTTTGTTGAAATGTTATATCAGGTTTAAAAGTTGACAGACACAACTTAACACATTGGGTGATTTCAAGTATGGTGTTTAGGGCTGGTGTTAGTGTTTGTGTGTAATAAACACTAACACCGGCCTTAAACACCATACTTGAAATCACCCATTGTCTACCAGAACATGGTGTGCCCTGAATTAATTATATGGGGATTGCAAAATCTAGGCTTAGGAATTGGTGAAAAAAATAAAAGGAAGGAAACAAGTACACACAAAAGAGTTTTTCTTCTTCTTTGTTTATTTTAAAAAGATAAAAAGAACCATCAAGCTTTTAGTTTCGAGTTTAGATGAATGAATAAAGTAAGGATTTTGCTCAAGGACTATGTGCAGGATTGACTACAGAAAAAGTTCAACTACAGACAAAAATAACAAAGTAAACAAACATCAATGTGCAATGCATTAACACTGGACGTATACATGTAATACACTCAACATCACTCACTCGGACACTCAGTATATATTAAATTTATCATGCACACCAGTATACGTAATGTAGGCTTAGTGCTTGTGTAATAATTCAATAACACCAAATTTAGAACTGTATGTAGGTGGTTTTTATAATGTTCATGGAGGTAGATACATAATACACCCACAGAGACTCATTTGCTACGACTATAATTAATGATATTAGAAATTAAACCCCCGGGGTTGATGGCCTAAATTACTGACTGAGCTAAGTAGATCAAGAATGCTGTCATAATGAGATCTAAAAGTTTATAGCTTTGCCATGAAGATTACTTACATGTACAGTGTATGTGTACAATCAACAATCAACAATTCAAAATATCATAATATCATAAATTTCCCCCTTTTCTCTCTTAAAAATATACACTGCTGATTATACATTCATGATGCAAGATATTTCTTTATATGATGTTATACCACAAGTACCAGAGAAGTAAACATATTAATATAATTCATTGAAGATTTATTTTTGCTTTATTACTTTAATACTGGGATGTGCATTTAATGCTCTATGAAGCAGTTAATGCACACATACAGTAGATCATGCTTGAAATAAATGCACTTAATAAACCTGCATACCATACATGTATGTCTATGATGGTGACCATGCAATGGCTTTTACAAGTATTTCAACTGTTCAACCAGGATATGCCATGGACTTTAGGAATACAAATTTATTTTATACTTCATGCCTTGATCTATTTATATGTGTAGCTCTACATTGCACTAGTCTCTATAAATTGTATTTATTTAGGGCAAGTACTGCAATTGCAGATATGTTTCTTCTAATCTTCTTGTTCTTCTCTGGTCAGGATATTTAAGTAGTTATATTGAACTCGATGCAAATTTACAGGGGGATCTTTAGAGGCACGGATTTTCCGCGATCGCGGAAAATCGCGGAAAATCGCGGAATTGACCATTTGAAACGGAAAACGGAAAAAAAAAAAAAAAAAAAAAAAAAAAAAAAAAAAAAAAAAAAATCATTTTTTTTTTTTTTTTTTTTCTTTTCTTTTCTTTTCTTTTTCGGAGCCCGTTCCGAAAAAAAATGAAACCGGGACCCGATGGTGACGGTCGGGAACCAGTGTGACGGACTGAACCAACTCAGCCTTAATCATTAATGAATAAATGTTAAAGATATTTACTCTCTGCCTCTGGCCTGTGGTAAGTCCTTCCTGATATCAGGCATGACACATTCCCCCCAAATTTTGATGATTTGTGGGTGAAAATCATGATTTTACCCTACTCATTGAATTTTGTATGGAGTTCTATGTAAACGGAATTTGCAGTTTTTCACATGTACAAAGTCTATGGCAAAACGGAATTTCCGTTTTTCAGGCAGGTAAAAACGGAATTCCAGATTTTCTGAAACGGAAAAGGCCTTTTTTTGAAACGGAAAATCAGTGCCCCTAGATCTTTTAGGCATTTTGGGGACTTAATCCCCATGAGCCCCCATTTGGCAGATGGTTACTACTCACTAGAGAGTATGAACATTTGATAATGAGTACCTTCTAACAAACAAGCATTACATAATATCATAACAAAAATAACATACACCTACCTGATTGGCCTTGCTAAATTGTTTCCTCATGCTCTTCTTTACAGACATGTTTACTTCGAAATAAGTTCAGGAAAATTCTCAGTGGAACACTTTTAATATTTTCCCAACAGGTACAGATCATTCAGAAATAGACTAAACGTTAAGAGCAGATGAACACAACAGACAGCAGATATATATTCTTCTTGAGATAATGTACTTAGTAACTTGTTCAACAAAGTCGGACAGACAACTATTTTCAACTGAATCATGCTAGAAGAATGCACTCGGTACGTATACAAAGTAAGTAAAGGGGGTACGCTGGGACCAGAAGGGGGGAAAGGAAGAACAAATTATGCCTCAAGTGATTACTGGCTGTTTTTGTTTTTGTCTTAGCTTGAAAGATTATCGTAACTCACTAAGCTCAGTTAAGCTAATACAATATTGGATACACGCTTTATACTCAAATTGTTAAGTGAGTCACACTCACAGGATGTAGCACATGTACATCATGTATCAAGTGAAAACCACGGTGACAGTTGAATAGACATAATTAGATAAAGTCATCTAAAGTTGCCATGGTGCGCCAAACAGCGGAGAGGCGATTGACATTTTAAAGAATGTATTTTTAGTTTTTATTTACAACTATGATTATTGAGCACTACATGAAGGAAAAATGTAAAAACTTTGTGAAAATACACTGATTACAGTATAGAGATGAAAGAAAAAAAAATTGTTAAAAAAGTGTCACTAGGCTACCTGAAAAAGAAACATACATTGTAATTGAATCAGAGAAGTGGGAGGACTCTCTGATTGAATCATCACAGTCACACTACATCACAGGTACAGAGGGAATCGCCCTGTTCCTTCCAAGTCTGAGAACCCATTTTGGCATCAACATCAAGCCCGATTGACCAGGGCAAGTCAAAATCATGAGGGGGAAGGGTGGGGGGGGGGGGGGGGGGAAAGGGTGGGGGGGCAAGCGAGTAAACACTAATTTCACTTGCCCAACTGGGTATGGTCTTTATTTTTGCCTTCTCAAAAGTCATAACTCTCTTCAAACTTGTAGATAATCAGATCTACATGTAGTTATGCAACACATTTTCTTGAATTATTATAAATATAGTTTAATGTAAAATCTGCAGTGCTTATAATAAATTAGAAAAGTGTGATGTCATGATTCTCCCCAAAGCCAAGGGTAAGCAAATGATCCACAAGCAAAGTTATTTTGTATCACCCTGTTATAGACAATGATAACTTTGTATTGATCCAAAAATAATACTAAAAGAATTTAGTTCCTCATTTTGAGATGCATTTTTACAGTCAATGCTGTAGGCAGCCTACCCAATGTATGCATTTTCTTGAAGTATCCATGAAGGACTACCAGACATGCTAAATTGAGCCTAGCAGCCTGTCTAGTTTTTTTCACAGAAGCTTTCAAAAAACCCTGAAAACCAATTCAGGGCAATAAAGGGTTGCGTAACAGTGTTAAACCTCATTTTCGTGTGCGTTTTTATGCTAGATAACATTTCGGAAGCAAAATGTTACTAGTTGTTCACTAAAATATAGATGGATGTCTAACAGATTTGAAGATATGAGCTATGAACCATTTTCCATCTCGAAAATATTTAAGTTTGAAAGTGCCTGTAAAAACATACACGTTACCAGAAAATAGACCAATTGTAAAAAAAACGTGTTTTTAACCATTTTCGAATGCATTTTCAAGGTCAATGCTGTACAAAGACCTACCCAACATATGCATTTTCTTGAAGTACCCATGAAGGACTACCAGACATGCCAAAATGAGCTTAGCAGCATTAATACTTTTTTTTCAGAGATGCTCTCAAAATCCTCTGAAAACCACTTGAGGGCAATAAATGGTAGTGTAATGGTAGCGTAATGGTGTTTGACCCCATTTTTGTGAGCATTTTTCTACTAGATAACATTTCGGGAGCAAAATTTCACTGATAGTTCCCTAAAATATAGATGAATGTCTACCAGATTAGAAGATATGAGCTTTATGTCACTTTCCATCTTACAAATATTGAAGTTTGAAAGTGCCTGTAAACACAGGCACGTTACCAGAAAATTGACAATAATTGTAAAAAATATGTTTTCTAACCATTTTCAGATGCATTTTTTAGGTCAATCCTCTAAGAACACCTACCCAATGTATGCATTTTCTTGAAGTACCCATGAAGGACTACCAGACATGCTAAAATGAGCCTAGCAGCATGATTAGTTTTTTTCACAGAAACTTTCATACACCCCTGAAAACCACTTAGGGCAATAAATGGTTGCGTAACAGTGTTAAACCTCATTTTCGTGTGCGTTTTTAAGCTAGATAACATTACGGAAGCAAATTTTCGCTGGTGGTACCCTAAAATATAGATGAATGTCTATCATTCTACCAATTTTCATGCTTCTACTAGGTTGGACTAAAGGTGAACTTTGACCTTCAACTTTGCTGATTTCTGATATGTTCAGACTTTGAGGGCGCCCTACACGAAAACGGAACCATTTTTTGTGCTGATTTTTTGTGTGCTTTTAGAGAAAGTTGTTTTAAATTGATTTACATTCTTACTTTTGCTTTATTTGTTGTCATATTTATTTTATTGACCCCTAAACACTGTCCGAAAATTTAAATTTTACGACTTAAGGTCATTTTTGATGACCTCGTACGCGAAAATGAAATTTCGTAGCAGATTTTTTTTTGTTTTTACTTTTACAGATAATTAAGTTCTTTCAACTTACAAAAATTTAGCTTACTCCCTCATTCACTTTAGCTGTGAGGGGCAGTTGAAAATGGCTGATTTTTGTATAACACCTTTTAAGAATCGCGCATTGGTTGCTAGGTGAGGCCGTATCTTAGCAACCGTTTGACCTTGGGGCAAAATATTTCAGAATTTTCCGTGAGACACTTGGGGGAACATTTGGTGCGAATTTTAGCAAATTTGAAGGGGGTCGGGTGAACACCACTGGTTGATTTGACGTGGATTGACCCAGCTACATGTATGTGTGGTTCTTCTTCCAATGAGTACATCACTTTCCTAGAGTACTGTCGTACTTGAAATTATTGTCGTGGTTGAAGTTGAACACTGAAATTGAGTTGTTGAAGTGAGCTTGTGACATTGATTGTGTTTAATTTAGAATGGTGAATTCTCATAGTCATACTCTAACTCAAATCTGGGCCAGGGTCATCTGCTTGATTCTTTTAATTCTTGGCTGACATCACACATAGCTACATGTACATTACATTTACAATAGTGTTGTGCGGAGATGAACCTCTTCCGCCTGCTGCACTATCCAACACAAAAACATTTTTGTCTGCCGATTCCTCCCTCCATTTACCAGCAAATGCAAAAAAACTTTTGTGATCCACAATTCAGACTCTGTTGTTTTGAAGACCGCAAAACGTAGACATTTTTTATTATTTCCAGTCTGTTTTCCGTAGCGATGCGTCCTAAAACACAGCGTTCAACTGTTGAACGCAACACCAACAGTGTACGAATGGCCGGTATGCTTATATCTCCAGCATATTATTAGTGTATATTGCGTGTAAATGGTCCGGCTGACTGGACCATGTACTTTAGTAGATGTGGCTGACATGAGTCTAACTGTGATCAGCGCTGTGACGATACGTCGCTTCAAATGTTGGGGGGATTTTGCGACGAGGTGATTTATCAACTTTAAATGTATTATTTATTAATTTTGTTTAGGTCTAACTATGCATTATTCCCTCAACCTACCGTACGTGAGATATAATTTGTTGAAAAAGAATGATAACTTACCTCAAATTGATGATTTATTACAGTAGACCTTGTCATATTCCTTTGATAGCTGCAATGATGACCCAGAAAACTCGTCGGCAATTGGTACCGGTAAGGTCACTCAAGTGAATTCTCCTATCCCAGCATGCATTGCCGACGAGTTTTCGGGGTCATCATTGCAGCGATCACAAAGGAATATGACTAGGACTACCGTAATAAACCATCAATTTGAGGTAAGTTATCCTTCTTTTTAGCCTCAGTCATTTCACCATTTGCAATATTGAAGCCCATGCATTTCATAATTTCGTAAGCATGGTAAGTATGAACCCAGATATAGAATTAGAAAGTAGTAAAAAAAAGTTTTAATAATAATAGTGTGTTTACCGTTATACCCAAGGTAAACAGTATGCCAGGCGCCGTGCTGCGCCGAGTCATGGACTGATTAGATTAATAATACTAGGACTAGGTCTCGGATAAAAATTAAGATATTACATTTGTATCAAATTACAAACAATAATAGTATACAACATTATGAAATTTAACTAAATGAAGTCGAAAGACGGCAGTCCAGAGATGTCCAGAGGAGAAGAGATGTATAGCAGGGCAGGGGGTTGCATTACCGGGTTGTATTTCCGGACATGCAAATTCACATAGGAAAAACGTTCAAATTTTGAAAGTTGAATTTGAAAGTCGGCAGTAACGGAGGATAATAAATGGATGCTTAGCCTTAGCAAACATTTTCCACCATTTCCCGAAGAAAATAAGCGTTCTGAGGCGTTATACGCGTGTTTTGCCGCGCGTACCAGTGGCAGCGGGCATGTCAATGGCATTCCCATGCAAAACATTCACGTTCGGTGCGTTCGGTTAATACAACACACAATTTTGCGTCAGGAAGAGGCTTCTTTTTTGGAAGGGTTTACAAGAAAGTTGATTCAGAGAAAAATTGGTAATTTCTTGAAGATATTTTACATCAAATGTGTTCTTTATCCGTTTATGCAGCTGCTCGTATAAGTTCCACTTTGATTTTATGCATCAATTGTTTGTTTTGTGCCGTCAAACTATTGGTATCCGGTAATACTAATACTATTACTAAAGGACTCGATACCATACCAATTTGCAATTATCCATGGCAAAATGACAAAAAACAACAAATAATAACCAAGAATAGATGCTCTACTTTATGCAGCATCTATTCTTTTTATTGTGAATGCGCATGCCGTGGCATGAGCAAATTTCAGAAGAGAAAGCCAAATGAACAATGCATGGCAATGTCAAAAAAAATCCAATGTGGCAATTTGAAACAAATTAATTATTTGTTAATTAATTTATTCATTATTGAATCAAATTTAAATACAAAAAGAAACATAATTAAAATAAGATAATGATTATATCAGATACTGGCAATGACATGCTAATCATTTACATCATATTTATGAATACTGGAATGGAAACAAACTTCTCAGTCTGCTCTGCTCAGCTGGAAATATTTTCAATTTGATTTTGAATCACGCAAAACAAAAAACAAAATAAACAAAAATTGCTTCAAAAAACAACATTTTATGCAAAAGATAAACTGTCAAATCTATCGAAAATAATTACCTGATTTGCCTTGTTCAGCTGTTTCTTAAATCCGGCGAACGACATTTTCACTGAATTATAATCCAATTAATAATCAATCTGTAAAAAAGTAAATGTGGGCGTAAACCCTCTTCCAACCATACACCAAATAAATTTTTGCATGCGTGGGTCTAGGACATTGACTTGTGTTGTTGAGGAAATCGCACAATCACTACTCTACACACAGAACGAGTGATCCCAACAAGCTTCAGCAGTGCATGTGCAGTGAACTGAAACGATATGGCTTCGTAAAATATCGATATTAAAGTGATCGGTTAGTATTGAGATTTTATATAACGACGATCGTCATTGGATCGATTATAATATATTCATACAAATCACCAATCACAAGTGTTCTAGGTTCAGAAGCAGGGATATGTCAAATAGATCATGAGTGGCGCAGTACCGCTAATCCATCGTATTGTAGACCAATCAGCTATGCGGTTAGATGATAATGATTTGCTCTGTTCAGTAAATCGCTCGTCCTCTAAACTTCCCGCCAACTTGAAGGTGTTGTTGCGGGAAATTTGGGAGTGTATGCACGGTACGAATACGTGTGGAGTAACAGCAGCTAGCAGCGGATCGTACACAGAAACTCTGCCAGGCCAGCGGCGCGAGGTACCGGTTGATGATATACTCGAACTTAACTACGATCCTATACTAGCTGACCAGTGACTGTATGCGAAGTTTTTACTTTTGTGAAAAGAAAATGGTTGGAAACGTCGCGCTCAATGAAGAAATGGACAACAAGAAGAGATCATTTACGAATGGTAAGTTGGTCTAGAAATCAAGATTTTTTTTTAGTTGATCAATGAAATAACATCAACCGTAAAAGTTTGTAAAACTATGTAAAACTGGTTAATTAAAGACGTTCTACAAAAAAGTAAAGTACAAATTTTACACAATAACTTATTATTATTATTATTAACAATATAATGTTTTTAACCTTGTAAACTTCAGAAAAAGATTAAACAACCTAAAATGTGTTTGTTTGTTTTGTTATCAAACAATGTGAATGACTCAATGTAGGGAGAACGACCGAATACCGCAATCACGCATTTGTATCTGCTAACACGCAAAACTTTGCTACAAAAAACCTAGGGTAAAATTCATAATTTTTCAATATTTTACCATGAAATTGGTATCCTCTTGAAGCTTAATCCTTCCTTGATCTGGATATAGCATTAGTTGTTCCTAAATCGATGTTATAACACCCGAAAAAACAATCTGAATGCGCAGTGAGTTAGGAGACTTCGCGGCAGTCGCAGTAGCGACTGCACTTGAAAACTTCATTTTGCTACCACAGTGCATACATTTTCCCAACTTCCATGCCAGAGTAGGGGTTCGTAAACTCCCTCTACGTTGAATTTGAGGCCATTGTCGTCTAGAGCAGAATCTGATCTTTCGAATGACACCAAATTCGCCAGAATTTTTTTGAATTTTCACCTTGCAAATTGATTTTTTTGAAGGATTGTTTTGCTGACATTTTTGCATCGATTTTCGGCACAAAAATTCGACGAAAAATCGTTTAAAACTGGAGGAAGGAATCTGAAAAAGGTATGGAAAAGTAGTATTTTATGAAAGTGTGTTGATTTCTCTACACATTGAAATACATTACTATGGGAGTAGTAATAGCGCTAAGCTGCGATCATCCAATGTAAACAAATTGCCCACGTACTGATTTTGATATTTTTAGCCATGTTGAGGCATGCGTTTTCTATTTATAGCGCTGGGGCACGCGCAGAGCATAGTTACCGTCCAACGCCTGAAACTGGCAGAACCAAACTTTGTACCTTCTACCTCTAAAATTGGAATATCTCCACTAATATTGAAGCTAATAAGTTGATTTAAGCACTATTATTTTTCTCACTTTACAAGCTTTCCAATGATATTAAGTTTGTTGAGGTTCCTTCAACAAATCCAAAAGTCACCGAACTCCCTACTCAATGACAATGTCAATGAGAGAATCAAAATAAATATGTGGGCAAAAATCTGAGCAAAAATGGTTCAGCGGAATCTCATTGATACAGTGGAATCTCATTGATACAGTGATTGTCATTCATTGTCGATATAATTATGTGATTTTTTACTCATCAATAATTCCTTCATATTTTTGAGAAAACCAGCAAAAAAAAGTCACACATCAGAACACTCATGGACATGGATGGCAATAAAAAGTGATGTTATTAATAAGGCAGTGTATACAGCCACACTCGTGTGTCTTTAGCTTACGGCCACACTCGTGTGGCTGTATCCGTAGAGCCGCGTATGGATACAGCCACACTCGCGCATGCGCATAGCCAACATTTCTGACTTGTAATTATCGAACATCGAGTACGAGATTATGCAAAAAGCGGCGGCATGTACCGAGCATCGAACTCGATACACGGCGTCTTCAGATTATCAGACTAGCACACAGCGCATATCCATTGCGCCACAGCGGATTGGCTTGAGTTGCAGCGGAACAGAAGAAGTTTTGTCTTTATTAGTTTTGGGGGATATATATTAGTAATTATTACCCTAACCTAAACCCTAACCCACGCCTGCGTTGCGATGTACACTAGCGAATGGGAAACTGTATGGCCAAGTATGCCCAAGTATGCCCAAAAGTCACACTGCCGTATAGCAGTAGTGACTTCACTAACCCCCGTTTTTTTTTGTAGGACTGTATATGACGTTAAATTAATCACTGTGTGTTTTTTTTATTTTCTCACCTAACTTTGCAGATCGTGCTAGATGACAGGTTTAAAATCCTCCATTTGGAGGCGTCACGTTGCCCCTAGCTAAATTGAAATGGGCTACAATTTTGTTCGTTGGTCCTGAACTGCACGTCAATCCAGCATCACCGCACACGTAATAATGGCGTTCACCGTGTAGCTAGCGCAAATTGTATTACGTCATCAATCATACGAACTTGTTTTGGTCGGAAGCAAGGCTCATCATCAACTGTTAAAACTGCAAAGTAAAAATGTATAATTTAATTTAATGTGTGTATGTTTTTTCATAAAAAATAAATATATTCCATCGTATTTTATTTAATTCTATTCAAAAATCGGTCGTTACAATTTTTAAATCCATATTCTTTAAAAGTTTGAAAAACAACAATTCGCAAGCAAAATACGGTAGTTTCATCTCAAGCGCACTCAGTGGCACACACTTTATTTCCGATTTGACAGGCATACAATAATGTGCGTAAGTAATTTACAACGTATCAATTCCTGGCTGGACGAAGACTACCTAACGAAAGGTCATTTCAGCAACACACTTTTCACGGTACTTCCGTCGCAAGCGTGTGCGATGATCAGCGCTCGACGCGACTGCATGGCAAATGAACGTGAAATATTGGCTGATTCATAGCAAGAAAAGTGGGTAAGTATCAAAAACACATCTTTCAATGATTTAATTTCACCTTATAGATTACAAATGTCATGTCATAAGTGGAATGAATGAACGGGGAGAAACCCTACCTTACGTTTTGATGTAGGTGGGGATGTGGGTACCTGTATAGGTACCCACATGTAATGGGGATGCCCTAACCCTAACCCTAATTTAGTGGCTATAGGTCAGTATATTTAGTGGCTATATGTCAGATTAGTGGCTATAGGTCAGATTAATGGCTATAAGTCGGTATACACGCATTGTGCTGCCGTAAGAATAGCCGGCGTGTAATACGTATGGAGTGTGGCTGTATCCATACGCGGCTCTACGGATACAGCCACACGAGTGTGGCCGTAAGCTAAAGACACACGAGTGTGGTTGTATACACTGCCTATTAATAAATAATATTAGCAACTCAAATCAGAATCTTGACTGAGTCTGAGACAAGTCTTGTCTCTTGATGAGCGAGTGATGTGTCATGTAGCGTAGACTAGTCGGCAACGTTCTCGCCAGGCCGTTTTCGCGTGGCGGTGCCGCCACGCGTAAATTTATTCTTCAAACTTGCGCCACGCGTAAATTTATTCTTCAAACTTGCGCCACCCGAAAATTTTGATGAGATAATACCGCCATGTGTAAAATCAATAAATTCATGACAATTTCCCCATATTTGCAGACACCATTTTCATAATTCCTATTTGATTATTTGTCTCCACAAATACAACAAATATTATTGCCAAATAAAGGCGCATCCTCGCTCTTAAATCGCTTCGAGGAGACGAGGAAATCTCCGATATAATTTTAGAAACACGCACCGTACACCCAACCCTCGCCCGCGCGGTCGTCCGTCCGGTCGTCCGTCCGGGCGGCCGTCCGCGGGCGCGGCAGCCAGGCCAGCACAGGCAGTTGGACCGCTGCTGCGCCTCATCCGATCGAATCTCATACAGCGGTCTGCAAAAATGCAGTGTTTCGCGCTCAAATTCATCTTTTTATACGGCAATAAAATGACAAGTATCGATACTTTGCTGGATTTATGAAACAATATTTACGGAAATATAGTTACAGAATATTCAGTATTACCTCAGTTTTTAGCAAAATATTACTTTTTCCGAAGTAAAACATTCACTCAAGCGCTTGTTACGCGAGCGAGAATTTCAGTAAGCGATTGAACATAGCAGAAAATCAGATCGTTTGCGATCGTTGCCAATTTCTGGGCAGCGATATCATATAACGTGTAGTGTAGTCTACGCGGGCCCGTTCACAAATTGGCAACAAAAATGTGCTAGGTTCAGTTCATCTGGTCCGTCGTCCGAGCGAGTTAGAAAATTATATCGAGATTATCAGTGCATTTTTGTGCCGTTTTGCAGGTAATTGTTCTCGTATTTGTTTTAAAAGCCTTGCAAACATGTAAGTAAAATAATAGATAGTCTAGAATAGGTGCGATCGTAATAATCTTGCATTTTCGTTCCTTTTCGGCACTTTTTAAGAGTGCAACTTACAAGGCAGTTGGCGCACTAGCTAGCTACCTCTCTCGCAGCGCGGGGCCTGCCGAAACTCTGGCAGACCTTCTAGTGTGTGTTCCGTAGGTTTTTTTTTTCGATGCACATGTTCAATTTGCGTCGATCAATTTGTCAAACAAGTCGATAATTTTGCTAAAAATAACCACTCATATGGTAAAATATGTAATTTTACACTAACATTGGGCAATTTTCTAATTTTTTTTTTTCATTTCCGATGTTGCAAATTTCACATTGAAAAGTCGGGCAACGGGAAATTGGGCGATATCTGATGACTCCCGGCCCTACTCCTACCCCTGCGGCGCGGCATCCCGTGCTTGAAGAGCAGCAATACATGCGCCACGGGTAATTTTTCCGACATATATGTTTGTGGTTTTGCGCCACGGGTAAATTTTTTCCTGGCGAAAACGCTGCTAGTCGGTGACTTGTCAATGTCTGTCACTGTGTTTGACTGTATTTACCAGTTTGTATAATTAATAATAATCATAATTAGAACCAAAATTGCATGGGCCACCATTATCAATTGGAATTTGGACTACGTGTCATGAAACGTTAATTGACATGGTCTGGATGTTAATCGTTATTTCTGTGTAAATTAATAACTAAAAGTAATAACCTGTGCTAGTCAGATACCCATGGCATAGCTGCGTAGGAGGCGGGGGGCTGGTGCTATATTCGGGCATATTCGATCATATTTGGGCAAACTCATGTTACATTTGGGCAAAGTCATCTTATTTTTGGGCAAAACGGTCTCATAATTCGGCGCTATTGCAGTTTCGTACCCTCTTTTTTTTTTTTTTTTTTTTTTTCCAAACCCTAACCCTAACCCTAACCCTAACCCTTAGGGTTAAGGTTAGGGTTAGGGTTAGGAAAAAAAAAAAAGGGGTACGAAACTGCATTAGTGCCCATAATTCAGGCAGGTTATATTCTGACTAAGCGATCAAAAACATAATTTTCGGGCATCAAAAGGCGAGGACATTTTTTTTCTTCTTTTTTTGCTTGTCGGGTGAAAAGTTGGGAAGGAAAATTGATCGGGCAAAATACCTCAGCCCCCTGAGAAAAATGTTCCCCTAGGCTATGCCCATGCCTGATCAGATATTCCAGATAAATCTAAACATTGCTTCTTGTGGCTAATTTTTGAGAAAATTCTTTAAATTTGTCATAAATTAGTCGCCCGCTGGCCCTTCCTAACACCATGGAAATGGCAGATGACATTATTTGTCATGTGCGGACTCGCTTTCTAAAAATTCCAGAGCTAAAATCAGCTGGTGACAAAGTGGTGAGAAAGTGGAAAAGCAAAATGTAGAGATAGTCTTGATCGTTCACACATAATACACAATCATTTTAACTGCACATACATGTAGGCAAGCATGGAGAACAGTGACCAAAATGCATTTTATAAACAAAATAAAATTAGGATTTGCTGTTAATCGAACCCTGACCTCCAGATTGCATGGACTTGTTCTCTAACCATACAACTTACATTTAGGTTAAACTTCCAAAGCTCTTATATATTGGCAGTTTGTCGGTTGGTTATTTGGTTCTAACAGGTTTACGCGATCATTTAATTATGATTATTTACGTCTGGGACTGCCCTTTAATCCTCACCATCCGAAAAACGCAGCCTAGGTTCAAAACCCCCCGGCCCATACATGTAAGTGCAAAAAGCGGAACTCTCACCACTCTAGCACCTCGTCCCAGAAATCCAAGTTTTGAAATGATCGTGCTATAGTGCTAACAAGTCTGACAAAACCCGACATGAACCCAAAGGATAGCAAACAGACCTTCTGAAGAATCTGAAATTTCCCTAGACTTTGTACACAACCCACCTGGTACCCGTAGTCCAAGGGGTTAAACGGATGCTTGTGCACACATTTAAGACTCAGTGATACTTTCTGTAGCTAGTCTCTAACTGGCCAGCTGTCTTGGGATACTGTATGTTAGATAAGTGAAACGGTACATATATTTTAATATTTAAAATAAAAAACCTTAATAATTTATATTTTGTCTAAAACATTGTTTACTATTCATTTTGCAGGACCATGTGAGGCAAATAATACAAAGGACAAGGAAATCATCAGTCCACCAGCCAAGAAACTAAAACAAGGTAATATTCAAATCATTATTGGTGAATAAATTACAATTGTGATTAGTCCACAATTTAAAGAAAACATCGGTCCACCAGCCCCCCCCCCCCCCCCCCCCCCAACAAATCTAAAAACAAGGTAATATTTAAATTAACCTTGCTTTAATAACATAATTTGTAATTAGTCCACACAACTCTGGAACATTTGCATTAGTCTGAAGGAATTGACATTTGGGCAATTCCAAGTAAACATGGACAAAATGTCACAGCATTACCAGCAACAAAACCTAATAGAATCTATAGGCATATGAATCCTTCAGAGATTTATGTCAATAAATACAAACTAATATAAGTTTGTCAGACTTAACCTTTGAACTATTTGCAGGACTTAATTACCTGAGGGGAGATTTTTTGCTTGGATTTGCCCATTTGTACTGTTAAATCATCTAGAACATGTATCCATTATATTCTAACTTAAAAGAATTAGCAGGAAACGTCAGAAAAGTAAACAAAATAATAGACTGATCTCATGCAATTGTTATAACCGTTTACTAACGGATCCCACTTTTTTCTCATGTACTGCTCGAATGCCATACAAGCTAGTTAATTCTCCCAACATTTTGTTAAAGCCGTTTATTTACAGATTTCTCCCCTTTCTTATACAGCTCGACTGCCATTCAAGCCGGTTAATTCTCCAAGCCTAACTAATTTTCAGTCTCCTACTGTCACCAAAAAAGTGAAGGTATCGGACACTCCCAGCCCTTTCACCAGCAGCCATGGCAAGGCAAGAAAATCGGACAAGAAGACAACTCCTGGCAAGAAAGCTGACACCCCTGTGTCCAAGAAGACCTCCATGAAAGGAAAGAAGATTGGCTTTGCAGTTGAGAGTAAGCCAAAATCCTCCAAGTCGAACCAGGGACCCTGTTTCACCAAAGAAACTGAGGTGAGCTCCAGTTCAGGGGATGTGAAGTCTTCGGAGAAAGAATGCGACTCGACCGCGGACGCCAAGAAAACCCACAAGGCTGCTGCTTCCTTGGACTGCTTTCTGCAGACCACGCAGCAGCCTCTGGTCTCCACGTCCGACATCATCGACCTGATCAGCGATGATGAGGAGGGGAAGAATGTTGGTGATAAGGAGCAGGATGAGCCGAACTCATCTGGTTGTCATGTCGATTCTGAGTCAGGCAAGCCAGAGGATGAAGAGACCCCGGCGGTCAACACCAGCATGGTCAGCATCTCTTCAGCGTCGTCCCTGGAGCAAATGTCCTCCGATGAAGAGAGCTCTGATGATGATGATGAGGAGGAGGAGGAAGATGCAGATGATGAAAGCGAGGACAAGGATAAGCCCGAAGGTATGGAGGAAGATGGTGAGCAAAGCAGCAGCATCATCTCGCCTTCGTCCACTCAGGATGGCCTGAAGAAGACCCTTCTTTCGCCTCCTGTCAATGCCCAGAAACCACTCAAGCAGGTACAATTTATAATTTCTGAAAGAAAAAAAATAATCATAATTTATAAATCACAACTAATGATTTTCATTGCTTACATAATATTGAGGTTAGAGGGAACCTTCATGAAGATTTACAATTTCATGAAACGAATATGAACTTTTAATTTTGTGATCTATTGTCAAGCTCTTTTGGGATGAAAGTTACATGTAGTCAGTATTATGAAATGCTGAACAAATTGTTTTTCTTTTTAACAATTGTGATCTAATGAATAATCAAAATAATACATTTTCAAATTGCATGTGAATGAAATGTTTACATTGTCAATATTTTATCAAATTATGTACATGATGTCTAACATCTTCAAATATATTTTGTATAAAATCTGACAATCTTTCAGAAGCCATTGTCTGCGAAGGCTCGGGTGCGAGTTGGGGATGAAGAGAAGAAGAAAGCTGACAAGGTATGTGATCTTTTAGAACTGTACAGTAATATAGTTTTCTGTATAAAATATGTAAGATCAATTATTTTATTTATAATTAGTTTTATTTGAGCTGCTATGAACCAATTATTTGGTCATCAAGACTCGTATTAATTTTCTTTTGGGGTTTTCACTGAAGCACCTATACGTGTTACTTTTGTAAAGTAAAGGCATGTCACACTATGGCCCTGTTGCAGAATGAGTTGCAATTAATTGTAAGTCAGAAACTTTGCGCATTTTGTCACATGATCTGATTTACAATTAATTGTAACTTACAATTGATGACATTTCTCTTTCTGCAATGGGGCCCTTGTCAGATAAAACAAAGTCATGCATGTTTCCTTCAAGTGAGTAAATCTTTTAAATAGGTACACTGTACGATCAATGCAATTAGAAGGTTTATTTGCCTTCAACCGTTACAACAAAAAACTTTACAAATTTGTTTAGTAAAGGCATGTCACATCTCGTCACACAATCTGTCAAATGTGACCTTACACCACAAAACGACCAATAAGTCGGGAAAACTGATTGTGCTGCTTTTACAAAAACATTAAAATAGAAGTCTCATTACCTTTAAAATAGTATATCATTCATCATATTTGGACTAAGCAAACCCTCTCAAAATGAACACCAACGATTTGGAATATGGCTGAAGCATTTTTAAAATAAGGGAGAAACAGGCCATTTAAAAGATCAGTTTCCATTAAAGCGCTGTAATAAGATCACATTTATTAGATGAAAAAATAATATTTAAACATGATTTCCGACGCTCAAAATGTTACAGAAGCTAGATTAAAATATGCTTATTCAGGAAATACCAAAATCCTAAATCTCATATTTTGAACAAAATTTGACTATATAGCTAATAAAAGAGAAACTACCACAGCGACATAACGGTCGTTTTGTGGTGTAAGGTCACAAACGGTGAGTTGGATACAAATTACTATCAATGCTATTAAAATGTCTGTTTGCCTTTACCCTTTGCAGCAAAAACAGAGAGAGGACCGGAAGCGCAAGTTGGAGGAGGAGAAGGAGGAGAAGAAGAGGATGAAACTGGAGGGCAAGCAGGCCAGGGAGGAGGAGAAGGAGGCCCTCCGCAAGCAGAAGATGGAGGAGAAGAAGCAGAGACAGATGGAGAGGCAGAAGGAGAAGGACGCGAAGAAGGAGCAGGAGGAGCAGGAGAGGCTGGAGAAGAAGAAGATGAAGGAGGAGGAACGCTTGAAGAAGGAGGAGGAACGGTTGAAGAAGCAGCAGGAGAATGAGTAAGTGCCTGGACCCACTAGATTTTAATAGTTCCAGACTAATTCTGTTTAGGATGGTACATGTAGGGGCTACGCTGTAAGAATTGAGAGGCTGTAAGAATTGAGTAAGTGCCTGGACCCACTAGATTTTAATAGTTCCAGACTAATTCTGTTTAGGATGGTACATGTAGGGCTACACTGTAAGAATTGAGAGGAGAAGGAGACAAAGAAGGAGCACGAGAGGCTGGAGAAGAAGAAGATGAAGGAGGAGGAACGATTGAAGAAGCAGCAGGAGATTGAGTAAGTACATGTACCTGGATCCACTAGATTTACGTTCATGCCTTCATGCTAATTGTGATTTTTGATGGTAGGGCTGCACTGTAAGAATTGAGAGGAGGAGACAAAGAAAGAGCAGGACCAGCACAGGAAACTGGAGAAGAAGATGAAGGAGGAGGAGCGCTTGAAGAAGCAACAGGAGATCGAGTAAGTGCCTGGATCCACTAGCCTTAGTTCCACACTAATTGCATTTAGGATGTTACATGTAGGGCTACACGTTAAGAATTAAGATTGAGAAGGAGAAGATAAAGGAGGAGGAACGATTGAAGAAGCAGCAGGAGATTGAGTAAGTACCTGGATCCACTAGATTTCAATAGTTCCATGCTCATTCTGTTTTGGATAGTAGGGCTTCACTGTAATTGAGAAGGAGAATAATGCGAAGAGGGAGCAGGAGGAACAGGAGAGGCTGGAGAAGAAGAAGATGAAGGAGGAATGCTTAAAGAAACAGCAGGAGATTGAGTTAGTACCTGGGTCCATCTTTATGAAACCCCACTAGCTTAGTTAGATGCTCATTCCCTTTTGGATGGTATGGCTAATCATGCAAACATAAGCAGAAAGAGAATGGAAACTTAGAGAAGAAGATGAAGCAGGAGGATCGCTTGAAGATGCAACAGGTGATTGAGTAAGTGCCAGGACCCACTCATGAAACCCCATGAGCATCTATAGTTCATTGCTAATTCTTTTTTGGATGGTAGGGCTAAGTGGGCAAGCATTAGCAGAAAGAGATGAGGAGGAACAACAGAGGCTGAAAAAGAAGATGAAGGAGGAACGCTTGGAAAAGTAGCACAAATTATCGTTGAAAAAAAACCCACAAATTTGTTAGTCTCTGTGGCAAGTTCGCAAAGTTCTGAAAAAGACCACTTATTGATACTCATATGCTAGACTACATGTGGTCTCCCACAATATGAATGAAAGCTTGTGACACAGTGCAACTGAAATTGCACGAGACTAAAGGCAACTGGTATTGTGTGTGCATGTCCCAATCTGAAACTGCAGTCTCAGTCCTTCGAAACACTTTTAGTGCCCTGTGTATTTTATTATTATTATTATCATTATCTGTTTTATATTTTGAATTTTGATTGATCTTTTTCAGTGCAAAACATGGAGATAGGAAGAAAAAACTAGAGGAGAAGCAGAAGCAGGAAGAAGAGAAGAAGCAAAAAGAGACCGAAGCTGTAAGTTCTATTTCATTGCTGCTCTCTACCCAGGTGTATAAATGGGTACATGGTACCTGGTCTGGTGAAAATTAGCTTGGTGCATCTATATGGTTGCCCGCGGCTTGTATGCACCCCGGGGAGTTCAGAATGTGTACAAGATAATTGTGCGGGTCTGAAATTTACCAAATGACCAGGGATAATAAGTACATGTAATAAGCGCTTAGAGGCTGTTGTGCATTAGGCGCTATACAAATACGATCTATTATTATTATTATTATTTAATTGGCTGAGATGGCTTACCATCTTGTTGGTCGAAGCCTCTTCTGTGTGATGACAACATTTTACATAATAATTATTGATGATTTTGGTGATATTTAATAGGATTGGAAGAGAGCTAAATTGTGGTTTGTACAAGGCTCCAAATTCGAAAACTTGTACTAAAGGTGACTTAGTGTCCTTTTCTTTCTAATATGATGATCTATGATATTTGTAAAATATTTTCTAAAATGTTTTTTGAAAAAATATTTTTAATTAATTTCTCACAGTTGATGAAGAAAGAGAAGCAGGCGCAAATGTTCAAGAGCTTCTTCAAGGTTCAAGCCCCAGCGCCGGTCAAGAAGCCAGAGGTCAAGGGACGCTTTGCTCCGTTTCAGGTCAAGGAAGACATGGTGCTGGCCCCGTGCGTCAGGATAGATAGAGAGAAGCTGGACCGAGATGGGCTTGACCACCATCTTGTTTCTCAGGTTAGTCTAGTTCAATAGTAAATTTACTAAAGATAGTTGAGGTTGAAGGTCTCATTGCTTTGTTTTGTCCCTGTGCCATAGTTGAAAGAGACAAGCTGGATCGATATTGGCTCGACCACCATTTTTTTCTCACGTTAAGCTAGTTCAATATTTGGGTAAAAATTTGCTTGATGGAAATAATATTTCAAAGGTGGGTCTAGTTTGATATTAGATTTTAAAGAAAGTTCAAGATAGCTTTGCGCCATTTTAATTATAATAACTGTTATTTAAAATACGCTTACAAAAAACATAGAAAATACAATTATACAAAAAAAAAAACTGAATGCTTACATAATGTTAACTTAATGATCAATTACAAAAGAGGGGGTTTAGTTTGATAGTTGTTGAGGTCAAAAAGACTCTTTGCTCAGTTGGACTACAAAGAAGATTTGATGCCTGACTGTTGCCTGGCCTATGTTCTATTTTAGGTCAGAGAAGTTTGGTCATGTGCACCAGGGTTGATATCTATAGACAAGCTGGACTGAAATGGGCTCGACTGCCATCTTTGTTTTACAGGTTATTTTAGTTCGCTAGTTGATTTTAAAGAAGGTTGAGGTCGAAGGACTCTGCTCAATTTTAGGTCAAAGAAGTTTGGCCCTGTGTGCCAGGGTTAAAAGAGACAAGCTGGACCAAAACAGTCTCGACCCCCATCATGTTCCACAAGTTAGTTTAGTTTGATAATTGATTGTTGATTGTTGAGGTAAAAGGACTCTTTGCTCAGTTCATTTGATGCCTGACTGTTGCCTGTCCTATTAGTCTGGTGGCCAAATTTCAAAAAAATGGATTAGGGAGTTCTGAATTGTAGGGGTTGGAGACAAGTATTTTCTGAAAGAGTATACTCTAGAGCTCACGAGTTTGCTTGTCTCCAGAATTGAAAATTGGTTTCCTGGGAGATATATGGTTGCCATGGTAACCACTTCGTAAATTTTATAGAAAATGACAATATTTCGAAAAATTATCATTTCAAGGCCATGATGAGTAAACTTTCTTCTAAAAAATATGTTTTCAGATGTGGAAAAGATTCCCTAAAATGATTAGAGACTTTCATCAGGCAAGGTCAAAGGTAAAGGTCAAAGTTCACAGGTCAAAGTACAAAAATTAGTGGGAAAAATCATGTTTTTGAACATTGTACTCATATCTTTAATCTTCAAATGAATTCGCATATGGGCTATTCCACGTCACTCACGTTACAAAAGCTCCAAAATCACAACATGTTTCACACTCCAGTTCTTTTTAAAAAGAAGCTGTCACCTCAATTTTGTTTTTATGACATACCACTAGGGCAAACACATATGCAAAGGGTAGTAAATGATTCAACACTTTGTTCAATATTTTTTTAGAGGAAGTTTTAATGAGCGTCACTCACGTTACGCGTTTTGCCCCCTGTAAATTTTCAATGAACTTTGCATGAAACGCAAGCTAAAACTATAAGACTTCAGAGCAAATTATGTTGATGCAACTTTCTATTACTTCCCAAGAACATATTAATACTGTTTTAAGTTAGCCTCTATCATGCATTTTTTAAAGAACGGACAGTAAACAAAAAATGGACCGTCACTCACGTTACGTCACTCACGTTACAAAATGAAAGTGCCATAGCTATAACATGGGGATTTATGATATTACATGCAAATTTAATTCTTTTGCAAAGAATTGTGTTAAAAGCCTAAATTAATGATATTTAGGGGAATTCACAACCTTTAGCTATAATTATTTGGCCAAATTTGCATGATTCTATAAATAGCAATATTAATGTACACAAGGCCATGTACCGTCACTCACGTTACAGTGTTATAGCATTGGTTTTCATGATATTTCATTCAAATTTGAATTTTTTGGCAGATAATCGTGTTAAAAGCCTAAATTAAGGATCTTTAGAGGAATTCACTACTTTTGGGTGTGATTATTTATCAAAAAATTGTACTTTTCATAACGAGCAGTACTAATTTGCACTTGAAATATTGTCACTCACGTTACATCGTCACTCACGTTACAGTTTTCACGCTGATAATACGTGATGTTCCCAGTCAATACAAACCTTATAATTTTTGGAGGATATCTAGGCCTGGTAGTAGGAGGAAAATTTGGTTTGGCCATATTCACTCTCATTTAACAAAAGAAATAGAGAGAAAATTGTACTTTTTTCGTCACTCACGTTTACATTCCACATGTCCTGTGTAATGGAAAATATTTTCGAAAAAAAAAATCATCTTATAAGCCCACAAATCACTATCATTCAGAAAGTTAGACACAAAGTCAAACAAATAAAGTCAGAATTAATAAGTTTCCTTTGGAAATAAGTTGATAATATGTCCTTGATTATTTGGCAATAATATTTTCAGAAATTTGATGTACAACCAATTTGAGCAACAAAAGTGGCGCTATTTTCCTTTAAATTATCAAAACACCACAATATTTTGGATTTTGACACTTCAGGTTATATATTTTGAAGTAACAATAACAAAAATTTGCAAAGACACATTTGAAATTTCATCATTTTGGCCATACCTCCGTGGAATAGCCCATATATGAAACTGCTGGAAACAAATAATTATGGATAGAATGTATTATTACGATTCCAAAGCGGTATTTTCTGTCATATAGGACCATTTTACAAGGGAGATATTACATTTTTACGGTAACAATGTAAATGCCGCGATATAGTGCAATGTACACATTACATGTGTTATCCTATGCAAAATCTATACAGTGCTACAAAAATGTTGCTAGTCAAGCGGGATGTCTGGAAAAGTCGAACGATACGGTTATTCAGCAATATAAACTGGGAAATGACTTGTTGTTTACATAACTTAGGTATGCTGAATACGATAAGCCTTGTTTCCAAGTGAATTTTTTAGTTTTTGACCCCCTAATTTGCATAAACAAAATGGCCGCCGAAATTGTAATTTACAAACATTCTCATATCGTATGTCTGTTATGATGTAGAGATAGAAGTTACAAATTGAATATTTCTACCTATTTAATGATAGCCATGCAAATAATACAAAGGTTATATCGGAGTAACCATGCTTACGAATATGGAAATTAGTCACTGGCATTAAAACAAATAATATTTTCGAAGGAACATTGTCAAAAAGACAGATGTGGGAAAGATGCTCTAAAATGATTAAAGACTTTCATCGCGCAAGGTCAACAGTAAAGGTCAAATTTTACAGGTCAAAGTACAAAAATGAATGGAAAATCATGTTTTTGTACATTGTACATGTTGTACTGATATATTTCATCTTCAAATGAATTATCTAATTGAAACTGCCCCGTAAAGTGCAAAGCACACAGTACATGTGTTATCCTATGCAAAATGTATACAGTAATACAAATTACTTGTCTAGTTGAATATCTGGAAAAAAATTAACGCTAAGGGAATTTAGAGAATATAAACTGGGGAAAAGACTTATTTTCAGCATAATTCAGGTACGATGAATACGATAAGCTTTATTTCCAAGATGATTTTCCAGTTGTTGACCACCTAATCGGCATAAACAAAACTTTCCACCAACATCGTAATTTCCAAATATTCTTTTATCATATACTATTTTCTGAGATACGAATAACAAATGAATATCTCTACCTATGCCGTATTATGAAACGTCAGATATATAGTAAATCAGAGATTTAATATTCACTTTTATGAATAATTATCCAAATTAGTGACTAGCATTATTATACAAATCATATAATTACATCAATAGGCCTATGTATAATTTGTATTCGGTAAGCGAGTTTAACACTGAAGAGTCTTTAATCTTTAAGTAAGACTTTGGCAACAAATAAAGGACATTTTAAAACCAATCAGAGTTATGAAACAATCACAATAACGTTAATCCCCTCATTATCAATCAACAAAATAGCCGCAAGATATTATGTTGAGACCTTTACGGTAGTGGAACTTAAGCATTTCAAAGCTTTGTAATACATGTACAATGAAAATAAATTGTAAAAGGGATATTATACGTATGGATAATTTGAGAGTGCTAAATTCTACAAACTATCGAGGTAACTAGAGTACTTAAATGCTCATGAATATGAAAATTAGTGGTGATCAGAAGTTAGACGAGGAAAGAAACAATATCAAGGGGGACACCATTGATGAACACTGGAATAGCTTGAAAAACTGCTTACAGGAAATTCAGGAAAATGAGGTTGGAATGACAGTTGTGGGAAACATGAAAAAGAAAAAGACTGGCTGGTGGACAGAAGAGCTAGAAACAGAAGTTGACAAGAAGAATGAATGCTTCAGACAGTGGCTGAAGAAAAGAACGCCAGAGAATAGAACAGCTAATGTGAATCAGCGTAACTATGTCAACCAGGTGAAGAAGAGGGCCCAGACTCAAATGTGGGAACAAATAGGAACAGACTTAAAAGAAGATGTACAGGGAACCAAAAAGTTGCTGTATAGTATGGCAAAGGCCTGCAAGAATAGGAATGATGATAAATCAAAGAACACTAGCCTAAAGAATAAAGCTGGGGAAATTATTACAGGCCAAAGTAATATTCTAGACAGGTGGATAGAGTACTTCAAGGAGCTGTTGAATGTGGAAGGAGAGGAAGAACCAGACACACGCACCCAACCTGAACAACCTGATCTTTTAGTTGATCTCGAGACAACTGAAGACCAGATAACAATGGCTGAGCTGGAAGCAGCAATCAACTCTACAAGGAACAACAAAGCCCCAGGACCCGACATGATTCCGATTGAAACAATCAAGGCAGGAGGTGATCCCTTGAAGAACATCCTACTTGACCTGTTTAACCATGCGTGGAGTACAGGAACAGTACCAGAAGAGTGGAACCAATCAGTGATCTTCAAAAACAAGGGTGACCCACTAGAATGCAAGAATTACAGAGGGATATCACTCATGAGCCACGTTGTGAAACTATATGAGAGGATACTGGAAAGAAAAATGAGAAACAAAGTAGAAGAGGTCTTGTCTGAGAGCCAGTGTGGCTTTCGACCAGGAAGAAGAACAACATACCAGATTGCAGCCTGGAGACTGTTGCTTGAGAAAAGCTGGGAATATGACATTGATCAGCACATCTGCTTCCTAGACCTAGAGAAAGCCTTCAACAGAGTCCCAAGGGAAAAAATGTGGAAGGTGATAGAGGATACAGGGATCAACGGCAGACTTCTCAGGGCTATCAAGAGCACATACATAAACCAAAGGAGCACAGTATTAGGTGGAAAGAGGCATTTTGACGTCAACACGGGTGTACGACAAGGGAGTGTCCTTTCACCACTCCTGTTCATCACATACCTCAACCATGTAATAGTAAAAATAGAGAGGGAGGACCACAGAGCAGAACGCTTTGGATATGCAGACGACTTGGCGCAGACTGCAGACAGCCAGTCCAGACTACAATCTATCATGAACCAATGGGACCAGGAACTTACTGCTGCAGGACTTAAACTGAGCTACAGCAAGACAGAATACATACAAGTGAGCAGGGAAATGCAAGAAGGCGAAATCAATGTGAATGGACATACTTTGAAGCAAACTACAAACTTCACCTATCTAGGCAGCAAAATAACAGCAAACAACTTGATGGAAGACGAAATTAACAACAGAATCTCCAAGTTCACAAGGAACGTGAATGCACTGTACCCCCTCCTCAAGGAAAGGAAGATACCGAAAGATGTCAAGGCATGCATGTACACTACCATATTAAGACCAGTCCTGCTGTATGGTAGTGAAACCTGGATCCTAACCAAAAAACTCAAAATCAGAATTCAAGCTACAGAGATGAGAGTAATTCGACTCATTCATGGCGTTACCAAAAGAGACATAATAAGAAATGAAAACATCAGAAGCACACTCTCAGTGGAATCCATTCTAACCATCATCGAAAGGAACCAACTGAGATGGTATGGACACGTCTTGAGGATGCCTGATGCAAGGGACACAAAAAGAATGTACGACTGGAAACCATAGAAGAAAAGACCAATAGGCCGACCAAGAAAAAGATGGGAGGATCAGATCAGAGAAATCACCCAGAAAGAGGAGAGCAACTTCCAGAAAGTCAAAGCATTGGCACTTGACCTGACGAAGTGGAGGAGTTTTCAGGGCTGTTAACTGACAGGCCAACTGGCCTACAGGCGTCAGGGTGAGAAGGGTCAGAAGGGGTGATCGCATCCAATAGAACAATGTTAAAGTGTATTTACTTATGAATATTATTCGTTTGCAACTGGGCGAGGCATATTTTGCTTTGCTCATTTTGATATAATGAATATGTAAATTCAATAGTAAAGGAATAATTTCACTTATAAAAGAATCAACATTTCGAAATACTAATCACTACATTTTATTTACTTAATTTGCAAAAAGGAACCTTAGTTATGTGCAATTATGCCACAACTCTACTCTAGGGGGAAAGGGTACAACTTTCACAATTATAGAGAACTACAGTGCGTTTTTAATGACACATGATTTACTATTTCCTTGCCATTGATATATCGATGTGCCACAGTAATATTGATCTGTCTGCTGCTTAACTGTACAAAGACGCAATACTATGATCCTATTTAAATAAGTATTAAGCATTTTTTTCTTAAATAATTTTGCGTAAAATGGAATAGCACGGTCCATTATCAGCGCACTATAATTTTCTATTCAACATTCATCATGTTCATGTTAATGATTTATCAGGCAGGGGCCGCGGAAAGGTTTTGAAAGTGGAGGGGCTGACCACATTTGGGCTGTTATTATAGTTATTATTTTGTGCTTATGTATTCCTTTGTTTTTAGCCAAAAAAGTGGGGGGCTACTTTTAAGCACCAAAGACTATATTACCAGCAAACAGAAATACATGAGGCAGGAACAGTATCTAAAATGAGGCTGCCTCATGCGTAATGCGTCATCTATCTGCTGCGGTTATACCGTTGAGGACCCCCCCCCCCCCCCCCCCCCAACCCCCAAAATAAAAATAATAATATCTGATTGTACAGCAAACACGACAGTCCTGGTGGGGATCATGGCGGTTCAAGGTGTCGTAGGCAGCATAAAGGGCAAAGAAAGCAACTCCGGTGAATAGCTTATGTATCCTCTTGATGATCATAGCCGTCAATGAGTTTAGGAATAGCCTAATTGCCTTTCCTGACCTAACCTTGATAGTTCCGGGATGGGTTCATCCACGAATGGGGCGATGTTGTTGAAGATAAACCGCTCGTATGGCACACCATTTGGACTGACTGTGTCTTTACCAGGCTTCAACAAGTAGGTAACTTTGGCTTTCCTCCAGAGCTTCGGGATGTTGTTGGTGCTCATGCATGCATTGAGCATGTTCAGGAGCAAGTTGGGGTCGCCTGGACTAGGTGTTCCATTTGCTCATATATGATATCAAGTCAAGCAGATTTTACATTTTAATTGCTTATTGGAAGCTAACTGATCACTCATGGTGAGAGCATCCATGAGTATTGTGAGTCTGTGGCCGTTATGAACCTGGCCCTCCCGGGATGATCGTCGGGTTTTCCTGTCTATTCACAAGAAGTCGATGGGCAGCTTGATGAATACTATAAACGGTTCATACTAGCATAGCCACCTGGGAAAGAGGGTGGGGGGGGGGGGGGGGGGGGGGGCTTGCTTAATCAAATAAAAAAGATAAAACAAACTTAAATGTTTGATTAGTCTGGCCAACATAGCCAAGGGAGGGAAAGGGGAAAGGGCATGCTTAATTCAGGCTCTAGATTAAATAAACAAACAAAAATGCTAGTATTATAACAAACCCGATTTCATTTCAATTTTTATAACTAACCTGATTTCATTTTCGGATTAACGAATCCTATTTTATTTTCTGACTAATAAACCTTCTTCGGAATAACGAACCTTCGAAAAAACGAACCTTCGGAATAACGAACCCAATTTTATTTTCGGATAAAAAACCTTCGGAATAACGAACCCGATTTAATTTTAGGAATAGCGAACCCTCGGAATAACAAACATTCTGAATAACGAACCTTTGGAATAACGAACCTTCGGAATAACGAACCTTCGGAATAACCAAACCTTCGGAATAACCAAACCTTCGGAATAACGAACCTTCGGAATAACCAAACCTTCGGAATAACGAACATTCAGAATAACGAGCTGCAGGCCTAACCGTCTTGATGTACGAATAATTCTGAAATTATAGACTACAATGGATGTTTGAGTCAATTGAAAAAGAAAATTGTAAGAATTATTTTGTTCACGTCTGTACTACTTATCATCTAAAATGTTCTTGACATCATTTTGACAATCAGAGTTCGAAACAGAACTGCCTCTAGAGGTAGCTGGTAAAATGAATTTAGATAAATTATATAATACATTTTCTTTGTGTAATGACTGTCATGATATCTAGCGGCCATTTTGTTTATGCAAATAGAGGGTTAGAGGTTAGAGGTTAATTTATTGTGAGTGTTCTATACTTCTGCAGTCTGATTGTTTTTAGAAATGTCCTTATTCTTTTACCAAACCCTCATACTCGGCATTAAGACACTTCAAAGGCATGCGCTTGAGTAACTTGAACAAAAGACAACTAATCATTTAAAAACTACTAACTCTCAGTTTTGAAATGTACAATAACTGGCAAATAGTTGATCAAAGGTATATTTTTAATGTGTTATTAATGTGTGACAATGTCATGTTTAATGGATGTTATAATGGTCGAGTAGTAAGCGAAAAGGCAAAGTGAAATTCGCTATAGCATTGCGCTGACGTTGTACACAGTTTTTTAATATCAAGGACATACTATAGTTATAAACCTTAACACTTTAATCATAAATATCTTCATAATGAAAGAGAAAATAAAAACAAATTTAACTATATTCCATGCTTCTGTTAGTAATACGTATGAATACAATCAGGTATGTAAGACCCGCTAGAGACCCAAGTATTGTAAATTTTGAGGATTTTGACAATGTTACTATATAGATCCCTTCGAAAATGTGATTTGTTTTAATGCCAGTCATTAATTTCCATATTCGTAAGAGTAAATAAAACTTACTCCGATATAACGTTTGTATTATTTGCATGGCTATCATTAAATAGGTAGAAATATTCAATTTGTAACTTCTATCTCTACATCATAACAGACATACGATATGAGAATGTTTGTAAATTACAATTTCGGCGGCCATTTTGTTTATGCAAATTAGGGGGTCAAAAACTAAAAAATTCACTTGGAAACAAGGCTTATCGTATTCAGCATACCTAAGTTATGTAAACAACAAGTCATTTCCCAGTTTATATTGCTGAATAACCGTATCGTTCGACTTTTCCACACATCCCGCTTGACTAGCAACATTTTTGTAGCACTGTATAGATTTTGCATAGGATAACACATGTAATGTGTACATTGCACTATATCGCGGCATTTACATTGTTACCGTAAAAATGTAATATCTCCCTTGTAAAATGGTCCTATATGACAGAAAATACCGCTTTGGAATCGTAATAATACATTCTATCCATAATTATTGGTTTCCAGCAGTTTCATATATGCGAATTCATTTGAAGATTAAAGATATTTTCAAATTCAAATTCATTTTATTCCATTCGACATATAAAAAACCTACAAAGATATAACATTGATATTTACACATAAGTAAAGAACATACAAACAACATTAAGAAAGATAAATACAAAATACAATTATATATACGAATGAGGAAACCGGCAAGAAAGAACATTGAAGTCTTATGTGGAGCTGGTCCCTTATGATATAATAAAGAAATAACCCTAACCTAACACTTAACACCTTACACCTAACACCTAACACCTAATACCTAACACCTAACACCTGATTGCATACATAAAACACATAATAATATGCTATTCACTTAAAACGCAATTGTTTGTATCTCTGTTTAAATGTATTTAAAGTTGGGCTTAATTTTACATGAGGAGGTAATTCATTCCATACAATTGGTCCTTTAAAGAAAATTGAATTTTTAGAGACAGAAGTTTTAATAAGTGGTAAATGAAAATGTAATGATTGCCTAGTTCCATATGAATGTATTTCAAAGTTAAAATTAATGCTGTTATCCGATCCGGGAACGATCCGATTTCCCGGCGATAATCGCTTCTGAGCCGGATCCGAGACGGATCCGAGAAATAAATTTTCTCGGTAGAAAATATCGGAAGATTTTGCCGACCCATTTTCTCCAGTAATTATTGAAAATGTGTATGTTTGACAGTCCATTAAGTAGTGTAATTTAAATAAAGAATGGGGGAATCAATATTGTTTACTTTATGAGTGGTTATTTTGGAGAAATTCTTGTTCATTAATTCGTTTCGCAGTCGAAAATTGAACAGGATGCGCAAAATTGCTATTCATTTGAACGATATTGCCGACGGAAATGCACACAAAGTTAGGCCAACACTCTCGGGGAGACTTCAGATGTATATCTGTATGATCGAGCTGATCAGCCAGTGCATTCTAAAAGTGGCTCAAAATACGTATTTTGGTTATTTGCACCATGTTTAAATGTTTTGATATTCTACTTACATGATTGCATGGCGTTTAAAAGCTGAACAGAAAAAAACTGAGCCCCAAAGCAATGCAAACAACTACTTAAAAAATCGGTAAATAACAACTACATGTATCATAATACATAACAGATCGCGGATGAATCCGGCGTATGAAACAAAGACCCGTGTACACGAGCGAATATGCGTGAAACATGCCAGCAGTGCAGCGGCCCGAAAACTTGCTGCAAATGCTGCTACCGGTACCGTAACTACTTCAACCTTCCCTCACGAACGTGCTTTGGAAATTTATCGATATATTCAGCCCCGTTTTTCATTGTTTTGGGGGTATTTTTTAAATCTGTTCAGCTTTCAAATGCCATGTTATCATGTAAGTAGACTACCAAAATTGTGTTGATCACAAAAAGGCTAATTTATAGCCACTTTTTGAAGGCTCTCACCAAGAAGATCGTACATATTTTCATGTGATGTTTCCCCGTGACTGGCCGGCTGAGTTCTGTGAATGTGTGGCGCGATGCTGAACAAACGATCGATTTCTAGGCCCAATTCACTTCGGAAAAAATACTTTTCCTGCGAAACTTAGTTAATTCTGAATAGTCTGTAACTGTTTTTCTGTAAAGGTTGATATGTGCATGCCTCAAAGCGTCAACATTGTTAATATTATTGGCATATAAAACAAGAAAGATAAGTCTACAACGCTGCATTTTTTTCAGAGCAAATTGCAATATTATTTTTTTCCGAGATCCGATCCGATCCGAGAATCTCGTTAGCGATTTTGAATTCTACCGATCCGAGATCGATCCGGGATTTTTTCTTTACCTAACAGCATTAGTTAAAATGAAATTTATTTGAAAGACTAGGGGGGATAATACCTTTATAACATAAAAACATAAATATAGCAATACTATAATCATTCAATTCAAATACATTAAAACATTTAAAACGAGTAAAAATAGGTTCTGTATGAGCAAGATAATGGGATCCAGAGATAATTCGTATTGCCTTATTTTGTAATTTATATAATCTATTCATACAATAATCATTTGAATTCGACCAAACAGTATTACAATAATTTAATTGTGATAAAAACAATGCATTGTATATCATTAATAAAATCTTATTAGGGAAATGTTTTAATTTATATAAAATACCAACTATTTTCGAGAGTTTATTACAAGTTGCTTCAATATGAACGTGCCATGACATTTTACTATCAATTTGAATACCTAAAAATGTCAGTGAATTACAAGACTGTATAACATTTCCATTTATTTTTACTTCAATATTATCAGTTCTAATGTGTTTGTTTGTAAAAATCATATAATTAGTTTTCTTTACATTTAAGATTAATTTATTAATATACAACCATTGAGAAATATTTTGAAGCTCATCATTAAATCGTGTCACTAATCTATCTAAATCATTATCAGACAAAAATAAGCTTGAGTCATCCGCATATAAAATACATTGCAATATTTGTGAAGCCTGAGTAATATCGTTCATGTATACAAGAAATAATAACGGTCCCAATATCGAGCCTTGAGGCACTCCACATCCTATGGTTTTAAAATCAGATTTAATCTTATTAAAAAGAACATATTGTTTTCGGTTTGTTAAATAGCTTTCAAACCATTTTAACAAAACACCTCGTATTCCATAATTATACAATTTATCTAAAAGAATTTTATGATCTAACGTATCAAATGCCTTACTAAGATCGAGAAATATTCCTAACATAATTTGTTTATTATCTAAGGCATTTGAAACTTTAAAAACAAAATCAATTAGTGCAGAGGATGTGGAGCGACCGGCTCTAAACCCATATTGACTGTCTGATAATAAATTATATAAATTATATATGATTCAAAAAATATATAAATCTATTATAAAAACATTTTTCTAAAATTTTTGAAAATACCGGCAAGACTGATATTGGCCGATAATTGCTCATTGTATCGAATGATCCATTTTTATATACAGGAATGACTTTTGCTATTTTTAACTTTTCCGGAAAGATACCTTTATTCATAGATTCATTAAAAATACAACACAACGGATAACATATAATGTGAACAACCCTTTTGACGACGACAATATCAATTTCATCATAACCAGTGCTTGATTTACTTTTTAAGTCACAAACAATATCTATAATTTCTTTAGTTGTAATAGGGTTAAAAAAAGCAGTTACATTATTCTTTTCTAAATATTGCATATGATTATTATTTCCAATTAAAGTGTTTGGAACATTATTTCTCAAAGAAGCACCTATATTAACAAAAAATAATTATTAAACTCTTGAGCAATGCGTAAATCATCTGTAACACGTTCATTATTAACTTGAATGTGCTCAATATTTGTATCACAAGTCTTAAATGAATTTCCTATAGCTTTATTGATTACCTTCCATGTTTCTTTCATATCATGTTGCACATTTTTAAACTTATTTTTAAAATATTCATATTTCACATGTTTAATTTCATGGTTCAACTTATTTCTGTACGTCTTATATACACCTTTTCTATAATCAGTTGGATTTTGAACGAATTTCTTATACAACTTATATTTTTTATTACACATTTTACGTAATTTATGAGTAAACCATGGTTTATCTCTTCTTTTCTTTTTAAATTTAATGGAGCGTAAAGGAAAACATTTATTATATAGCTGCATAAATTGATACAGGAAATTATTATAACTCACATTCGGATCTTCATTATCTACTCTCCAATTAACATCATTTAAAAGATTAATAAATTTTCTAATGTTCTTTTCATTAATATCACGTTTCATAATTGTCTGTGATTTTTTAAGTTTTATCTGAGAGTTCGATATACAAAATACAGGAAAATGATCACTGATATCTGCAAGTATAATTCCTGATAAAACATCAATATTATTTGTAAAAATATTATCAATCAATGATATTGAATGATCAGTTATGCGAGTTGGGTAATGAATTACTGGATACATCGATTTTGTCATAAATACATCCAAAAAGTCATTTGTTTTGGAGCAAGAGTCGGCAGTCAATAAATTAATATTATAATCCCCAATAAAATATACATATTTATTTTCTCTATTTACAATATTTAAAACTGAATTTATTGATTCAAAAAAATCATTTTCAGATTCACCTGGAGGTCTATAAATAACACCAATAATAATATTTTTATTTAGATTTTGAGTCTCGATAAAAATAGACTCCATACAATTTATATTAATGTCTAAATCTACTCTATGTTTAAAAACTAAATCATCTCTAACATATATACCAACTCCTCCTCCTCGACGTTCTACTCTATTATTACCCATAAATTTGAATCCATCTATATCATATCTAGGATCGCAGTCGCGTAACCATGTTTCAGTTATTCCTATTGCACAGAAGGGATTATCAATGACATGTAAAAAAGATTCCAAAGAAGAGAAGTTTTTTTTTATACTTCTGCAATTTACATGAAGACATGAAAATTGTTTTTCTAAATATTTATCTACATTATGCATATTCAACATTTGGGTAAAGTCTTCAGGAGTATAAAATGATTGTTGAAACCCATATGTTTCTTGATCATTTACTATAGGAGACAGTTTTTCAAAGATAGCATTAATATCAATATTGTTTACAAATTGTTGATAGTTTATACGATCAGGCATTTAGTAAAGTACACATTAAAAAAAAAAGAGAAAAAAAGGATAATTCAAACGACTTTATAACTACAAGTACATAACAAAGTTTAAATAAACTTAAAGTGGGAGTGTTAAAATCCACCGAAAACAGTGTATTAAATATACTAATTACAAAAATAAATAATTATGAATTTTGCTATACATGTATATAATATCTGGATTCTCTCACTGAGGCAAGAAAGTGGAAAAGCTTCTTTACAGAGAGCTAAGGTCCGACAGAGAGGTGATGAGTTTCTTCATTTCGTTTCCGCCCGAGGTTTTCACCAGGGCAAAGACTCTACCGTCTGTCGTCCAAGAAGCTGTCACGTTTTGCTTTTTTGAGGTCTCATAGAGAAGGGTGGTGTTTTTCTTTGTCAAATCTTCAACAATCACTGTACCGGACCCTTTGAGTTTTCGTCTGCTCTTTATCATGTTTTGCTTCGACTTGTAAGATACAAATTTGACGATGATCGGAGGGGGGGGGGGGGGGGGTATCTTTCTTGGATGCTGCGCCAGCGTACGAATTCTGGTCATTTGGCGATTTCCGTTTGTAGATGCGATGCGATCGGTCTATTTCGCTTAGGTTGAGGTTGACTCCGATACGTTGCGCAATGTCGCATGCGATGCGATCGGTATCCTCTCCCGGGGTCACTTTGACACCGAGAATCCGAATATTGTTGCGGCGCGAGTATTGTTCCTGATGGTCTAGTCGGCCGGTAACTTCGTTGACCTTGGTTGCGGTCTTTTCTACCGCTACCTCCATAGCCCGAACTTGCCGAAGTTTGCTGTCAATGGTCACTTCCAATTCGTGAAGGTTTGCTAGTCGTTCATCCAGGAGTTCTCGCAGGTTGTTCTCTCGCTTCTCCATTTCTTTTGCCAGTTTTCTATGTTCCCGCTCTATAGCAACGTCTACCGCCTTCTGCACGACTGCGTCTATTCTCTCCAAGAATCCAGAACTCTTGAAAAGGTCTTCGATTGAATTTGACAAGACAGGCGGGGCACTCCCAATCTCATTCTCATAGTCAGGCTCAGGCTCTGCTGCGTCGGCATTGTCTTGCTGCTTCTTAGATCGTGTCATCATGACCGTCTTTGTTAAAGTTTGATTCCCAACTTGCAATGTTACGTAATGGAACAATAGAACAGTTTAACGACGGACGTAGATCAGTACACGTATATGCTGGGCAAGAGCAAGATGAAGAATACACTAACATGTAAACATGCAAGTGGGACTAATGATGATTCAGTTCAGCCACGGAAGCGAGTTTCAATATAAATCAAGTGTCACAAATCCATTAAAATGCTCAATGTCAGTAAATGTTTTCGGTGGATAATGAAGAGTTCAAATGTCTTTTAAGTCATACTTAAAGATCATAAGATGACATTTCAAGAAAATAGCTAACTTACAGATTTTGGTGCCTCGTTAACCTCGTTAACTCTGTGCAATCATGCCCATATATGTGTTGTATGAGTACAATGTTCAAAAACATGATTTTTTCCACTAATTTTTGTACTTTGACCTGTGAACTTTGACCTTTACCTTTGACCTTGCCTGATGAAAGTCTCTAATCATTTTAGGGAATCTTTCCCACATCTGAAAACATATTTTTTAGAAGAAAGTTCACTCATGATGGCCTTGAAATGATAATCTTTCGAAATATTGTCATTTTCTATAAAATTTACGAAGTGGTTACCATGGCAACCATATATCTCACAGGAAACCAATTTTCAATTCTGGAGACAAGCAAACTCGTGAGCTCTAGGTTATACTCTTTCAGAAAATACTTGTCTCCAACCCCTACAATTCAGAACTCCCTAAATCGATTTCTAGGCCACTTTTTCAGAGTTGGCCACCAGACTATATAATGGTGTAACAAGAACGGTATTCCTTTCATATATCACGAGGGAAATACACAAAACGAATAACCAGACTAAAGACTGGACTGCGTAGGTTAAATGGTTTAATGATCTCTCTATTGAATTGATTGATGTAACCAAACATTACATTCACATTTGTTGATTGAAAATAAGGTTGCAACTGTATGGTGTCTGGAGGGCGCCCTCGTGTTGTAACGGGTGCTTTTAGCATTAAAACATTGTCTAGAATCGTGTAAAAACTATTTTTATTAGTATGCGAATTCCTTAAAATGACAGCAAAACTGAAATGCTGCTTAATAATTATAAACTTAGACTCCATTCATTTTGTAAATAATCTATTTCCCATGTTTGTGATCATTCAAACACTCTCAGGCTCTACCAAAATATTCAAAGTCTTTAACATGGCATCCAATCGTAGATCAATGTTTGATTGCAGGTATGTACCAAGTAAATGTGTAGCATGAAATGCCCGATCTAACCTGCACAACATATCCCATAGTATCGCAAAACAGGGGTCATGTTTAAATATATAATTCTGATATTCACCTCTAATATTATACTGACTCACATAGATCTGGTCTTTAGATATAATATAATGGTACGGTCCTTTAATCAAATATAAGGTAGACAAAATAGCTACCACTCGAAACGCTTAGAATAAATCGCAGTTCAGCCAACTTGTTTTGGTCATGTCGATATCATACTTTCATAGTAGAGATCCCCCTCTGATATAATGTAGCTTAGATAGACCGACACAGCATGTCACACTCTTTCAGTGGGAGTAATGGACACTTATTGTAGCAGCCAGTTAAACCGGAGGCTGCGGGGACAAAAGAATAACTATATTTGAGCTCTGCCACATCATATTTTCTTTGTAAAAATTTAGCAAAGAAATATTTGTTCCATGCATGAGCGAATACAATGTACAAACGTTACGTTTGTAAGGTACTCGCATAATAAATGCCCACGCAGACTAGACTGGGTGCATGGGGTGTTGTTCAATCAGAGAATATAATCATAATAACAACGCAATAAACCACTCCTTATGGACTTCAGACAACTAGCTAGCTGCTGGTGAAATGCACTAATCGCCTTGCATGCTGGGATACGGTAGACGCGTGAACAAGGTGAGATTATGGATTTGAACGGTCTCATTTGGAAAACGGTGAAACCTGTCTATAGCGACTGCCTTAGGGATACAAGACAAGTGACAATTGTTCACAAGGTGAACTCTGTAAACGGGTTCCATAACACTGTTCTTCTCTGCAAAGGATACATTTGTATGGCCACTAGAAACATATTAGCTTATAATTATAGACAGGTGACCACTAAGACAGGTTTGACTGTAGTTGTTATTAGTGATACACGTTAGTTATTAAAAAATGCCGTGACACTAGGCTAGCGTTAGTATACACACTAGTCAGATAGATGTATTGTGGCAAGTCACACTTTCGTATTTGTTCGTCCGGTTCAACGGACCAGATAAATTGTATTTCGAATATTTTATATATATTATCTTCTCCAATGCACTCACGATATTTTGAATCGATTTAATTCCAATGTGAATGCATTGTGCATAAGTTTTAAAAATAAGTTAACACGTTATGCTGTGATGTTAAATTTGACAATGATAATGCATAGAAAAGTACTAACTTAAGCCCGGCGCAGACAGAGCCGACTCGACCCGATGCGACTGGTTTTCAGTCAGGCTAGAGTCAATTTCGCTCAGTCGGAGCCAATCCAACATGTTGAATCGGCCTTGCATGATCTCCGACTGGCACTTGACTGGAAAAACCAGAGTCCTGAGGCAGCACATACCGAGTTAATCAGGCTGAAAACCAGTCGGATCGGGTCGAGTCGGCTCTGTCTGCGCCGGGCATTAAGATATCGCCACAAACTGTCGATTGCTGATTGAACCCTTCTACTAAAATGAAATCTAACGTTTTTTTGCAGCGTTTTACTTCCGATTCACCCCTATATTCAGCTCTACATCAGCAGCTTCCTTCTTAAATACAAAAAAGAGCAAAGAAAATAGTGATTATCCCGGATTCGAACCCGAGACCTCCGTATTGCTAGACCGATGCTCTATCTATTGAGCTATTTAAATTTCTGGTGCAGTGTTCGTCCCTGAACCCCTTAGTAATTTGTTGTTAATACCCGAGATGGTCAGAAGCTATTATGAACCTGACAAAAACCCGAAGAATAAGCAATCAAGGATTTGTGCGAGGGATCAACGACGTGATGAAGGTTTCGGCTTTCTATAATTTGGAGCTGCACCAATCCAGCAATCCGGAGGTATCAGGCTCGAATCTTGGAGAAACCCTTTTCTTTTATATGATTTTAGTTTCTTTTCGTGTTTGACATTATGATTTGTATCCATATGAAAAAAAGCTACACTCTTCAAAACAACTTAAACACACACACACCAAAACACACTCCAACAGTATAGCTTTATTTATAGCTGATTCAAGGGATTCCTATATTTTCAAGCATCAATCAATTTCCCCAAATTAATACTCTCGATTCATTTTGCAACACTTTATCTCAAGCGCACTGTATATACCCCGGTTCGTGATAAATAACAGATAATGTACATGTATTTATGCAAATTGTTAGAACACTGTTTAAAATTCCTCTGTTTAAAGTAATATTGTTTAAAGATATAAACATTGTTGTTTAAAACCGGAAAATCGAAGTTTGATTCCCTTAAACAAGAACTGTTTACAAACAATAAAGAAAGATAATGAAGAAAATTAAACAGGGTTGTTTAAAAACGCCCGGGAAAAGGTCACGTGATAGTCATGAGCCAATGAGCATATTCGTAAGAGTAAATAAAACTTACTCCGATATAACGTTTGTATTATTTGCATGGCTATCATTAAATAGGTAGAAATATTCAATTTGTAACTTCTATCTCTACATCATAACAGACATACGATATGAGAATGTTTGTAAATTACAATTTCGGCGGCCATTTTGTTTATGCAAATTAGGGGGTCAAAAACTAAAAAATTCACTTGGAAACAAGGCTTATCGTATTCAGCATACCTAAGTTATGTAAACAACAAGTCATTTCCCAGTTTATATTGCTGAATAACCGTATCGTTCGACTTTTCCAGACATCCCGCTTGACTAGCAACATTTTTGTAGCACTGTATAGATTTTGCATAGGATAACACATGTATGTAATGTGTACATTGCACTATATCGCGGCATTTACATTGTTACCGTAAAAATGTAATATCTCCCTTGTAAAATGGTCCTATATGACAGAAAATACCGCTTTGGAATTGTAATAATACATTCTATCCATAATTATTTGTTTCCAGCAGTTTCATATATATGCGAATTCATTTGAAGATTAAAGATATGAGTACAATGTTCAAAAACATGATTTTTTCCACTAATTTTTGTACTTTGACCTGTGAACTTTGACCTTTACCTTTTGTCCTTGCCTGATGAAAGTCTCTAATCATTTTAGGGAATCTTTCCCACATCTGAAAACATATTTTTTAGAAGAAAGTTCACTCATGATGGCCTTGAAATGATAATCTTTCGAAATATTGTCATTTTCTATAAAATTTACGAAGTGGTTACCATGGCAACCATATATCTCACAGGAAACCAATTTTCAATTCTGGAGACAAGCAAACTCGTGAGCTCTAGGTTATACTCTTTCAGAAAATACTTGTCTCCAACCCCTACAATTCAGAACTCCCTAAATCGATTTCTAGGCCACTTTTTCAGAGTTGGCCACCAGACTATATGTTCTATTTTTGATAGAAACACTTTTATGATACAGTTTTGTTTCAATAGCCATTTGTCCTATAGCAAGCGTGTAAAAGGGGAATATATTCTACGTTATGTTTTCCTGTTTGCTGCCTATTTAAGCAGAATTTGTTTGTCATGATCTCCGACTGGCACTTGACTGGAAAAACCAGAGTCCTGAGGCAGCACATACCGAGTTAATCAGGCTGAAAACCAGTCGGATCGGGTCGAGTCGGCTCTGTCTGCGCCGGGCATTAAGATATCGCCACAAACTGTCGATTGCTGATTGAACCCTTCTACTAAAATGAAATCTAACGTTTTTTTGCAGCGTTTTACTTCCGATTCACCCCTATATTCAGCTCTACATCAGCAGCTTCCTTCTTAAATACAAAAAAGAGCAAAGAAAATAGTGATTATCCCGGATTCGAACCCGAGACCTCCGTATTGCTAGACCGATGCTCTATCTATTGAGCTATTTAAATTTCTGGTGCAGTGTTCGTCCCTGAACCCCTTAGTAATTTGTTGTTAATACCCGAGATGGTCAGAAGCTATTATGAACCTGACAAAAACCCGAAGAATAAGCAATCAAGGATTTGTGCGAGGGATCAACGACGTGATGAAGGTTTCGGCTTTCTATAATTTGGAGCTGCACCAATCCAGCAATCCGGAGGTATCAGGCTCGAATCTTGGAGAAACCCTTTTCTTTTATACGATTTTGGTTTCTTTTCGTGTTTGACATTATGATTTGTATCCATATGAAAAAAAGCTACACTCTTCAAAACAACTTAAACACACACACACCAAAACACGCTCCAACAGTATAGCTTTATTTATAGCTGATTCAAGGGATTCCTATATTTTCAAGCATCAATCAATTTCCCCAAATTAATACTCTCGATTCATTTTGCAACACTTTATCTCAAGCGCACTGTATATACCCCGGTTCGTGATAAATTACAGATAATGTACATGTATTTATGCAAATTGTTAGAACACTGTTTAAAATTCCTCTGTTTAAAGTAATATTGTTTAAAGATATAAACATTGTTGTTTAAAACCGGAAAATCGAAGTTTGATTCCCTTAAACAAGGACTGTTTACAAACAATAAAGAAAGATAATGAAGAAAATTAAACAGGGTTGTTTAAAAACGCCCGGGAAAAGGTCACGTGATAGTCATGAGTCAATGAGCATATTCGTAAGAGTAAATAAAACTTACTCCGATATAACGTTTGTATTATTTGCATGGCTATCATTAAATAGGTAGAAATATTCAATTTGTAACTTCTATCTCTACATCATAACAGACATACGATATGAGAATGTTTGTAAATTACAATTTCGGCGGCCATTTTGTTTATGCAAATTAGGGGGTCAAAAACTAAAAAATTCACTTGGAAACAAGGCTTATCGTATTCAGCATACCTAAGTTATGTAAACAACAAGTCATTTCCCAGTTTATATTGCTGAATAACCGTATCGTTCGACTTTTCCAGACATCCCGCTTGACTAGCAACATTTTTGTAGCACTGTATAGATTTTGCATAGGATAACACATGTAATGTGTACATTGCACTATATCGCGGCATTTACATTGTTACCGTAAAAATGTAATATCTCCCTTGTAAAATGGTCCTATATGACAGAAAATACCGCTTTGGAATTGTAATAATACATTCTATCCATAATTATTTGTTTCCAGCAGTTTCATATATGCGAATTCATTTGAAGATTAAAGATATGAGTACAATGTTCAAAAACATGATTTTTTCCACTAATTTTTGTACTTTGACCTGTGAACTTTGACCTTTACCTTTGACCTTGCCTGATGAAAGTCTCTAATCATTTTAGGGAATCTTTCCCACATCTGAAAACATATTTTTTAGAAGAAAGTTCACTCATGATGGCCTTGAAATGATAATCTTTCGAAATATTGTCATTTTCTATAAAATTTACGAAGTGGTTACCATGGCAACCATATATCTCACAGGAAACCAATTTTCAATTCTGGAGACAAGCAAACTCGTGAGCTCTAGGTTATACTCTTTCAGAAAATACTTGTCTCCAACCCCTACAATTCAGAACTCCCTAAATCGATTTCTAGGCCACTTTTTCAGAGTTGGCCACCAGACTATATGTTCTATTTTTGATAGAAACACTTTTATGATACAGTTTTGTTTCAATAGCCATTTGTCCTATAGCAAGCGTGTAAAAGGGGAATATATTCTACGTTATGTTTTCCTGTTTGCTGCCTATTTAAGCAGAATTTGTTTATTTTGTGTTAAATTCATATGCATTTTGCTTTTTTTATTCCCCCAGTCCTGCAGTTCCCTGTATGTGGATCAGTTGAAGCGTGGTGCCTCCAAGCCAGGGAAATCTGCCAGTACGCCAGGCCCTGTAAGACCCGCGAAAGACGGGTAAGCAAAGCCTAAATGCCCCAAATTATTGTAGAACTTCATAATTTTCATCAGATATTTAAAGAGAATAGCTTTATAAAATTATACTTTCATATAGCCAGGAAAGTCATCTCCTTCTTCCCAGACATTTTGGGAATGCATTTTCAAGAACTGATAATAAATTATTTATTGGACCATATTTATTTATGGAATGCTCTGCCAAACTGAATCAAAATTGATGAATAAAATTGTATATTTTTACACAATCAACACAATATGGTTGAACTTCATATTTAAAATATCTTTGATGTTCTTTATCAGAAGTCATTTCTGCATCTGACCACCTTGCTTATACAGATGAAAGCCATGTTAATGGTAAATATATTACTCATTGCGGATATAGTATCGGAAATAATATCGCTAGTGATATATCGAGCCAGCGTTGATTGGTCGAGCTCGCTATTGTTCCCGCCTAGCAAGCAAGCCGAGCCAGCACCTCGCTGATTGGTTTGGCACCAGTGTACACCGGCCAATAGAATTTGCCCGTTATGGACCAATTAGGAACAACTCGCTCATGCGAGATAACGCGGTTTGGAGCCGCATGAGAGCATAAATAGGAGTGTTTTACGTTACTTTATATCACTTGACAAAGTATTGCAGCAGCATACGAAACGTCGTGATCTTTCAGATTCTATGTTGACCATATATTGCGAGACAAACGAATATCACTAGCGATATTATTTCCGAAAGCCATGTTGTTTTTATGCAAATTAAAAATCAAGTAATAATGAATACTAAATTTCTTTTTCAGTATGGATGTCGATCAGCCTGAGGAATCTCACCCCAAGAAAAGGCCAAAGTTGATGGGACCGCCCGAGGTAGTCAAGATGAAGCTCTTACAATTCCATGAGAAATATTGGCCTGCTTACTATAAATGAATGTGTTCTAAATCAACTTAGTAATTTGAACTTCATTTTGTTTTTTCTAGTATGGATGTTGATCAGCAGCCTGAGGAAACTCACTCGAGGAAAAAGCCAAAGTTGATGCGACCGCCCGAGGGAGTCAAGATGAAGCTCATTCAATTCCACGAGAACTACCGGCCTGCTTACTGGGGATCCTGGAAGCGGGAGACGGCGGCCATCAGCGGACGCAAACCGTTCATAAAGGATGAGGTGAGATGCTGTCAAAAGTCACTAATTATACGGACCCAAATTTGCAAATTGGCAACTGGGAGATGATTTGATCATTATTTGGTAGACCGATACTGAAAACTAGCACAAGCTTACTGGACAATTTGCAGGGCCACTAAAATTTAGCTTTGGTCCACCAAATTTCTGTGGCCAGTATTCTACTAAATATACCAACTTTTAGGCTAGACTGAAAAAGACAGAAATTCCAGATTCAAGTTTAGGGCCATTAGAATTTCTATAAATCCTGCCTACTTTCCAGACTGGGCCACGAGGCAAACAATTTTATTTTAATTAAATAAAATCAAGACTTCCCGAATTCTCATCAGTGGCTCAACTTTAGTCGGGCCTAAAAAGACAGACTACCGGTAACCAGTAAAACCATTTTGCACCTGCAGACGCATTGAATGGGTCCTTTCATTATCCAGTCAATCCCTTTAGTTCTGCTTGTAGGCATCAGGGCACTGGGCCACTTGAAATTCAAGTCATAGTTTAGTCGGTCATCAGCAAAATTGCGTCCTGGATCATCCAGGACATTATATTACTGGTGACCGGTTGTACTATTACTAAAATGGCAAGCAGCCCTTTGTCCTAATTCCTAAGCAGAATGATTGACTGTATAATGAAAGGAAACAATTAGAATATCTCTGATGGCGAATGGCAACAATCAATGGGTCTGCAGGTGCAAAATGGTTTAACAGGTTATCAGTAGTCTTTGCCTTTTAGCCCAGACTAAAGTTGAGCCACTGATGAGAATTCAGGCCATTCAATTTAGTGGTCTGACACTGGATTTGGATGGCCACATAACAAATTCGACCCAAAAGAAAGTTTGGTGGCCCTAGGCCAGGAACCAATGCTAATTTCAAGGATTGCTTTATGTTTTTACGCCAATTGAACAAGAGTAAATAATGTTTCTGTACTCATTAGAGGAAATGGGATTTGTTCTTTAATATTTGATGAATCATTCTTCCTTCTCTCCATGCTCAGGATGCATTTGACTATGAGTTTGACAGTGATGATGAATGGGAGGAGCCAGGAGAAAGCCTGTCACATTCTGAGGTAAAAGATTATACATTATTTCTTCTTCTTTTTTGTATCCTTTTCAGGCATGCTGAATTTTGCATTCATCTTGTAGATTGATTCTGCTCAATTTCTTTTTCATTCAATTTCAAGTGGAAAAAAGGTATGGAAACAAAATTATAATCCCATTTATATTTCATCAAGTTCATCAGTTCTTCAGTTCTCAAAAACATAAATTTGTCTTAGTTTTATTCCTGAAGAAAACATTGAGATGAAGAATGATTTTGGTCCAAAGCTTCCAACTTCTTAACAAGATTGTTTATTCTCTTTCAAATAATCATTTTGGTCCAAAGCTTCCAACTTCTTAACAAGATTGTTTATTCTCTTTCAAGTAATCATATCTCATAATTGCTTCTATCTCAGGGTGAGGACGAGGATTCAGAGAAGAGTGATGGAGATGATGAGGATGAAGATGGCTTCTTCGTTCCCCACGGTTACCTGTCAGCAGGAGAAGGTGGTGAAGATGATGTAAGCAAAAACCCTTTCATCCCTCGTTGGCCCAAATTCTTATTCATATTGAGTTTTTAATTAAATTGAAATTAATTGAATTTTAATTGCCTCATTTGACATCATTTAAGCCATCGAAGTTGAATTCAATCCATGGGATAAAAATATCTAAGCCGATCAGCTAAAGCCAAGTCCTGGAAAAAGAGCTCTAAGGCCATGAAAATGAACTATAATTTATGGCACTCAAACATGTGATCATCACCTTTATATGTGCCTTAATTTTTATCTGGTTTTCGATGGTCGTACAAACTGACTGATGATTTTTTATTATTTTAATTATATCTTTTCATCAGGATGATGCAGATGGACAGAAGGCTTGCCAGGCAGACAAGGACAAGGCCTTGGAGAACGAGCTACGCCGGCGATGCGAGGCCCTCAATCCTGAGATGGCCTTCATTATTTGCCCAATATTGAGCTGTTTTTCATTGGTTGTCCAAATCTGATTCTTAATTTGTAATTGTCCTATATGTTTTCCGTAGGATGACGCAGATGGTCTGAAGGCTCGGCAGGCGGCCAAGGCCAAAGCCTGGGAGAACGAGCTACGCCGGCGATGCGAGGCTCTCAAACCCATCATCGTCACCTTCATCCAAGTCGCCTCCTCCAACAAGACGCGCCAGGAGGAGATGAAGAAGAAGCTGGAGGCCTACCGCGCCGTCCCCCTCACGGTGGTTCCCATAGCAACGAGCCACACCAAAGCAGAGAAGAAGACGAGTGGGGAGGAAGGCGGTCAGTCGGAGGAAGGTCAGGGAGTCCAGCAGCCGAGATTCGGTGGCAGCGTGGGCAACAAGCTCAAACCAGTTCCTGAAGAAGGTAGGTGTTTGGTGTTCTTCTGGCAATATTGGATCTGGCTGGTGACAAGGGGATGGGAGGAGGGATTACAAAATGTATTCTTTGGGGGCTGCTTTTCAAATTTGCTTGTACACCAAAATATAGCACCATGACTTGTTTTGTATTGAACTCTTTGATGAATTATGTTTGTTTTCTGATGGCACATATTTTGGGAGCAAAATAGCCTTGAGCCCTCTGTATTTCACGTTGCTCTTTTCAAATATCAAGGCCTCTTCAATTTTAAGGATTGGGTCTATGAGTTTCAAGTAGACTAGTTAGATATATAGCAGATATTGATATTTCAAATTTGTCAATAAACTCTCATCAAATTTGAATGCCACCAATCAACTCATTTCTCTATCTTACCACCTATATGAGTATCCACCTTATATCTCAATATTTAAATATTCAATCAATACAGATTAACTTTCATGTAAGTACCTTTGTATTCAGTTTGACTATTGCACACTTAATTTATGTCTCAAGTAAACATTTATATCCCTTTGGGGCAGTGAATCTTAAGATTTAATGTATGCCATTTGTGTATTTCTTTCACAGCTATGCCTGATCTGTTGAGCCTGGTGCATGGGAACACGGGCGGTATCAAGTCTCTGATCCGAGAGTTCCGCGATCACTGGAGGAGAAAGCAGCATGCCAGCCGAGGAACAACACCCATCCCCGGAGCCAAGAGTTCCCCCTCCTCTGGCCTAGAGTCACCCGCCCCTATAGGGTCACCTGTACCGGAGGTCATGGGAGCGTCTCCTACGCCCCTGTCTACCCCTTCACCCCACAGCCTGGATCATGTGGAGCATGTCATCTCCAAGCGGCAGCTGGACCTCAAGATCAACTCTATCGCGGTGAGGGAGAAGCGCTCGGACTTCAAGCGCATCTGCTGGTACGTCCATCCCCACGTTCTTGAGAGGTACAAGATGAAGTATCTGCCGATTCCCACGAGTTGGGTGAACGGGATTGGCGTGCGCGACGTGAACTCCTCGCCGCTGCCCCCAACCAACATGGCACCGGTTCCTCCAGTGGCTACAGCTTACAGACCTCCCGTCAACAAGCCTGTAATAATAGTCAAGCCTCAAACACAGAGTGCCAACACGGTGCTCAGCTTGCTGGCAGCACAGAGGCAGTCTGTACCCATGGGATCTCAACCGGTCTTCCTCCCATCCAGCTCCACGGCATCTGCCTTCAACAAGGTGGGGTCCGTGCGCATTCCAGGGATGACCACAGGGGTGTCTGCCGCCCCTGTCCAGCCCTTGGCCTACATGACAACGGGTGGATCGATCCTGCAGCCAGGACTCGCACCAGTGTCCCTGATGCCACTCGCTATGCAGCATGCCATAAACCCGACATTGGCAGGTGTAGGCGTCATCAACCCCGGTATAAATATCATGAACCCGAATATCAATGCCTCCACCCTCTTGCAGCAGGCTGCGGCCACCAGCTACTTGGCAAGTCTTACCCCGACGCAGTCCCTTCACCAAGTCCAAAGAAATGTGTCTGGCGGAGCTGTACAGCCGGGCAACATCACCTTGATCACCAAGCAGAATGGGGTGCCGAAAATGACTAGCCCACCATCGGTGGGAAAGCCCAAGTCTGCTGCTGTGGCGTTCCCAGTGGCAACGACAACCCCACCTAAACCTGCTCCGAGTGTTGTCCAGTCCTCTCCAAGTGGCACTTCCGGTCCGTCTTTACCTTCCTTGAAGCAAGGGTCTCCAAAGAGTCTCGATGCAGCCATTGCGAAGCTGTATCAGTCCAGCTCTCTGCCGACCTCGCCGTCCGCCCAGGAGAAACCAAAACCAACTCAGGCGAAGAAGACAACCACGACCTTGACAAAGTTCTTCAACGTCAAGACCTCCAAGCCGTCATCAGAGAATGAGAAGGCAGCCCCTGCTGAAGTTCCAAAGGTCTCTAAAGAATAGCTTGTCAATGTTCTCCTTTGTTCATGCAGAGGTTGTTGATGCATGCCAATTAGTATTCTGACCAAAGGAATACAGTTGAGTCAACCATGTGTATAGTGACAATCTAGGTGACCTCTATAGACAGTTTCATTCCATGTTTTTTCTCTACAGGCGAATATTCTTGGGGACCAATAAAGGCAGGTTGACTGCTTCTGTAGAAAGGTGGCCACCAAGACGGGTTTGACTGTTTATTATGTTGGTTCGCGTGCTGTCAAAAATGGTTTTGATAGCTGTAAAAAAGATGATAACCTATATCCCTATGTTTGTGGAAAATCTAGCTATATATAAATAAAGTGTTGTTAACTTGTCGTGTATTTAGAACTAGATAGTTGTATTTAACCTTGCTTAGATATCTTATAAAATGTAGTATCTTTGTGGGCATGTAGCTCATTTTTTAAGGAAAAACGATTATATAAAAGTTTCCAAAAAGGAAAATCACTCTATCATCAAAATCTTTAACAAGGAAAGTCATTTTAATATTTAAAATGAACATTCCTTTTGCATCTGAACTGTTCTTGTATGATCTATTTTCGAGGGCAGCTTTTTAAGTCTTGCTTGCACTGAACAGGAACACAGATGTTAATGTTACACTGGATGATAATTTACAGAGTCTTTTTCATTATGTTCAGGGCCATTTTTAGGAACATCTCTGACTTTGGGGAAGGATCACATGTTCTTGGACCAGAAAGGCTAAGGTGTGCTGCAAATTCCTATCTTTAGAAGTTGGTTATCGTTTGATAAATTGAATCAATTTTAATTTCAGAAGATCATTTCGAAAGGGGAAAAACGTCTATTGTATGTTTCATGAAGAGTTTGTATTTGGATTATTTATTTTTAAGCAAAAAAAAAAAAAGAAGAGAAATATGAAAATGAAAAAATAAATGCTGTTTATCCTGAATCCAAATCTACATGTTACATAAAAAATACTTTAAATGCATGTTGTTTCCTTTGTGTATCTAAGTTTGGTAGAATTATCTTTGGTTTTCATTTCATCACCATATATATTTTCTTTAGATGTTTGTAGATATGTTACTAGTAACTCATCCATATTACTTAGATTTATTTGCTTTCCCATATTCTCTTTCTCTCTCTCTCTCTCTTATCTTGGCCCTGTTTCATAAAACTTTTCCAATTGTTGTAAGTGTTCAATTATGGTATCTACTATGGCAACAGCCAATCAGCATCAAGCATTTTAGCTATCGCCATGGTAGTTACAATAATTGGACACTTGCAACAATTGGTAAAGTTTTTATGAAACAATCCCAGATTTCATACATTTTACTTAATTATTCATCCCTTTTCTTGAATCTCACCATTCCTCTATTTTTTTTAAAGACATGATAATAAATTATTTCACATAAAAAACAATTGTTTCTTCATCTCTATAAACATAATTTATTTATTGTCTACAAAATAAATCTTATTGCCAGACAGACGGTGGAACACATTTCATATTTCAATATTAAATACATTTAAAAATTAAAAACACAAATATGGACTCTCAACAGCAACATAATTTTGCCATAATGGAAGAATTTACAATATCCCCAAATAAGCCTTTGCATCTGAATATTAACTATAGCTCCCATTTTATATTGTTGGGTGAGAATGAGAAGGGGCATTAAAGGGGACCACCAGGCAAAGAACAACATATTATTATATGTTTTGGTACCGTTTTGTGAGATACCCAACATTTTGCAAAGGGTTGTGTAATTCATAAACAAAGCAATTAATTTCCAACACTTACGGAACCACTACTATTTCCTGGTTCGTACGGGCCAATGCGATTCACGCGTACGTTTGTAGACGATAGAATCCCGGGCGATTCGTTCGCTCTGCACACATTAGTCTTCTCAGTTCAGACCGCATGAACGCATGCTTTAGAATGGTGAGGCGTTTTCCAATTATATATTTTTTTTCCTGAAACATATTTTTGTGAACATGTTGATGGAATGGAATACTAAAGATGTTACCTTTCTTTAATAAGAATATTATTTTTGGGTGGTGGTACCCTTTAAGTCGATGTTGGGCTAAATTTTGTTCTGCATACCATCCTGTAAAACGGAGGAGCATCTTCTATGTGATGTCAAATAAGGATTGTGTCTATTTGGGGGGGGGGGGGGGGGAAATTATTACAAAATTAAAAGAGAGCTGAAGTTGGGTTCTGCAAGGCTCGCAAACTTTAAACACGATTATCTTCGAAGGACAATGAGTGGTTTAGTGCCCATCTCTTTCTCTCCCAAAGGCATCTTATATGTTTAATGCACAGTACATGCTAGAAGTGTAGACAACATGTAATAGTGAACCATTATTGATGAAATTGTGCTCAAAACTTTATACCCATTTTCTGTCTATTTCAACACTAAATTTTATGGATAATCGGCTAAAATGAGCATTTAAACTCAACATTTGTGACAGGAATTTGTTTGATGCCTTGCTCCATGATGCAATTATTAAATCACTATTTCAAATGTTAGCCATTCAAGAACAGTATGTTGTGAAAACTGTTGATTTGTTAACAAGTGGTTAACTTATTAACTAAGAACTGTTTTCTTATGCTCTCGTAAATTATTAACATGTATAATGTATTGCAGACCACATGAATGATACATACATGTATCTACTTAGAGAGAGAGATCTACGTTATAACTTGTGTACCTGCACATCAAATTTTGAAGTATTATGGTTGAAAAAAAGAATTTGTATCCCGAATAAATACTAAGCAAGAAAATTATATTTCTATCCCATGAAAGTTTAATCTGGTGATGTCATGTTGGGGAAATTTGGGAAGGTTATCTGTGAAATGTATGTAGTAGTGATAGTGGTGGTTGTGGTGATTGTGTAGTGGTAGTGGTAATGCTGTTTGCTGGTTGTTGTGGTTGTAATGATGGTTGTAGTGGTGTTGGTGATAATTGTCTTGGTAGTGGCTGTAATGATTGTTGTGATGTTTATAGTGGTGCTGATGCTAGTGGTGGTTGTGTTGGTGATAATCGTGTTGGTAGTGGCTGTAATGATCATTGTGATGTTTATAGTGGTGATAGTGATGTTGGTAGTGAGTGGCTGTAATGATGGTTGTGTTGATGATAATGGTGTAGGTAGTTGCTGTAATGATCATTGTGATGTTTGTAGTGGTGGTGGTGGTGGTGGTTGTACCTTGTACTTTAACCTCGAAGACCTCCACTAGGCAGGGTCAACTCGTGTTTGATGTGGGAGTGGGGGTGGTGGTGATGGTGATAATTTCAAGGTGATGTGGAGAATACACTTGTCTACATTAAAACAAAAAAAAATTTACATCTCTGGTTCTAGTGAATGGTATTGTAAAACGGAATACAGGTTAACAATCCTCTTACGGAAATGTTTAAATTAAACATTAATTTTGGTCGGATAAAACAAAACAAACTTGAGAAATGCAGAATCATGTACATGTATGAAAAAAACAACATAAAGATGCTTCTATAACAAACTCATTTCGACAATCATTGTACACTAATCACTAGGTCCAGCCTAGGTCATATTTATAGGCACTCAAAAATTACATCATTTGGACAAACTATGGCCAAACTTACACATTGTTATGAAATATATTAAAAATACCAAAGAACGGACATCTAAATACTGCACAATTCACGGTCAATAAAATTAATGAATACCCACAAACAACTACATGTAAACCAACCTTGCTGCAGCAGCTATCACTATCGACCATTGGTGAGTATAGTTTGGATGATGAAATCATTTGTTTTGTCCGACAAAAGCAGGCTAATTGAATAATTCTTCTGCAATTCATCATAATATGTTATTGAACCAATAACTGGCCAATCACAAACAAGCAATCAGTTATTGGCGCATTGTACATGTAACTAAATTTAGTTGAGCAAAGAAAATGGGCTTTGCCGGGAATCGAACCCGAGACCTGGATTAATTGCTAGACTGACTCTGGATTAATTGCTCTGGATTAATGGCTCAACCATCGAGCCATCGAGTTCATGGTGGAACTTCCCATGAAACCATTTTCAAAATGAAATCAACGTGTACAAGGAAAGTGCGAGGAATCACGCGAAGTGACGCAGCTTTTTATAAAGTAAATTCAAACATAAAAGGAAATTGACCAGAAATGTAAATAAATTATATCATATACATTTTTACAAATAATATAATAATTTCGACTGATGTACATTACTTGAAAACAAACATGATGAAAAAAAACTATCGCAGCACTTCATGATTTTTTAATTCAAATCTACTTTCCTAATGTTTCAAGCTAAACAGCAGCATTGGGAAAGTTACAGAAAGCTCTATTAACCCCTCTGATAATGTTCATTTTTCATTATATACCTATCATCATATCAAGTATTTTTTACTAAATAAATAACACATTTATGCAATGCCTGTAAAAGCACTAATTGAAAACGGCCTTCTGTCAATTTTTATCATGGTGTTTTGGAGTGGAGTGGTAAGTCATGGAGTGCAAAGAAAATATGTTAGGCTATCCATATTGGGGAATCACCATGGTAACTCCAAACTCCAGGATGCGTTTGCGACTTGTGCATCTAGGAGCGGCGCAGAACTAGCTCTACGTCCACTGATCTATAGATATGGATTGATAAACCTTTGCGTTTGAATGTAAGGTGTTGTGCGTGATGTGCTTCTGTTAAATCATTATGTTATTCTAGTATATTGACAGCGATTAGTCAGAGTTTAAATCACCGTGGTAAAAAGGCTGAGCTGGTGTCGAGCCCCAGGCCCCTCATATATGAGTACCCACTGTCTTAGAATAACCAACTCCAAAATCCAAATGGGTGTTTCTTTTATGATTCGGAGACGGCCAGTGGAGCCAGACGCAGTCTCAGTGCCGTCGGAACAGAGATTGACTATTTGCATAAACTATGACTGTCTTAACTCTGGATGACTGATTGCTGCACCCTCGACAGGCTTAGACGCTTTGACTCTTACATTCATTATTATTCTTTTCTATGAGACGAGACAGTTTGAATGATTGATTGATCATCGGTAAATATAATTGTGACTGTGACAGCTAGATTATACGATTTAATAACTTTTGATCAGTTAGCAATCAAATAGTCATCAGAAAGGATTAAAAACGATATTGAACAATATTTTGATCAGAATTCCTTGTTGATTTTAGCCAATACCCTCAAAACAACATTGTATTCATCGATCATGCAATCATCTCGATTTAAGAATAAAACGATAATTGCGAACACGTTTCGAATCCTTTGTTTAAAATGATAAAAGGACAAGACCTTCTTATTTCGCAGTACCTCCATAGATGATTCTCGCGTGGCCAATAAGCAGCCAACTCCTGAAATCCGGTCCCTTATACAATTATTAGTCAGCGACCAAATTATGGAACAGTTTCATTGCGAAAATATTTTGAATCCTTTAACAACTCAAAAACGTCCTCATTGGCACTACCCTGGGCATCTTGGGCGTGGCTGTTTTGTTAACACCCGACTCTTACACCAGCATCGATCCATCATTTATATTCTTCGTCATTTATCAACTACTATTATAGTCTTCCAAAGCTCAGGGTCCAAATGGGATGGAACAACATCATTGCGAAAATATGTTGAATCCCTTGATGAAAAAACTCGAGATCGTTCTCTTTGGCATTAGCCTGTGCGCTTTAGGCGTGGCCACTTTTGTCCTTGTTCGGAGCCCGTGGGTATTGGCGGGCGCGCTCCCTCCATCCACTGTCAGAGGATGAAAAAATATCATTGCGAAAATATTTTGAATCCTTTGTTGAAAAACTTAAAACTCGATACCGTTCTCTTTGGCACTACCCTGGGTGCTTTGGGCGTGGTTACTTTTGTCCTTGTTTGGTGCCCGTGGGCGTTGGATGGAGTGCTGTCGCCGTCCACGGTCGGCACGGTCTTCTCCTCGATGAAAAGCGGTTTGAGTGGCATGTGTCTTTCAGCTTCTCGTCTGATCTCGCGGACGGTCTCGCGAAACACGTGTTCGACGTCCTCGTAATCTCCCGCCGACGAGACCTCGTGGTACGAGCATGCGTACTGCGTCGATAGGGCGCTCCCATCTAACTTGCTCACTTGCCTGAAAACGGGGGTAAAAGAAGAAGGTAAAAATTACTTAATCCGGCAATCACAATTATTTTAGCATGATGCATAATCTTAGTTTTTTTCCCACACTCATCATCTGCATTGAATTTGGGTTTACATACAATCAGACAAAAGGTCAAAATGACCAAATTTAAATGGTTATATGCTTCTAGATTAACCCGTTCGGGACTGTTTATTCAATTCGGGCTCTGGTCTATTGAAATGCATATTATACGAAATTTAAATAGTCTTAAACAGGCTTTAAAAAAATCAAATTTCAATAAGGTCCACCATAAATGCCCCATCCCCACCTGTAGGGACATATACATTAAATTATATACATATCGCTTTTGTTGTTGTTGCGCATCTGAACACACCCCCACCCCGTCTCCATCCTCACCCTGTCCCCTTACAAAAACTCTTGCCCCCTTCTGGCTTCCTGTCAGGGCATACCATGGTTGTTATTAGTAACTGGCTGAATTAGTGCGTCCAAAACAAGTCAGAAATAACCGATTCCAAATTGTTTTTTCTTTGACGATCAGTGGCCAGTGGAACCAAACGTAGACGGAACGCGACGCAGACTCAGTGGAACAGCCATCAGAATATAGACTGATTTTTGTTTTTGTTCTATAGCCAAATACCTACCTGTATCTCTCCATCTCGTTCTTGTTGCCTAGCAACACGACGGGAACCTCGTGCATGTCCCGAGCCTTCTGCGAGTCCGAGAGTTCCTGGAGTAACTCCTTGGCCTGTTGGAAGCTCTGCTTGCTGGTGATGCTGTAGACGATGATGAGACAGTCCGCCCAATTGATGTACCGCACTAGACTCTCCGCATCCTGTTGGGAGGAGAGGGAGAAGGAAGGAGATACGGATGAATAGCTAATAATCATTAACATCATCATTATCGTCATCATCATCTAAGAAATGCTAAGAGTTGATCCTTGGCCTGCTGGACGCTCTGTTTGCTGGTGATGCTGTACACGATGACGAGGCTGTCTGCCCAGCTGATGTACGGCACTAGACTTTCTGCATTATATATTACCAGGAGAAGAAGAAACATCATCATTGGTGTCGTCTTTGTCTTTATCATTATTACAATTTTCATAAGCGCCGTCTTTGGCGTCAACTTCATGAACATTTCGCAAATTTTCATCATCATCATCATCATCATGATCATCATCATCATCATCATCATCATCATGATCATCATCATCACCATCATCATCATCATCATCATCACCACCACAAGCATCACCACCACCACCACCACCACCACCCCTACCACCACCACCATTATCAATCATCATCGTCATCATCATAACTATTTTTCAAATTTGTTTGTTCTATTTCTATTATTTGTTCATTATTTGTTCAAGTTTCTAACTTTTGGTTACTAACGTGGATTTCTACCTGCAACATGCTGTTGCGTTAATGACATTACAGGTGAATTAAATTAGTGATGTAACTTTACATAAATTTTCGGTTTAATAAAATAATGCAAATTTGTATACATATTTCTGCTCTGAAGAAAAGGTTCAACTTACGTTATTGACGGTGTCCCAGACGGTGATGAGAACGGTTTGGTTGTCGACCACGTCTTGCTTGGTATATGTCCCCTCTGAAAGATACACACACAAAAAAGAGAAAGAAAAATCAAAATTTTAAGATAAATAATTTCTTTAATAATTGGGAGGAAAGCTTCATGAGCCAAATTATGTATCACTTAATGTACACAAATACAAAAACAAACAAACAGATAAACGCTCGCGTGGAGTCGCACGGACACCAGTCCTGTAACCATGGTAACTTGGGATGGAGTCTGAAGAGAATACAGTATGTGACATTAAAATATAATCGTCTTTAAACACATGCGTACTTCATTACCCATCGCATTTATGAAGGGAGTTAATCGAATTGACCTGAGATTAAAACAATAATTAAATCATAAAACGAAATTATCGATGTATATTATTCACACAAGGTAAAGAGCCAAGTACAGACTAACAATGTTACAGACTAGCGCCATCTTTGCATGTACTTTGCATAGAGTCTGAGAAGGAATATGATGTAGAAAATGGCATTCTCTTTGAACTTCTATACTACCAGAGTCGGTTGCTACTTGCTCATCTCAATATTCAAGTCACAGGGTAAATCAATTTCGCGATTTGAAGGTCTCTATACAAAAATATCCCGGAAAGATAATTCAAGAAGAAAAAATAAACGGCGGGAATGCAGCTATAGGTACCTGAAGAAAATGACATTCTGCAAATTTAGGTTCAATCGTGTCAGATTTTTAACCAATTTTATATCAAAGGGAAAAGGTTAAAAGCATTATTTTGGTACGTACTGCTGCTAAACAAACCAATTAATTAGAGAACGAACAATTACAATCCGATAAGTTATGTTAAACCGTGTTAGATTTTAAACAATTCCATTTAAAGAGAATATGATTAAACCATTTAAACATTAAAACAAACACTTTAAAACGTACTTTGAACGAACAAAAGCAGTAACTTTAGAACTACAAATTCCCTTGCTACCTATATTACCTTTGCTATTACTGAACCATCTTGATATGGCGATGATATACTTAACTTTATAAAAATTCGACTCCTCAAAACCAGATAAATTTGAACCTGACAAAACAAAACAATGCACGCTCAATCAATGTTTCGTCACTTATCTACATACCTCGTAAATAAGGGAAAACCCCAAGTGCATAATATCCTAAATGAGCTGCTTCTGCGATGAAATTTCGTCATAATTTTCAATAATACAATTGAATGAAAACAATAGAATTGGAGATAATTACATCAACACGGTGGGGGCTGATGATGAGGCCAAACAGATATATCATATGATGTGTCTTTTGTTTCTGTTTAATCATTACTATTATTGTAAAACAATTTATTATTATTTCGATACTATTGAAGTCTGATTTGTATAATGGTATATTATGTTTTTTAATGAAATGTCATGTATTACTGTTCTATAAATGTATTGTATCATTACAACCCTTAAAATAATGTCGTTAATTTCTTCCCTTTTTTTTGGGGGGGGGGGGGGGATTTTCATCGTTCATCTTCAAGATATTGTTATCATACATTTAGGATTTGCATACGTCTCCAAAAACAGTATCAAACTAATCGCATTTAATATGGTTTCCAAGTTCCAACTATATGTGAGACATTATTTTACACCTTTCTTAACATTCCGGGGTGGTTATATATATATTTTTTAAACTACTGTTTAATTTTCCCTTATTTCTTATACAAACATATTCTAGCACAAAAAAAAACACATTCCACACATACACACGCAAACAGCCTCATCAATAAATGACCGTATACTTTCATAATTTCAGTTTCATTTTGTCAACATTGATATATTAGTTTGTAATCAAACTTCAAAAGTCAAGTGTCTATAGTTTACCAACTGAGTACATTTCCAGGCCCTATGAATTATCATAGAGTATTTTTAGTGGAGCAACAGTGTGCGATGACATTGGATGTCAATTTACATAAAGTATAGATATTGACATGATTATGGGACTGCTATTTCCATTTTTGGCTCGAGGACTGTTAGACCCTGGCGCGGCGCCATGCACGCGTGAGCACATTGCATATGGGGACCGTAACACCTGCTCTGCACAACCACCATGACCGTGAAAGTAGTAACTTATCACACATTACCGTTCATCAACACTTATAAAAACCAAACCGTTATCAATACTTATCAATATTTTCCCCCACTAATGTAGGTGTTTCACATTTTTACGAAGCGCAAATGAGATATTATACATTTTTGTATGTATGTGCCTTTGCGTTATCAATATTTTGCATCTTCTAATGTGTCAAAGACATCGTGATGATGGTAGTTTGGCTGGGGTGGGGGATTGCATCCCAATTCATCACTTAATGTTCTCGACATCTCGTTACCAGTCGTTAGTGTCATGTGGTCCTCAGCTGTTACCTCATATAACCGCCATCGGATCGATATAATTAGACAAGAGAAAACATAATTCATATATATAGTATAGGGTCCAGGCTTTATCACAGGCGAGACGACTAGACAAAACAGGAGTCAAATACGAAATACATTTTCAAATTGGCGGCATGTAGATTGCAAAATAAATATCGGAGCTGTCCATGCTAGAGTCTGAAGTGATCCGTCAAAAAGTTCAAGTCCAATTCCGGCCGCACCTGTTGACTTTTCAAGGATCGTTATTTTTTGCCCCATTTTTTCTTCTTTTATTAAATAAATATACTGTTTATTAAATAAATATACTGTTTATTAAAGCACATGCACACCATGTGTTGGTAGTTGTTGAAAACATTCCCATCCCAGAAATGAATCAAAAATGGATTGAGAATAATAGACCAGAAAAACATTATTGTGGATTTTGTTCAAATGACATTCCTGCACACAGTAATACGTGCTCCTCTGATCATAATTCAGTTTGAACATTAACATGATTAAGATGTCAGATAGAGAGAGAAGAATGCCAACTTCCGCTATTAATTTGTTGCCGTCTTTCCCTGCTCCACTAAGCTCTAGAAATCTGTACAACATTTCTTCCTCTTTATATTGTTTATGATTATACCACCTTTTGATCGATAAATCTATTTTTATTCTTCCCCTTCGAACTCCCTAATCATGCCGATTTCTCCGTTGCACTTTAAGGGTTTTCGATGGGCGTAATTTGAGTGTCGGTCTGATTGTACACGACAGGTTGTTCGGGGTATGATGAATGGAGGGGTACAGTGGGTCGTCACGCCAGACCATAGGACCGGAAGTCATATCGCCGAGGAATGCTGATGGGGCTCCTCCCTTCTGAGCTGAGACCCCGTCCCTGTTGTAGCAACAGGGAGGGGTCTTATATTAAAGGGGAATGTGCCCCATGTAATAATTATTAAAAAAACGATTAACAACGTTTTGTAGATTCACTTCGCAAACATTGACGTAGCTATACAGGGAGCTCGGGGAGGGGGGGGGGGGGCACGCGCCCCCAATAATTTGACAAAGCTGTGCAAAAAAACTTAAGGGGATATTATTGTATTAAAAAAGAGTTAGAGTGTGCCCCCCGCAACAAGTAGTGTACCTCCCAAGTCCCAATCTACTAATGTTCGATCACGTTATACCACTGCCCCTAGTGATTTTTTTTTTCTTCTCGTCATGTTGTCAATGTGTCAATACATTTTCATATTTCAATGTTCACAGACCTTTTCTATATATCTGGCTATTCTTGAGTTGAACTACTTATAAATCTTCAACACGGGACCATGGTAATTTCATGGAATCGAATTATTTACGTTCAGTCGACAAGTAATGTTCTAGCCATAAACAACCCCCGAGGTCTGCAAGCAGTATAACGACTACATTTATTTATGATACTTTTGTTGAATTTCCCAGAACTTAATGCAGATGTCTTCATTAGTATATGTCAAACAGAGACAGAGTGCGGTTAACTCGTCATAGAAAAAAACACAAGGTTTGTAATAAAGTACAACATGCATTCACCCAGACCGTGCGTGCCCCCCCCCCCCCCCCCCCCCCACAAAAAGGGCACACACATAATAATGCCCTTTCTTTGCCAAAAAATAGTTTATCTATGTTGGTGAAGAAGAAAAACAGCGGCTCGTTGATTATAAAAACACCGACAATTTATCACATGTGGTATATAACATAATCATTTCGACGAGATATACGGTAACTCCTATCTTCCCGCCTTTGAACATGTGGTTTATGCGTGATTTCATACAATTCTTCTACATAATGATCTCCTTTTAAGAATAGCGTGTTACTGAAATATAATTACATCTACTTTAGAGTAAAAAATGAACTTGATTCACTTTTTTGTTACTCTTGATTTATTTCATTTTAACAAAATTGTTGTCGGCCCACGACAAAAATCAAGGGTAACACAACTGTATGTGTCTGTTTCACGCCATGTTGCTTTCATTAGCATCATTCTTATATTTGTTGAATTATAAAACTATTCATGTGTATACCTTCGAGGTGCCCCATATATGACCCGGGATCATAATATAAAGTTATCACCGTTTGAAACAGAGCGCAGAGCATAATATTTACACCTTCCCAAATGGCAATTCGTACTGAATTTGAAATAAAACAAAATGGAAGCTCCATAAAAATGTTGCACTATATACATGTGTATATATTCGAGGAGTCCCATAATAAAACCCGGGATCATAAGTCAGAGTCATACCTGGTCAAAACCAAAATGTCAAAATATAATAATATTTACACCTCCTCTCCGCCGATGTGTTTTACCCCAAAAATAAACAGACCCGCCATATGCGGTGACGACGGAGGCGGACGGTGATTCGAGGAAAATTAATCTCACCGTCAATCATATAAACATGCATGGGATGCGAGGGGAACGGATTCCAGCACGATCCACGATCGCGAGGCGGGATGATTGGTCGGGTATATCAAGGGCGTATCATATTGGGGGGGGGGGGGGGTTTGGACCGCTCCGCCCCCGTGGTATTCTCAGTGCGTCTAAGCCATGCCCACCCCCCCTTTTTTGCAGGGTGAAAATAGAGAGATAGATAACGGCATAACTATTTTTGGCTCCAAGTGTAGAACTTTATCCGCACTGCCAAGAAATACAGTTATATCATCATAATTATATTTGGGGGCTCATGTCGCCCTCATGTTGAGAAATGTTGCCCCCTACTCCCCTCCCCCGTAGGATGAAAAGTTACAATAAATACATACTATTATGTATAACATATATTTTGGGCTTATCATGCTTGTGGGGAGTCTTGCCTATTACCGCCCCACCCCACCCGACACACACACATGATTGTACATCCGCACAACCACGGTGGGATGAAAATATAAAGAAATACATACAGTACATAGCGCCAAATTTTTAACAACCAAGATAGGCTATCTTGGTTGTTCAAAATTTTAAACAATGTTGTTAGAGGGACCGGCTTAAACAGCGTTTTTGGCTGTTTAAAAAGTTGTTTAATTTGTTTTTGCTGTGTTTACCCCTTCTTTGCCCAAACCCTACCACGTCTATATAGTTTTAGCCTGGCTACGTCCAGACGCACCTTTCGGATATTTATTGCCGACTATGTTTTTATTTCGGTGTGTCTTCCAGCCAATTAAAACTGGAGAAAGCGCTTGAATCAAGGGGATGCTCTTGTAACAAGAAATAGTAATCTGAATTTATCTTCTCGTATTTTCTTGCCTCTATTTTGATTTTTTTTTAAACCCGAGTGTTTTCTTATTTATCTGAGAGGAAATGAAACAAAATGGACAAGCCATATCGACTAGGCACATCGAGTGCCAGGAAGGAAGATAAACAGGAAGATAAACATTAAAGGGAGTGTATTTCGTATTTTGTATAAAGACATTTATTGAAGAGACAATTTCCTTTCCTTCATTTTATATATTTTATTTGTATTCCAGTAGGCCTATAAGATTCTATTTCTATCCCAGTAGGCCTATATCTTACACCATCAGTTTCCAACTACATTATTATAGGTGAAAAGAAAGATCGTCTTATTCTGTCCTGTTCGTCTAGTGACCACCAAAGGGACAATGTCCTTTTGTTTACTTCAATCATGTCTATTTTCTAGAGAAAAAAATATACCACTTCAAGTGAAAAGGGAAAGTGTGTATGTATCATGTTTCATCTAGTCTCGTCCAATTTGCGTTAAGTACGCCTATGATGGAGGGTAAGGTCGAAGTCATGACGTCACGGATTAGAGCGGTATTTCGAATCAGATATACTGTACATGACCAATGCGAAAGATGCGATTTAAATCGAGAGTCCTGCCAACATGATTGCAAAAGTCATATTCTAATAACGCTAGAGAAACTGGTTACTGCCTGGTTGCAAGTGCCACGTTATGAAAGTAGTATTGCTTTTTATCACGTTTTTTGTTATAATATACGGTATAGTATACTGTAATGAGGTTGTTGTTGTTGTTGCTGTTATTGTTATTGATGATGTTGGTGTTGTTGTTGTTGTTATTGTTGATGATGATGCTGCTGATTATGTTGTAATTGATGATGATGATGTTGATGATGATGGTGATGATGATGAGGTCGGAGGATGAGGATGATGTTGATGATGATGCTGATGATGCTGATGCTGATGATGATGATGATGATGATGATGATGATGATGATGATGATGATGATGATGAAGATGATGATGATGATGATGATGATGGTATTGATGATGATGATGAAGATGATTATGACGATAATAAGCTACTTATATAAAAAGGGTTGTTGTCCTTTGCACTAAAACCTCCATTCTCAATGTACCTGTTCAAAATGTCCCATCGCAAACAGGGAGTAGCCCCGCTTACAATTCGGCTACGCCCCTCATAACCCCCGCCCCCCCCCCCCCCCCCCTTCACCCAATGAAAACCCCATTATGCCATAGGCTAGTAAGATCAGTGTATGGAGGTTTATCCTCCAGCTGCAGTAATGTTATTTCAATTTAAGTAATATTTCAATCACGTGACTTTACCTGTGAACAGCTAACTATATTGCAGGTTTCATCAAACAACAAATTGGCCGCCTGCTACGGTTTAAATGATCCAATATTTATCATTTGCTACAACTTTGTGATTCAACATGCACGGCAGATATTCACCCCTCAAATTTCGTCCCCGAAATACGACTCTTATTGAATAATGAACCAAATTTACCGTTTGATTTGGAATATGTCGTGATCCACTATGTCTAACAAAATATTTTACCTGAATTATTTTATTATAAAAACACGGGTGTGTCCAAATTGATTTCGTGATTTGTTTACTCGTCAAAAGGGTTCGAATGATTAAGAAAATACACTTCGAGAAAACAAATTAAAGGTGGGAGAATTAGTATAGGAACTGTGAGAAGTGGTCCCTAACATTATACTTATGGATATTTCAGCTGTTTCTGAACCGATTTTGATCGAACAAAGTTGATCGTGTCTTTAAAGTTGTGTGCTCTTTCCAATTTTACACTTAATTAAAACAAAAAATATTTCTCGAAGCGCCCCCGAATCCAAACTGAACTATCCCTTTAACTGTCTTACCCCAATCGATGAGGGTTTTGGGGGGCATTACAACAAATGTGGCTCAGACTCGTAAATCAGACACGTATAGTGCCATATTGCGAACGCCTTGCGCACGCTGCGAAATCAAACCCGCCCAGTCTTCTGTAGTGCACACAAACTATAGCCTCTATAGTTACGAATGCTCGAAACACGATGTAGCATTCAGAACAGCGCCCTCTACATCCCCACGCCTGACAACCTTTAATATAATCACCAACCATGACAACCATGCACCTGTTGACAAAATATGTTCTCCATGGTCATGATGGTTATCATTTGAAAGTTTAAACATGGTACAACATTTTTATAATGAAATGACTCGAGCAAAGAAAGTTTGACGGGACTTGAAAACAAATCAGACAACGATTCTCTTTTTTGTTCTTTGATTACAATGATGAAAATGGGCCACGTATCATTAGTGGAGGTCAGACGTAAACTGTGTTCTATTATCTATAAACAATATTTTGTAAATATTTACGAGCTAGTAAGGTTGGCGGTAAACAAATTGTATTCTTTCTTAAATCTGTAATGATTATGTGGGAGTTATGGTTTGATGGCCAGAACGGCTATTATTTGCGATGTTACCTCGAGAAGGCTAATTTGTTAATTTGTTCCATTTATTATGATTGCCATCATTCAAAGATGTTAAAGTGATGCCTGTAAAGTGTCAGATATTGCACAAAATGACATTTGAGACTTCAATCCTATATCAATATCATTGTAAAATACAATTGAAAGATTTGTGAAAGTTTGAAAGAAAACGAACACTGTTTACCTAGTGAAAAAAACGAATATTGAGTTCATATTTTATCACCGAATACTGATGGTCTGCCATACTTTTGTCGCAGTAATGAATGATCCGTTTGAGATATTCGCACCCGTGTATTTTTACACACGTAGTACATAATTCATGGAATTTGAACTCGCTCGGCTCAAAGTTCAATCTCCAGAATGTTCTCACGGGTGCTGCATGCGGACGTTCTCAGCTAAGACAATTGTACTTTTTTTCAATTGCGTTGATTAACGCTTTAGAAATAATGATTTTCAATGATAATTATCTTCATACTAAAGGGACATTTGAAAAAATCAAACCCTATTTTATTCTTCTCTTACCATAAGCTAAACAACACGGTAGAAGAGAAACGAGGAAGCTCCAAGTAATTTTCGTGGATTTGGACACTTTACAGGTATGACTTTAAGCTACTTTTGCAAACGTTAATTTATACTAATTACGACGTAAGATGACATGCTTTATCAAAACAATAATGGTATTATTTACTATTTACTATTTTTCTTGTCAGTATGTCAAACTTAACGATATAATGGTCATTCTTTGTTAGTATGTGCGAGGTTATATACGATAAAATGTTGCCTATAACCATTGTAATGCAAATAGTTTAATCCCAAAATGAGAGGTATTTTCTATAAACATAGTGAAATAGTGTTTTTGAGTCCGATTTGAATATAATGGTTATACATTAGTTTTAAGGTACTATTTTCTCTGCGAATATATCTAACATCGATGGCATAGGTTAACAAATTAATTTTGTCTATTATCTATTATAATGACGTATTATAATGACTGATGCACAATCGAAGATGAGTGAGATTTTCTACAAATTGAGTGTTTTGGGTTCCAACTTGTCTATGATACCGCTATTAAATTTGTCGGAATGTGCTATAAATGTGAATGGTTATAAGATGAATGTTGTCCATAATGGCATATAAACATTGTAAATAATAAAGGCCTTTAAAAAACATATAATTATACATTTGAAGTGTTTTGGGTTTCGACTTGTCTACGAAACCACCATCACCATTGTAAGAATGTGCTATAGAATGTGAGAAAATGCTGCCTATAATGAACCGTGACGATTGTAAATGGAAAATAAACATTCAAGATGAGGGATGTTTTTTCTATAAAATGGAGTGTTTCTGGCTCCGATTTGTCGATGATACCGCAATTATCTTTCTTTTTTGTAAAGTATATGTGAGGTTATACGATGAATGTTGCTTATACTGATCTATTACCATCGTAAATGTACAATTTGCAACCTAAAACGAGAAAGGGATATATATAAATGGAGTGTTTGGGGTCCGATTTGTCTTCAATACCTTTGTTAGTATACGTGCGAGGTTATGCGAATGAATGTTGCCTATTATACAACTTATTGTAAATGTATAATACGCAATGATAGATTAGAAATGTTTTCTATAAATGGAAGTGTTTGGGGTCCGATTTGTATTCGATATCTTTGTTAGTATATGCGAGGTTATATCATGAATGATCTACACTGATCAATTATGATTTAAATAATGTAAAATGTGCAATGCAAAATGAGGGAGTATTTAAATATTTATCTAGGATACCGCGTTTATATGTTGTAGAAGGTGAGAGCGTATAATGTGCAATATAATATAAGAGAGGTTTTCTATAAACATGATATAAATAAAAGGAAGTGTTTGGGGTCCAATTTGTATCCAATACCTTTGTTAGTATGCATGTATGTATATGTGCGAGGTTATATAACGAATGTCGTCTCCAATGATCTATTTCCTTTGTAAATGTATAATGAGAAATACAAGACGGGGAAGGCTTTCTACAAATGGAGTGTTTTGGGGCTCCGTTTCGCCTACTGAATACAGCCATTATTACCTTTCAAGGTGAAACACCTCCGTGAAAAATAATACAATAGGGGGAAGATCTTTTGATGGGTGCCGCTATATACCTGGAGGAAGTTGTGCTATCGGGTAGTTATTACACCAGTGGCGTAACTAGGGCCAACAAGGCGGGAGGGGGGGGGGGGGGGCGGCGGCAAAGAAGTCCCACCCGGAAGACAACTGCAGTACTTGTGCCACAGTGTGTTCACGGTTTGTTCACAGTGTGCTTCTCCCAAATAGGCTGAGGAAGGATGAGAGTTAGTAATTAGGGGAAAGGGGCGCCCAGATGTTACCCCATACCCCGTAGCTAGGCCACTAATAATACGTGGCCAAGTACTCGTAGTTATTAATTGCTCACGTCTCTGCTCTGACGCCATGTCGAGTATTTATCGGTAAAGCCCTGACAAGTGTTTAAAGTGGATATTTTTGGGGTGAAGTATCTCATTAACATGATAAATGCGAATGTTCGAGGACACATTCTTCACGTTCTCGTCTTCTTTATCTTCTTGTTATGTATATCATTGCACGAATGTTTCCAGACACGATACTTGAATATTCCAAAACATCTTAACATTCTGTTTGCTTTTGAATAATTCTGTTTCGGCTGAATGATGTGATTATAAGTACGAGGAGCCGTGACCAAAATAAATGATGTTTATAAAGTAGTGTGTAGCTGAAATAACAGTAATTAGTGATGTATTTTAAGAATCATGCCCTTGGCATGTTGGGTCGAAATTGAGTTTGTGATTGACCAAATTATGTCTCTATGTATGTGTATGTGTGTTTTAAAATCAATACAATGGATGGACTGTCTGTATGTACAGTATAATATGGCAATCCTCTAAATATATGTATGCGCACATGCGCGTGTGTGAACGAGGATGTGTGTGTGTGCGTGTGTTTGTGTGTATGTATGTATGTGTGTGTGATTTTCACTTTAAATATAAAAAAGTGTGTATGTATGTATGTGTGTGTGTGTGTGTGTGTGTGCGTGTGTGCGTGTGTGCGTGTGTGCGTGTGTGCGTGTGTGTGTGTGCGTGTGTGCATGTGTGCGTGTGTGCGTGTGTGTGTGTGTGTGTGTGTGTGTGTGTGTGTGTGTGTGTGTGTGTGTGTGTGTGTGTGTGTGTGTGTGTGTGTGTGTGTGTGTGTGTGTGTGTGTGTGTATGTGTGTGTGTGTGATTGTGTGTGTGTTGGCAGTTGCACAAGCACAATCAGTCAATGAACCATGAACCATATACATCCACAAATCAAACTCGATTTCAGTTCACATAAACATACTGAAAATATAATAAATACAGTTTTGAGACTCACTCAAACTGTTTAACGTATTTTCAGTGATTTACTATAGCAGCAACATGTTTTGACAGTGTTTAAAAAGTACATTTTTTTTCATCGGCCTTTTAGATTTGTTTTTAACATTTCCCTATTTTCGCACCGCCGAAATGATTTATTAGACTTTCAACAAAGCATTTCCAGAAACGACATTATAAACAATCTAAAGAGGTTATTGATATTGGGTAAAGTTGAAATTAATAAATCAACGCTTTTAGATACGGGTACATCAAATGATTTGTCAATCTTTGAAATTATGATCACACGATATTATCATGGTAAACTCATGCTATGAAATAAACGCTTCCACAGTTCAACAAATCTCTTATAAAACGGTTTATCAAGATTGAGAATATTCTGATAAGATAAGCTAAATATGAGAAAACAAATACTAACATCTTGGTAAAGCACACTAACATCAGCGATATTAATTAGAGGGTATTTTAGTCCGTATTTTTTGTCCCACTTCTTTTTCCATTTTGGAGCGAAACTCTTCAAGATTAAAGACAAAAACTTTAATCTCGTGATTCGGAAGAAGATTGAAGTTTGTCACTCAGGCTAATGCGCCTCATGCATGAAAGGACACTGGCGTTATTTTTTTCCCCCCCTTTTGGAGCGAAACTTTTTTTTCCAAATTAAAAGAGAATCTTTAATTTCGTGATTCGGAAGAAGCTTTGAAGTTTGTCACCCAGGATGATATTAGTTGGGCCAGATGGCCGGACACGAAGAGTAAACTGACCATACCTCGGTTGCCAGGCATCTAGCAATGACCACTTCATCACGTGGATGATCACGTGACACAGCATACATGCATTTAGAGGCGCCGCGCCGATCATGCCGATGGGCTGTAGTCTATCGTCTACAAGTTCATATCCAATTAAAGGGATAGTTGAGTATTGGTCAAACTTAACTTTAGTAACCAAAACCTGCACCATTACGGTACAAAGTAATAGTTATAATTTTGGTTACAGTCCGTTATTCCGAAGGTTCGTTATTCCGAAGGTTCAGTTATTCCGAAGGTTCGTTATTCCGAAGGTTCGTTATTCCGAAGGTTCGTTATTCCGAAGGTTCGTTATTCCGAAGGTTCGTTATTCCGAAGGTTCGTTATTCCGAAGGTTCGTTGATCCGAAAATAAAATCGGGTTCGTTATTCCGAAGGTTCGTTGATCCGAAAATAAAATCGGGTTCGTTATTCCGAAAATTAAATCGGGCTTGTTATAATACTATAGTTTGTGTTTTGTTTATTTAATTTACAGCCTGCATTAAGCATACCCCTCCCGCTTTCCCTCCCTTGGCCAGACCAATCAAACATTTAAGTTTATTGTATCTCTTTATATGAAATAATAGCATTATAACAAACCCAAATTCATTTTCGGATTAACGAACTCGATTTCATTTTTGGAATAGCGAACCTTCGGAATAACGAACCTTCGGAATAACGGACCTTCGGAATAACGAACCTTCGGAATAACGAACCCGATTTCATTTTAGGAATAGCGAACCTTCGGAATAACGAACCTTCGGAATAACGAACCTTCGGAACAATGCAACAAATGTTCGGATTAACGAACCCTATTTCATTTTCGGATTAACGAACACTCAGGTATAGGACATTTGCGTGTTCGGAATAACGAACCTTCGGAATAACGAACCTTCGGAATAACGAACCGCACCCATAATTTCACCATGCTCGAAAAGTATACACAATTAAAAAAGACTAAGTAAAACCCCTGTTATCATTCAAAAAGAGCCGTTACAACTCTAGAGGGCGCTATTTAAAAAAAATCACTGGTTTTAGCCATTTTTCATACAAAATTGTGCATTCAATGTTTTGTTAAAAGTTAAAATAATGATTCAATAGAGATATCATCAACGACTTTTTACAAACCTATTCAGATTTGTTTCCAAGTAGTCTTTAAGCATTTTTACATTTTTTTCTAAAAAGTCTAAATATCCCCCAAAGAATCTTTAGAATAAAAATATACTTATGGATATTTCAGCCGTTTCTGAACCGATTTTGATCAAATAAAGTTGATTCTGTCATTAAAATTGTATGTTCTTTCAAATTTGACAGTCAGTTTTTCATTATCTCACAACAAAATATCGGGGGGCACTTCGGGAAATACCAATACTCAACGGTACCTTTAAACCTTTCATGGATTGGTAATCTTGACTCTATACTCATGACACAACTGCGGGTTTTAAACAAAAGCACCGTCTTCATCCTTTGTCATTGTTTTTGATTTGATTTGATTTTGTGAGTGTGTTTCTTTCGTACCTTTCCAAACACCCTTTCCTTAAAGAAAAAACAAACAAAACAAAACAAGCAATGAAAGATTGAAACATAATACACCATTAAAGACATCCGTAAAGATAAGTGAGGTGGCGCAATATTTGTTAACGGTTTGTTTTGATGCTTCAATAATCAACTTTTACAGTCAATAAAAATAAAACTTTCGTTCGTGTGATTTCAGTTTATTTGAAAAAAACAAAAAACTATCGCAATGACGTTGGCTTCCGATATCATTCCGAGATGGTTGTCACAATTGTATAATATAAAATACGGGGGTCTTATCGTTATAAGCTACAATATTGATAACGGATGGAGGATGTTTACGATTCGAACTCGGAAATGGCAGAATCAAGGACATTTTTATCTCATCTTTTGGACAAGCAGCTAGACAGTATAAGCTGGTAAGAGGCGAAGCGGAGAAGTTGCAACTATATAGCGAGATATAGGCACGTAGATATCCCTTCTCTGTTTATTGTTTATTTAACAATTTTATTGCGTCCATACAAATGGGAAGGGGGTGGGCATATCTTGGAAATTACCTTTATAAGTGGAAAGCTGGCAGAGAATGCGTCTGTTTAATCAGAGGAGCTTAATGGCTCGATGCGGGATGGGAATTTTAAGAGGGGAACGATAAGATATATACAAGGAGAACACTTGAGCCTTGACTTGAGAGACATAAAGTTGATGTTGATGGCGCTGTCATGCTATGTTGGTGACACGACCTCTGCTACGTGGCAATTGCTCCGGCAACAATTTACTCTTGCGGCATATTATCAGAGGATATCGCCAGGTTATCGTTTGAATGGAAGCAATATGGTTATAGCAAGGTTAGTTTTTTTAGGTGATACGTATAGCGTATCACGTATTGTTATTACTCAGCGGGGTGTTTCCACAATCGCACAATACTTCACGATCATCTCTGGCTTTGTGTATATAACTCGTGTCATGTTACAAGGCTCGATCTCGATAAGATCTTGTTCATAACATATCAAATTATCATGCGACATCATTTGATAACGCTACCACGATCCGTCGTCATTTCCCGCGGTCATTCCGATTTCATTCGACATCATTTTGATAACGCTATCACGATCCGTCTTTATTTCCCGCGGTCATTACGATCTCCAAATATACCGCAATTGTGGAAACACAATTATTTTTATTCTTTTTCTTTGTACGTTTTTTGTGTCTCGTGTCTGTAAAATTTGGCTGGGGATATGATAATGAAACCTGGTGAACATAATAGACCTTGGTCCGACATTGTGCACCTGGGTAATGATTATGACGGTACTACTCTGTGACGTCATGGAGACGCCATTTTGTGAAATATTTCAACAGCCCATACCTTTCTTACGTAATGGTATATTTTCACCAAATTCTGTACATGGCAAGCTAAGTTCAAGGGCTATATAAAAATGTCGCACCCAAGGTCGTACGGACAACGACGGACGCGTACGCGCGCGTCAAAGGGTAAAAATCCTTGAAAAATTCTCAAATCAACCGGCGAACCAATTTTCCATACGTTTCAGGTCATTCCGAGCATTTCAAAATTTTGCGCGCGTGCGCGTTTGCGCGCGCGCTTTTTCACGCGTAGCGCGCACGGAACAAAAAAATGGCGTTTTTTTTTTTGGAAACTGTTCCTAATACTTTCTATGATAAATTAAAACAGTTTCCAGATCTCCTCTACCAAAAACGCTCGAACAGGAGGGCGTAAAACTTTAAAATCCGCGAGTGCTGCTATGCACAAAATATGTACAAAATATGCCCTTTTTTAATTGATAATAATTTTTAAAATCCACGGGCGATTTTGTTAAAAATAGTTTTCCTTGCAGACGAATGAGTTGTAGATACAACGTCATGCATCCTTATCGCCAACCAAACCTCATTATGTAATCATATGACCATGAGAAGTTAACATTAGCAGTTTTCAACGATTTTATCATTTGCGATTATGTATATATCGTGTTTGGATTCCGATATCTCGGTCAATTCTGCTTGAATCTGTCCCAAGTTTTGATATCTTGTAGCTGGGACGATCCTGAACAATTACTATCTCTTTCCGACCGGAAATGTGCCGATGCGCGCGTGCTACACATGAAATCCGCGCGTGCTGCCATATGTAAAATATGTGAAAATGTGGTAAAAACATGCCCTGTTCAATTGATCATACATTTGAAAATCCATGTTCAGTATTTTGGTTGTTGTGTATTCGTGACAGAGTATGAGTTGTAGATATGGTGCGATATTCAAAAATCGCCAATCGGACATCGTGACGTCATCAATTTGCCATGAAAAGCGAAAATTAAATTTTGATTGATTTCATAAATTTTGTGTTATGTTTTGAAGGTGCAGTTGTGTGTCTATCTCCTTCGATTCTGGTCGAATACGTCTACAATTTTGATATGCTGTAGCGGAGATCTGGAGGAAAAATAATGTGTTCCTATTATGTTGCTCAAATAATGGAAACATTTGTTTTCCCTCTATTGCAATGTAGCATACAAATAATTCAAGATATTCCCAGTAAGCCGTTATATATCTTTTGTTTCATAACTTATGGCGTTTTTAATTAGATGTTTGAAAACAGTAATTGATTCTCAATACAGCGCACATCAAATTTATGCATATAATGCGTTGCCAATTAACGAGACCAGAACACCCTCCCCAATGTTAGGGTCTTCACCCTCATACTGCATCATACAATTTTATGAAACGCCCCTCCTTCCAGTAACGGTCAAAATAGTCTCTCACCCCTAGCATTTGTGCGTATTATCCCTATTAGAAATGAAATAATGCATGGGGAAGGAATTGTGATTCTCACTGTATGTTTAAACACCAACGTATAGCACAATATTCCTTTCTCCATTCATATCATGCTTGTGTGTTTCATACCATGGAGTAAACAATTTAAGAGAGGTGTGTGTTGACTAACATATCATGACGGAACATTCTGTGTTACACGACCGTGTTAATGATGGTGATGATTATTGGATGATCTATTATGTTTCAGAATATCACAAAGGTGGGATCGAGTATGCTGTGCATTAAAGGTGATTATTCCTGATTCTATGTTACACGTGTTAATGATGGTGGTGATAATTATTGGATTATCTATTATGCTTCAGAATATCACGAAGTGGGGATTAATACTTGTCTCGATAATAGATTGTTTTGTTGTTTTAGACATGCATACTGACTAAATTAATGCTTTCGTGATGGAAAATGCTATATGAATTTTAGTTGTAATGAAAGTAATGAAATATACAGTTAATATATTTGTAGAAAAATATTAGGAATATATCACCAATGTGAAAAGGTAGTTTCAGTAAAGCCAGTGTGACAAAAAGCAGACTTGTATCTGAAACCTTAACCCTTTCAATTTGGAAAGTGTATTATTTATGTGTTGTATTATAGTGTCCTACGGACGTGAATAAAGACACTTGTAAAAGATCATCTTGTAAGATGATACATGGTCATAGATTAGCTCCAGTTTGGACTGGTAGAGTTCACGGGCGTATAGATCGGGGGAGGGGGTGGGATGGGTAATATACCCCCTCCCTTTTTTGGGTGGGGGTGTGGGGGGGGGGGGGGGGGGGAGGCAATGGCCTGTACAATAATTCCCCGCTATTTTTAACATTACATCTTTATAAAAATACATAAGAATACTAATAATAACCACGCTTCTAATTAGAGTGATGTTTTAAACACAAATTTCGAACGGGCTCCAAATGGGAGGAGGGTAATAACCATCCCATACCCTCCCTTAAATTTGTATAGACCTGGTATAGACATATACATGTACATGTGAGAGTGATTGTGTGTGTGTGTGTGTGTTTGTGTGTGTGTGTGTGTGTGTGTGTGTGTGTGTGTGTTACTAAAATTTACTAAAATAATAGGCCTAGACCTGTTTTGTTACTTGTTATCTTGGGCCCAACCATAGAGTCTTGATGATAACTGTATGGACTCAACATATATAATGTATGTTTAGGTTGATTGCCCTCTACAATGATAATTGTGTAAGATTTCCTCCAAATAAAATTGGTTTAAACTTGTTGTGGAAAGGTTCAAAAGATAAATTTTCAAATGGGTACGGATCACCTAATTCGTCTATGACGAATTTCATGTCTAGTTTTTAATTTTTTTTATTAGGTTTTTCATGATTAGGTTTGGGGTACTAAGATTTACATGATTTAGGGATTCGGGTATGGTTAGAAATCTATGTTCTTCAATGAAAGAATAAAAGCGGATCATATGTCATTTTATTATCTTATGCCGGAAAATCTTGTCGATTTCTTGTTTTGTGTGTTTTACTGTGTGCATTGCGTTTTTTTTTTTTTGGGGGGGGGGGGGCGATCTAGGAGGGGTGCAGGATATTTTGATAATGTATTCCACCATAATAATTATCTTTCTTGTCGGTAGCCTGATCTTGTCATCCTTGGATGTGGCTAGCCAAGACATGAATGCAGTGGCGTAGCCATGAATTATCCAATGGGGGGGGGGGGGGGGGGGCGGGGGGCTCCAACCTACGAGCGCGTAAGCTCGAGTCGCTTTGTGTGGGGTCCAGCAGGCATGAAAGGGGGGGGGGGCGTTTGGGTCCAGGAGCCCCACTCGTTATGCCACTGTGACTAGCCTAGACATGAGTGATGGGATGTCCTCCTCCAGGGACGTCATCCCCGTGGGATGCCCTCCGCGTCGCGCTAAGTATCCTGCACCCATTGTCCTCCTCTTTAATTAAAAGGCTGGCCTTGTTTCTAAATGATACTAGCGCCGTCATGCTAGGGTGATGGGATCAAGGTAAATTACTGCCAAGTATCTATCGTAAAAGGCAACTGCGTACATTAGTTATACAGGGTGGCCCCCCAAAAAACGGAACGGGGCACTTCCCAAAATATAGTAACAAATGTATTATGTCCATCGGATAGGGTGTCTTTTCAAATGAACAACGATACCAAGAACAGTCAATTTGGTCGTGTAGTTTTTGTTTTAGGGCGCTGTGAGTGACAACATGTCAGGTTCTCTTTTTTGTCAATTTTTACCGAGCCAGTGCTTGATAAATCGCACGTACCACCTTTCATAGCACTGAACAACGCGCGCCATTGTTAGTGTGCACTCAGCCGTGTGCCAAGAGAATGGGCATGGTCGTTCAATGGTATTACGGGCAGGGAGTGCGATTTAACAGGCATTGACTAGGTAAAAATTGACAGAAATCTTACTATATATAAGGCAAATAAAGTATCATTCCGACAAAAGAACGTTCAATATGTGTGAGAATCGGATCTAAAAGAACATATCAACAATATAAAATGCCAACATATATAACTGCAATGAAATAAGTGTACACCACATGTGTATGGATATTTGTTGTAAGTGGAGAGGGGAGTGGGTACAGTCATTCACATCGTGATAGTTTGCAATCAACTCTTGTAAGCTAAACACGCATGATACCACTGGTCGTTCACACGTTGAAGTCCAGTGCAAGTAAAAACACCTATTTCGGGCACTATATTTCTCCGTTATAATATATAATTAATTAAATGTACACATTAAATTGGTATAATTATGATATTTCAAATATCACACATGGCATCAACTCAACATTACAGTATCAAACAGTAAGCTGATCGTTCTACCGGTTCGGCGCGTCATCGATCGCGCTCGCGCGCGTCATAAATCCGGGAAATACCTCAAAAATCTTTCCTCGATTGGTTATGCCTCCGCCTCATCGACAGCTCGCGAGTGACGTCATATTTCTTTATGTATTTCCTTTATTTTTGGGGGCGGTACCTCCGCCTCAAACGGACATCTAAGCCTACCTACTATACTACTTGAATTTGGAAATCAAACCTCTAGGACAAAATCCCGCAGATTTGGAGATGGTGGAAAAAGGCGATCATGAATTGAATTGAATTGAATTTTATTTCCACTTTCATAAAAACAATAGCATACATTTGTACAAGTATACAATAATACAAAATAACATTACAATACATAAACACAGGATAAAAAAGAAAAAAAAACAGATATGAAGAGTGGAAGGATTGTCTGGAAGTTACAAAGAACTTATAAATAGACAATCCTCAGGGCAAGCGAATAAAAGCTATACATACAAAAACAAAAATTAAAATTAAAAATTTAATTACTAAAAATTACTAAAATTTATTAAGACAAGAAAGAGAGACAAGAAAAAAAGAAAAAAAAAAGTTGTGTTGCATCTAAATTTGTAGCATTAAGTATAATTTGAGCTTTCTTTTAAAGTTGCATCACCCCCTTCCTTACTTACTTCGAAAAAAAAAACAACACGAAACAACGAAAACACATCGAGTGCATGTGTTAGTATTAATTTTCATCATATTTGCATTAATTATTATTTTAAACATTTAAACAGAGTGTACCGGGGATGGGTCGGGTTGATGTTCACTAAAAGGTTGTATCGCAATGACATGTGCAAACGAGTGGGGTGGGGGAGGGGTTGAACGCCCGAGTCTCTTTCGTCTTACCATGTGGATAGGGAATTTTCAGAGGTCGTTGAAATAACAAGGTATGGGGAACCGCTAGAACTCCAATTGGATTTTGAGGATTCGGACAATGTTACTTAGTCCATGGCTTTCTCTCTAAATCCATGTGCAGAAATGGCAACAAAAGACGATTTAAGACTACTTTATGATGCACGTTGGAATCTTATGGCCGGCCAGATTCTGGGGTTATGCGCTTTCTCGTCAACATGTATGTGACTTCAGCGACTTTTTAGTGTCTGTTCGCTGGTAAATGTGACTTCCGCGACTTTATACCTCACAACGCATATAACAAAGCAATCTTTATCGCCAACATTCGTTCACGCAGCAAACGTTTTATATGCTGGCATTGTCAAGCGTGTAATAAAAGTGGTTAGAAAAATCGCATGTTTTCAACGTCAAGAGCAAAATTCTATGGATTTACTCCGGATAATAATAAAAAAAGCATGCATGTGTATGTATATATTATATTTATTAATGAACCTAGCATGTTGTATAGTGTGTTAATGACATTACAAGTGGATTAAATCGACAAACTGTTATATATTCTCAGGAAATTGTCTTTTCGTTGCGACAGTCACGTGATCGAGATTTCACGGTGTGTGCACACTGCACTATAATAATTTATTGTGTATTGTATCCTTCCTCTAACGGTTGTTTGATGTATTCATAACTACGTGTATGAAACATTATATTCACTCAGATTAGCCAAATAGCGTAGCTATGGGTTTACCAGTATACCGGTATACCAGTTCTCGAACAGAACATGAATAAACTTAACATTTCTATCGTTGTACAGATCGTTGGATTATACATCATAACGTTTAAATAATAATAATGATATTATCAGCTTAAATCATTCAGTTTATACATTAATATTTATTTCAAGGGATGAATTTTAATTTTTTAATTAATTACATTTCTTTAATTATGTTCAGCATAATTAAAGAAATTGTATTACTTTAACAGCGTTAGCAGAGTCAAACACAAACTGAGCACATGTTCAAGTTCGATATTTTTCTCGCTTAACCAATGACATCAAAAATATTGTATGCATGAGATTATGAGAATGTATAAACATCATCGAGCATTGGGTGTTCTAGTCATGATTCTGGAGATAATGGACCTTGTGAAATGGAGTCGGTTTCTCTTAAGCCCGGCGCAGACAGAGCCAACTCGACGGCGATCCGACTGAATTTCAACCTGATTAACTCAGTATGCGTTTCCTCAGGACTCCGGTTTTGCCAGTCAAGAGCCAGTCGGCGGTCATTCGAGGCCGATTCAAAATGTTGAATCGGCTCCGACTAAGCGAAACTGACTCTAGCCTGACTGAAAACCAGTCAGATCGGGTCGAGTCGGCTCTGTCTGCGCCGGGCTTTTTACGTATACGTGAAATCGCATCCCCGATCTAAACGTTTCAACAAGTCAGAACAAATCGAAACAATTCCAACCCAGCATGCCCAGTGGGATCCGAACCTGTCATCCATTTTCCATTAATACTGAAAGAAACAACAACAGATTACAGATAGTATCGTTGGCGAGGTTACTTTTATAGGAATTCAAAACTGTAATGCAATCATCTCACTTATGTTACTGTTTACTCCATTCGAGAACTTGCTCTCACATAACACACTTGAATACCTATTTATAACCAATTACTTTTAAAAGACAACCATGCAGTCCAAGCTTAGTCGTGTGTCAAACTTGAAATAAATCTCGAGACCCTCGAGATTTCTTCCAAATAGCTCTTACAAGTACCTCGGGACATTATAATGTGTCCCAAATAACAGTGAAAGAGAATGTTAAAGGGGTAGTACAGTTTTGGTAAGGCTGAACTTTAGTAACCAAACCTAGACAGTAACATTATAAACTAATAGTTATAACTCCACCATGCTCGAAAGGTATACAAAATTGCAAACAACTAAGTAAAAAGCCCGTTATCATTAAAAAAAGAGCCATTAAAACACAAGAGGGCGCTTTCTTAAGAGGCATTGGTTTCAACAATTTTTCATACAAAATTATGCATGTGATGTTTTATTTAAAGGGCAATGAAACCCAAGCAAAATGTTGCTTTCATAGTCTTGAAGAGATTAAGAAGAATAAAGTTATGAAAGAATGAAAGTTAGCGCATAATCGGGTAAGAAACAAGAAAACTACGGCTCTTTGAAGATGTCCATTTATTCCTATGGGGAACTCAAATTGGCAACGCACTCTGATAAGTGTGTGGACAACTCCCCATATGTTTTGTACACAAATGTTCCCATGTTTACAGTTTTCTTCATAGTCACATTTTTCCATTCCCCCAACTCATGATATGTTATGTATAAAAGCATTCTACAAAACATATGTTGAACTCGAACGAAGGGTAAACATAAATTTTAGAGAAAATTGAAAAAAAACTGAAATTTTGTGTACAAAATGTATGGGGAGTTGTCCACAACTTTGCCAGAGTGCGTTGCCAATTTGAGTCACTCGAAGAAATACATGGCTCTTTTCAAAAAGCCATAGTTTTCTTATTTCTTGACCGATTGTGCTCACATTTTCAGAGACTATTCATTATATTTAGTGTCTTATAGTGCATACAACAATTTGTCTGGATTTCATTGTCCTTTAAATAATGATTAAATAGAGAGATCATCAACAACTATTTAAAAAACGCTTTTGAAAATTTTTGAAAAAGTGCAAGCATTTTTTTTTTTTTTTTGAAAAAATCATCTAATTATTTGGGCCCCAAATAATTATAAGATCAGATATATTTATTGATATTTCAGCCGTTTCTGGGTCGATTTTGACCAAATAAAGTTTATTCTGCCATTAAAATTGCATGTTCTCTCGAATTTGACACTCAGTTTTTCATTACCTCACACAAAAATTGTGATGTGCAGCGCCCTCTCTACCAAAACTAAACTACCCCTTTAACTATCAACTATAACTTTATCTATATTTAACAAGGAGTTAGGGGGGGGGGGCGTGAGGCGTGAAGGGGTGTACATTTAGGTAACATAAACCTAAAATTAAACCCCTTTGCTACGCTAACGATCAGATCCAATTTGTTTTTTCACTCGACTTTTTTCGGGGGGGGGGGGGGGCTATTTTATAGGTGAAGATCGCCTCTGGAGAGATTCGCTGCAAGAGAATGCATCTCCGACAATCATTATCAATCACGATCTCCAAACATGACTCGGTCACAGATAAAGCTCAAGGTCAAATGGTCAAGGTCAATGTCAAGCGGGGTTCTGCTACACGGCGTCACAAATCCAGTTCAGGCCCGGTAATAAAAACACGCCCCCACCCCTTCCATTACCGTATTACAGTGGCGTAACCAGGTTCAATCTACACCGAGAGGTACAAAGAGGGGGAGGGGGAGGGGGGGGGGGGTATTTTGTAATTATGATTTATTTTATGTATTCATTCTTTTTTTTCCATGGTGGGGGGGGGGGGGGGGGGGGCGGGCGAGGTAGTAAGACTGCCAACGGTGTAGGTCATCCCCTCGATAAACCCTTTGTTGTTGTTTTTTCCATGTCCAGTTCAATTGTGAAGAACCCCCCCCCCCCCCCCCCCCCCCCCCCACACACACACACACACACGCGCACGCACACACACGCACGCACACGCACGCACGCACGCGCACACGCGCACACACACACACACACACACCCACACACACACACACGCACACACGCACACACGCACACACGCACACACGCACACACACACACACACACACACACACACACACACACACACACACACACACACACACACACACACACACACACACACACACACACGCACACACGCACACACGCACACACGCACACACGCACACACGCACATACACACATACACACACACACACACACGCTCTTTTGTCTTTACTTCAGACAATCATTTCCGAACAGCCTATAGAAATAAGTACGGTATGAGGCCCACAGTGTCTCTTAAAACCTTCAACCCAATTACAAGAGTTGACATCAAATACAAAATAGTATGTTTGCGATGAATGTCAACATAATGTAATTCACTGTTTACTCGTCCAGTAGAATAGACAATGTTTTATTCACATGGGGCAAAGAGGGAGGGGGCGGGGCCCCCGGGGGCGGGGGCGGCCTATGCCAAACATACATTTTATGTAATGGTTATGTTTTTGTTTTGTTTTTTTCGCCTGCATGATAGAGACAGTAAGAGGGGAATAGTTTGAAGGGTTAATTGCCATCGCGTGCCCATATTAACTACCCCAGATGAAAATAACGAAACAGAAAGAATAATAGATGCATGGTTGTTTGTAATATATGTCAATGTCATGACATGTGGGGGCTACATTGTCGACCAGTCTTAAGTTCGTTCGTTCGTGTCTCCTGAATATTGATCTATAGAATTCAAATTCAAATCTGCTACAACCAGCCGTGTCAAAAAGACTCGTGGCCCAGGGGTGTGATATAGGACTCGAGGGAATTACTATCAACATTTTCTGAAATAATTTAGTCATTATTTAGGCTCTCTTATTGTGAGCAACTTGATGGTTTCTTCACACTTATATACATGTAAAAATGTTCTTCGTTTCGTTTCTAATTCGTTATTTAGATATTCATGGGTGAATTTGAAATTATCATCGGGATACTTTCAACTCGGTTAAAATGTGACATTATGGGTTAACACAAAACAGTTTGCATTATCGCTCATTTCTCGGTCGTATGGTATTCAAACAAATACTCACTTTTAGATAAGCCATTTTAGACATACAGTCATAGCAGATCACATTACGATATACGTTTGGCGCATCCTCTATTAGTCTGGACAAGTGACAACGAAGTTACCCATTCCCTTTAACGAGAAAGAATTAATGATGATGTCACCAATATCATGCGAACGATGGTTCCAATTTATGTAGTCTATGATTGTACGCTCGTCTTACCCCGTCGCATCCGAGATACTAATACATCTGATATCTTGAATACATATTATAACGCCAGTTTCCAGAGAGCAACGGGTTAATTTTCACGACAAGACGATGGATGCAATGCAGATGTGAAAGACGGTTCGAATTTGTGCAAATGGATGACACGTGCACCATTATACTGTCATTGTAAGAACATCCACTGTAGCTTGCAGAGAAGAACATATTAAAGGGACTGAGTAACAGTGTCCAAATCCTCAAAATCCAATTGGAATTCTAGCGGTTCCCTCATACCTTGTTGTATTCGTATAAAAGCATGGGACAGGTTTCGGTTTTTCAAATTTCCCTTTCGTTACAAAGATATTTACGATTGAAGTGTTAAGATGTACAATTATCCACTGGATCGTCGAAACAGTGTACAACGTCAGTGCAATGAGTTAGTGAATATCACTTCGCATTTTTGCTCATTACTCGGCCATATAACGTCCATTCAACTTGAAATGTTCACACAACACCCAGTGGACATATCAGATAACAATAATATACATCGTATTAACCACTCATCACTTTTTGCACATGTCAACAAAGTTACTAGATCCCTTTAACGAGAAAGGACAGTTCATGTCTTGGAATCTTCAAGGATGAAAGCCTCACTGGGACCTTCGGAGAAGATTCTGAAGTCATGTGTTCATGGCATGGCCAACAAGGCCACCGCGGCCAATGGCGAAGCCAGGGAAAAAGCAGGCAGATGTTTAAAAGGGGGGCTGGGGCAGGATTAAAGGGACGTAGTAACTTTGTCCAAATCCTCAAAATCCAATTGAAATTCTAGCGGTTCCCTCATACCTTGTTGTATTCTTATCAACAACAAAAAGCATGGGACAGGTTTCGGTTTTTCAAATTTCCCTTTCGTTAAAAAGATATTTACGATTGAAGTGAATTCAGATGTCAAATTATCCAACGGATCGTCAGAACCGTGTACAAAGTGAGTGCAATGAGTTTGTGAATGTCACTTTGCTTTTTTGCTCATTACTCGGCCATATAAAGTCCATTCAACTTGAAATTTTCACATAATACCTAGTGGATATATCAGATAACAATAATATATATTGTATCAACCACTCATCACTTTTTGCAAAGTTACTAGATCCCTTTAAGGCGAATGCAGCTTATGTCTAAAATACAAATGAAAATGGATTCCTCTATAATTTTCCTACATGCATATAGGAAGACAGTAAAAGCATGGCGAGGGTGTAGGCGTGGCAAGACACTCATGTCATTAATTTGTGCTTGCATTTTACGTTCAGTTTATTTCTTCGTTATATAGGCCACCACATTTCACCCTTTATCGATACCATATATATTTCAACCTGTGTACAGCGACCACCAAAGGGAAACACAAACAGAGGCAGATGCAGACATGACTGATGACCTCTATACACATGTTCCATAACATTGTTCTTTCTTCAAGAGATTCTTTTTGGTGGCCACTTTAGGCAGGTTGGCTGCTAGACAGGTGACCACTATATAAGACTGTACGTGCATGTATACTCCAGGTCGATACATATACAATGTACGTTTGGCGCCATCAAATCTGTACTATCTATAGGACACGTCACACGAGCTTTATAGGATTTGGTTATGGATTTATTATATTCGCCAGGTGCATCACGAACATATTTTGCAATATATCTGTAATAACATGACAGACAGATCCTATATCATCCTATACAGTACAGATGGACTGATCATGGTCCGTATGTATACAACCACACTATAGCCTAGTTCCGTTCTAAGGCTATTTTAGATGATAGAGCCACGAATTTTACACACAAGTTTCTTGAATCACTAACAAAGGTTATTTAGTATTTGGGTATAAGCATTCTCAACCTATTATTCAAAGTAAACCCTATAGTTGGCACTTAAAGGGATAGTTGAGTTTTGGTAGAGAGGGCGCTAGACTACTTTTTGTTGTTGTGAGGTAATGAAAAACTGAGTGTAAAATTTGAAAGAGCATAATATTTAAATAATAAAATCATCTTTGTTTGATCAAAATCGGTTCAGAGACGGCTGAAATATCCATAAATATAACAATTTGTAATAAACCTGGGGCCCCAGGTTTATAAAAGAATTTTGAACCAGCCGTTAAAAATTCAAAAAAATGCTTCCTCTTTTCAAAAAGTTACAAAATAGGTATTTAAATATTTGTTGGTTATTTCTCTATCTAATCACTGTTTCAACAAAGAATCACATGCACAATATTTTATTCAAAATGGTTGAAACCGATGAGTGTTTAGAGAGCGCCCTCTTACGTTTTAACGACTCTTTTTTAATGATAACATGATCTCTACTACGTCATTTGTAATTTTGTGTTCCTTTCTAGTTATAACTATTAGTTTGTAATGTAATGATGCAGGTTTTGGTTACTAAAATTCAGTTTCACCAAAACTGTACTCTCCTTACCAGAACTCAACTATCTCAATGATACTCTGTTACATAAACTTAGCCCTGTCATCTAAAACAGACTTCATATGGAACTAAGCTAGTGTAGTTGTATTAATATGCGCCCAGGTGGAGCAGGCCAATTTGCTTCTATCGTATCCACATTCTAATGGTTCTTCTCATTCAGTCTTGCCAATAAAACTTAATTTATAAATGCATCATTCTGCAGTGTCCCAATAAAATAGGCGCCCTCTTGGATGACTGAAAAGCTTTTGACATCTGATGTTGAGTAATCAAGGATCGGCTACTAGCATTTTAAAAAATCATATCACCAAAAAGGACAGCAATAATGAACGCTTGTGAGAAAATATGCAGTGCCTGTTAGTCTCCGATTCCTCTTGGACATGTTTGAGGCGATGGTTTGACGGAATGAGTATTTAATATTGTTTTTGCAGATGTTCCAATTAAAAAAAAAAAAGTTTCTTTTACTCATGCCCATTTTACCATAATGTATAAAACCTTGATGTCATAATCAAATATTGTCAAAGTTAATTGTAATAATATATTGGCTTTCATTTGATAAGTTCGACTGTTTAACTTCAGCTAAAGTGAATTGTATTTCAAATAAATCTGACGACTCATCTGTGACTCACAAATGGATACTTCGAAAAAAATATAATGTTGATTTGTGTGTTATAGACAGATACTATCGCTATGACTAAAGGAGTCTTTCTCAATTAACTCGCTTTGTGGGTTTCCAATTCAAGTGCACATACAATATAACCACTAATAGTGAGTCTAACTAATATATCACTCACTTATAAAGTCGCGAACTTCACATTGGACACTTCGATTATGATCTATCAAACGAACAATGGATCTTTATTTCGAGATTCTATCGCTAGCCACTTATACGAAGTTCACTCGGTTAGGATGAAGGTTAAACCTTTTTGTGTGTGTGATGGATTGCTAATGGCTTTTGTACTTCACGGTTTCATTTTACTGTGAATCATCGGCGAGCTGAGATTTTGTCATTGTGTTCATGATGACTTTCCATATTACTGTACATGTTTAACTCCTTGAGTGCCAACGTCGCAAATTTGAACCATACTATATACAGATCATTCCCCTTGAGCTGCCTATACATAAATAATATCATTAGTTAAAGGGATAGTTGAGTTTTGGTATAGAGGGCGCTACACAAAATAATTTGTTTGTGAGATAATGAAAAAATGAGTGTCAAATTTGAAAGAGCTTAACATTTTAATGACAGAATAAACTTTATTTGATCAAAATCGGTTCAGAAATGGCTAAAATATCCATAAACATAACCATTTGTAATATAAAGTGTGGGGCCCCACATTTATTCGATAAATTTGAACTAGCCGTTAACCAAAATTTTAAAAATGCTTCCTCTTTTCAAAAATTTACAAAAGAGGTTTTTAAATAGTTGTTAATTATCTCTCTTTCTAATCACCATTTCAACAAAACGTCACATGCACAATATTTTATTTTAAATGGTTGAAACCAATGAGTTTTTAAAAGCGCCCTATTGTGATAACAGGCTTTTTACTTAGTCATTTGTAATTGTTCATTAATTTCAAGCATGGTGGAGTTATTACTGTTAGTTTGTTATGTAATTGTACAGGTTTCGGTAACTACAATTTAGTTTGACCAAAACTGTACTCTCTTTACCAAAACTCAACTATCCCTTTAAAAGAGGCATAATACACATGATACTGTAAATTAATGATTATTCAATATAATTTTAACGACGACAACCTTTATTTGAGATACATTAAACTTGATTAGACGTTAACTCATTTTCTCAGTATACCGTCTAACATGCCAACTCCATAACTAAGTATTTATTGAATCTGAATAAGATTAAATACCATATCGGAGACATATATAGGGGGCAGAATTCAGCGTGTACTGTTGGGCATTTGCCCCCTTGTAACACCGACCCCCCCCCCCCCCCTGGCCTAGTTGCGGTATTGTGTCCCTTAGTTTTGACTTTGTCCATCTACAATGATCAAGGTAGCCGAGAGCCGCGGCAACACGCATTCTGTCAGAAATAACTAAATACCACGAGTTGACCACACGATCGACGAGTGCGTGGTTGATTTGGTAGATGAACCACGCGGGAAAAGGGAAACATAGTCTTTGAGGGGGAAATGTAAAGGGCATCTTGTCCATTCCCCACTGCTTAGCTCACCAGAAAGACAACATTGGCAAGATTGTTTCAGCTGCTTGTAAAACAAGGTAAAGATCAGTGTCGGCGTATATAGCGTGCGTGCCTTAAAGGGCTTGTCAGGTTTTTGCATGCTAGCACTTTTAGTCTGGACAAAACTGGGATGATTAAAATGCGGTAAGATACGATCGGCAGGTCATGCACTCCGTAACTTCATTTCTTGGACCCCTCCATTCTCCTAATGAGGGTTTAATTAATAATAAACTAAATTGAAACACGATTTAAATTACAAATCATCGAATATGAACAATCATTATATTATGTTGTAATGTTTTTAAACAGTTATTATATGAGCCAATTTACGTAGGCCACAATCTTTATATCGACCCCACGTGCGTGGAATATATGAAACGGTTCAAGACATGCGAGATATTAGAAATTACAGGCCAATATCACAGACAAGCGCCCTTTGTATCCCCCTTAATCAAGTATCAAATATATATAAGTTCATCCCCATTCGCGATCTTTTAATATATGAATTTCAAAATCCACAATCTACGCAAAGCGATACCCCCATTAAAACTTGGAATAATGAAGGATTTTAGAATCAAAATCTGATTGATCAGGGGTAACGGAAAATAAGTAGTATGACCAAGCGTCCTTTTTATTTTCTCGTTAACAAGTATCAAACGTACCAAAGTTCATCTCCATTCTATTTTATACGAATTTCAAAATCCACAATCTACGGAAAAGAGATATCCCTATTAAAACTTGGAATAATGAAGGATTTCAGAATCAGTATCTGATTGATAAGGGGTGACGGCTGCACCTATACCCTCTGTGCATCTATACACCCTCTCTACAAACAGCAATGCCCCCATCCTTGTTCTTTGGGGATCCTATGGGCAACACAGACCGGTATATGGGGGGGGGGGGGGGGGGTGTAAAAAGAAATACGGTTTACCATGAAGGGGAGGGGTGATATTGGCTTGTCTTAGGTTATTAGTTTTGGTAGAAAGGAGTGGGGTAGAGTAAAGGGGACAAACATTTCTCTGGGGAAGTGGGTTACCCTCGTGCATGACCCACCCCCTTCCCCCCCCCCCCCCCCCCCCTTTAGCAAGGGCAAGGCAAAGGTTCATGTCCAATAATTGGTGTAGGGACATGTCATACCCAATCAATCTCTAGCAAGCACCTGCAATTCCTTTATTATCTAGCAAGCAACTATTTACATGATTGGGGTGGCGCAGCTAAGGAGATGGGGAATGTAAAAGGGGCTATTATTATTTGCCCCCTTTTGAGAATTCCTGCCTCTATATTATAGCGGCGGAGAGTGGTCCGAGTGATTTTTGGGGGCACACTTTTATTTGCTTATCTTTACGAATTTGTTGTTATTGTTTTATTGTTTACTTTAACCTATTAATTTAGCAACTCATTGCCAGCCCCTTTCTTATCTCACCCCCTTATAGAAAAAAAATCAAAATCCAAATAAAAACTGAATATAAATATGATAACAATATTTGTAATTGATGCTCCCTTCTTTGGAATCCTCAACTCCTAGTAAGCCCCCCCCCCCCCCCCACCCCCCTCCTTCCAGCTTGGTTGACCCTTGCTACGTCATACAGAGTTGTTGAGATATTGTTGATCTCTTCTTCGTATCTGCCAGCCGTATACCACAATTATTAAAACATATTTGCATGCCTCTCCCAGTATGCATTTGTCGTAACCATTGGCAACGGAAAGCATGTTTACCGGATTTTCGTTTTAAAAATAACTCTCACAAAGTAGTTTGAATAATTGTTGTCAACTGCGCCTCCAAACAAATATATTCCTTACATTAAGAAAATAAGTTATAAGTAGTTTTAGAAATGAAATATTACATGATAATTTGTTCTTATCGTTTACCTCCATACTACATGTAACCAGTCTATAGCTTCTACACATTGCTATGATAATTAGAAATTAATTCGTGTGAGTTCTTTTTAAATATTCCTCACAACAGTTCATCTTACTATTTAGTTAGATTCACAACTTAGTACAGATTGAGAATGGAATCTAAACGAATGCCAAATAGTGAGATGTCTTTTGATTAATTTTGAACTCATATGATAACATCAGAAGTCCTCGCCACCCCCCCCCCCCCCCCCCCCCAACACTGACACCACCCTCCCCCTAACAACATCATCACGCCCTCTAAATATCATACTGACGCTCATGTGTATTCGTTTGTTAGTTCGTCTTGACACATGCTATTACATATTCCTGCGATTATGTCTTCCACTGACGTCGGCTGAGAGTGAGAATGACGTTAATTATACGATATCATATTGCATGTTGGAACCTCCTCTATCATGTCTATGTTCAAATGTTCAAATAATAATTAAATATGTCTAATTTCGGAACCATTCATTAAATTTAAAAGAGAGCTAAAAATTGGTTTGTGTGTGGCTGTAAAACAAGATTATCTCCGAAGTTCAAAAGGTGACATAACGCCCTTCTCTTTCTCAACCGACGCTGACTCTGATGGAAAACAAAATAAAGCTAAGGAATCATCCTTTGTCATCATGCTTGTCGTGACCGCATCGGCTGTTCGACCAGGCCCGCCCGGAAAACAGGTCATCATTGGTTTCTGACGGACTTGGCTCGCATGGGGGATAAACCCCGAGGGCAGATGCAGGCTTTTCTCTCTTTGTGTTTCTTTATTTTCCTAGATAATGGCGTAGCCAGGGTCAATTCAGAAGGAAGTGAAAAAAGGGGGGGGGGGGGAGGGTGGGACTTTCCTATTACACGTATGAGGTGGTGCCGCAGTGGGGTAGCTATGGGGACACAGGGGGGGGGGGGGAAGCTGTGCCCCCCAAATAATTTGAAGAAAAAAACACTTTGAATGAGGACGTTTATGAAAAAACAAAGTAATACATAAGGTGCGCCCCAATCAGTTTAACCACGCTACGCCATTGGGTGGTGGTGATCTTGGTCAGTGGGGAGGGGGGGGGGGGGGGGGGTTATACATGTATTAGAGGAATAGGCTGTGTCCAAATTAAAAATGTAACCTAATTTTTTACATTTTTCTTTGCAGTCATATATTCCTTACATTGCATTGGCCGCGGAGCGGGTGATATAATAGGGTCAGATAGGAGGGAATAATTCATTTCAAACAGGAACAGCAACTTTTCCACTGAAAATACAAGTATGGGAATAGAAAAAAAAAACTGAGGATCGGGTGAACTTTATAATTTAATTAGTAATTTCCAGATGTATATACATGTACGTGTATATACACACGCCCCCACAATACGGAGAAAGTCTTTAATCATTCTCCCGCATCACCATGATCACTATCTTGTCACGTATCATCCTCGTGCCGGGTTGAAGTTAAACCGATCCACAGACTGACACCCACCCCCCCCCCCCCTTTGGGGGGGGGACGACAGAAAGTGTTCCCCTGGAACATTTTAACGAACAATGTGTTCTCCCCTGCTCCCACTCCGTTAGCCAATGCTCAAATGCAGTCAAACCTGTCTTAGTGGCCACCTATAACTATAGCAGCCAAATTATATAATTATTATGTCAGTAACAAAATAAATATATAAAATATTAAATCCATGTCATGGAACCTATATATACAGAGGTCACCTCTCTACAGTGGCCACATTTCTTGTTTCCATTTGGTGGTCACTAAACAGGTTTAACTGTGATTCATATCATAATCATTCATCTGTATAATTACAGTTGATTATTTTGGAATGTATTCTTTGGAACTATGCAGTTTGTATTTCTATCGTGATAATGTGTCTCAGTGCTTATGTTTTATTTGTCACAATTGTGGTTTAGATAAATAAATTAATACAAAACAAGGTGGAGTTTTCGTGCAGGCTAGGGATGAGGATGGTTTATCCATCGAACAGATGCAGAGCTATAAGTTTATCCATATTCTCTTATTTTAGAGTGAAGCGCTACGCCCCCACACTAAATCCATGTGCGCATGGGCTTATTTTTGTTGGTAAGGGGGGGGGGGGGTGGGGGTTTGGGGATTTGACGGAATATCATCTTCATCGATAAACATGCAATGTGAGTGCATGAAAATAACATT
>JBAMJV010001052.1:185000-187505 GCA_037951105.1 Echinarachnius parma | reverse complement strand
GGGATTCTTATGCGCCCAGACAAACAACACCGTATATTGTGTCACACCGACTTTCCGAGACCGGATCTTATGCGGCCCAGATACACACATCGTCATAATGTGTAAACGCCGACTTTCGAGACCGGATTCTTATGCGGCCCAGGACAAAACAACAACCCGTACAATGTGTACACCACCGACTATCCGAGACCGGATCCGTGTGCGCCCAGATACACACATCGTCTAATTGTGTAAACGCGGACTTTCTGGGACCGAAATCATTTTACGGCCCACACAGACACCTCAGTCCTATAAGTATTTTATGTAATAATGTATTATACGTAAATATAATACGTATCGCTTCATTCCCTGCCAAATGATGCTGTATTGACCATCAAATATAATATCCAGGATACTGGATGACTGGCACGTAATATTGCATACTGGACGAAATATCCAATTATGATTATCCGGTCTTCACAAGTCAGTGTGTCATCATAATCATCATCATCATCATCATCATCATCATCAATATCATCATCATCGGTATATGTAACGTATTTTTGTATAATCCAATATAAAAAACATTTTACTGCTCATTTTCAATATTTAAATATTTCTAGTAAGTTTCCTCTATGTTTGAATTTAATTAATAAAAAAATCACTTCGCGTAATCATGCGCCATTCCACTCTATAAAAGTTAATTTAATTATCCCTTGGGAATTGGCCCAGTGTATAGCTTCTATAAACCTAATCGAGCTTTGAAAGGGGTTTCATGGGAACGCCGCCATTCAAAAGTCTTCAATGGCTTGATGGTTTGAGCACCGGTCTAGCAATCCGGAGTTCTTCGGGTTGATTCCCGGCGAAGCCTATTTTTCCTTTGCTCATTTTCAATCAATTTAGTATTTCTAATTCAGTTTCTCTATGGTGAATTAAAAACATTTAATTTTCAAATTGTTGACTTTCCAATGTTGCGACTGTGTCGTTCATATTTTGCTGTAAATGATGGGATAGGTGAAGATGAATAGCCATTTGTAATAAATGTGGGCATTACACTTATTCAATCATTTTAACCAGCCGTAAAAAAAAAATAATTAAAAAATGCTTCCACTTTTCCAAAAAAATAAAAAAAATATAGTGGTTGATTATCTCTACTAATCACTATTTCAACAAAACATCACATGCTACAATTATCTTATTCAAATGGTTGAAAACCGATGAGTGTTTAGAGAGCGGCCTCTTGAGTTTATACGGCTCTTTTTTGGAATGATAACAGGATCTTTAATAAGTCATCTTGTAATTTGTACTTCCTCCGAGATATAACTATTAGCTTTGTAATGATGCAGGTTTTGGTTACTAAAATTCAGGTTTGACCAAAAACTATAGGCTACTCTCTCCTTACCCAGAATCAACTATCCCTTTTAAAAAAATCAATACAAATACCCAATGTAAATACCAATAGCCCATGTTCGTCTGTTTATGCTGGTGTTATTTGAAATTACATAATGATATATTCGGGTAAATACAAATATAATACCGTTTACTGTATTGTCATTTGTGATCAAGGTGATTATTCGGGGATGTGTATGAAGTAAAAACAATAAATATTAAAAAAAGATGTGTGAAGAATAATTACATATAACTCTGCATGACTACGCACCCAACATGCCCAACGAACCACCCCCTTGTATGGGCCTGCCCCCCCACCATCATCAATCATCTATCATTATCATCATCATCATCATCATCATCATCATCGTGCTCACCGTCATCATCCCCCATCATCAATCATCATCATCATCATTATAATTCATCATCATTCTTCATCATCATCATCATCATAATCAAAATTATCATTTTAGAGAGAGGGCAGCGGTCTTTCATATTATCTGTATTTCATAAAATACGATCGCCGCAAGCCAATATAGATTGTTACTTGTGATGTGAAAATGAAGAAACGGATCTTCAAACCCATACCATCTGTGAAGTTTGCTATGGTAATAACTATATGATTGATAATAATGATTATGATAAAACGTCATCATCATCATCATCATAATTCTAATCATAATTTTCCATGGAGGGTGATTCCTAACTTGTTCTCCTTATTGCACTCAACAATAGCCGCCAGCTAAGTAATATCGTTATTAGTTTTGTGAAATGTAGGAAGCGCATGTATAAAAAAAGGTAGATCTTAATAATCAATATGAATTAATAATATCGGCCCGATATAAATTTTACAATCATTTACCTACATCTTACATTGCTACCAGTTCCATCGTCGGCACAGTCTTATTTACGTTGGATTAATGAGATTAGCACGACATTTATTTTTGTATAACCCATTTACCAACCCTGTTAAATTGCAATCAGTTCAGAAAGATCAGTGGCGATATTGACCCAAAGTCATATTTATGCATAATTAATAACTTTGGCAACGACATCAATTATACAACCTTATACCGAACCTCTTAATTGATTAATATTCAAAGAATTTATTTAGAGATAATGGGAAAAAGGAAGGGA
>JBAMJV010001052.1:0-180000 GCA_037951105.1 Echinarachnius parma | reverse complement strand
GGATAAGTGCTATGATTTCATAAATATAATTGAGTTACAGTAATAAGTAATGGCTAAGATGCTGAATCATAGGGAAAAGAAATATCACACAGTTTCCCCGGTGCGTAAACAAGGTCAAGCCAAGGATAATGAAATGTTTTGCAATAAAATCATGAATGTGTTTCATTTTAAATTGTATTTAATTAAGATATAGGCTTTATAATATATCACAAAGAGAAAGGTGCGAGACAAGGTGATAGTTAAACTGTATAAAAATGTGATTGCAATTATATACTGAAAATGGCTTAGTCACAAACATGTTCAATGACTTTTAGTCTTGAAACTCCAAACTTTAAAGCATGGCCATGTGAAATTCCCAAATTGCAAAAGAACTGATGAAGCTGTAAAAGTGTAAATCATTTTATTTGTGTGCCATGCCGTGACCATGGAATGATGCATATGACTAAGAAATTAAGTTCTAATATCTTCGGTTTATTTATGGTTTATTCACAGTTCTCACAACCATCATGCTCCAGTTGGACATCTTCAAGCCCCGCCCCCAGTTCGATGTCATCACGCCCCAGCTCGATGTCTGCATGCCCCAGCTCAGTGCCCTCTCCTGCCAGCTCAGTGCCCTCTCCTGCCAGCTCAGTGCCCTCTCCTGCCAGCTCGGTGCCCTCCCCTGCAAGCTCAGTGTCTTCATGTTCAGTGCCATCAGCCTCGGGTTCAAGTTCTTCCATGAAGTCAAAGACTTCAAATCTCCCTCTCAAAAAGTGAGTTTGAATCAATCAAATGTACATGTATGTATTCTTAGGGACATCTTGCCAAAATTACCTCCACACAGGAATTAAGTAGTCATTTGTCAATTCATCACAATATATCAAAACATTATTGCCTTATGGCTTTATTCAACTTGGGTGATGCATCAAATTACAAGGAGGCAATATTCTTAAAGGGTACCACCACCCACAGATAATATTCTTATAAATGAGAGGTAACATCTTTAGTTCCATCAACAAGTTCACAAAAATATGTTTTCAGAAAAAACAAAAATATATTATTGAAAAATGAATCACCATTCTACATCGTGGGTTCATGGGTCTGCATGTATGAAGACTGCTTTGTCCAGGGTAGCGTAGCCTGGCGTGAATAGCATTGGCGCACTCGCAAATGCTTGGCCTGTACAGAACCAGGAAATAATATGAGTGGTAGATATAAATTGCTTTGTTTATGAATTACACAATCCTTTGCAAAATGTTGGGTATCTATTTGATGTCAAAATGGTACCAAAACATATAATTATGTGTTGTTTCAAGACAAGCCTGTTTTGTGTTATATGTTTCTTGGCTGGAAGAAAATAGTTATAAAAAAGCCTTTTATGCAACTTCACATGCCTTTTGCCTTCTATTACCCACATAAGTCAGAGTGAGCAACATCATTTGTTTTTAACTCATAATTTATTTTTTTTGTTCTGTCCTTTTCTCTCTGTTATCTACAGGTCAACCACTTGGTCAGAGGACATGAATGTTCTGCTGTGCCGGGAGGTAACATTCATTAACCCCTTCCAGCACAAAGAAAGAACGAGAGAGAGAGGCAAAGCGTGGGAGGATGTGGCAGCGAAACTTCTTTCCTATGGACATGATGTGACCAAGCGGTCCGTACGGGACCGCTTCAACCTGGTCAAGGACCAGGTTAAGAAGAAGAACAATTTAGAGAAACGCCAGAGCGGCATCGCCCCAGAATTGACAGAGGCAGAGAGTGAAATTGTTCAGATCGTAGAAGATCTGGTAGAGGTAGAGGCCGAGACAAGAGATATGCAGACAGAGGAGGAGAAGAAACAGCTGGATGGGGTGGAGATGAGAAAGCGAGCCCTAGAAACATTCACCGAAACAAAGAAAAGGTAATTTGAGGTTTTTCTCAGTCTGCCAACCTTTAATTCAGGCGCCAAACATGACCCATAAGAAACACTCATGGAATTGTCCATGGTGGCATGACCACCGCTAAGCTAAGGGCACACCCTACCTTTCCAAATGTATCGGGGAGACTGGAAACGAAATATGAATTCATTATTTTACTGTTTCCTTGTTTCTAACAATTTCTAATTAGACATGAAATAAAATGGAGACATGACAAAATGATATGGTTTGAATGTAACGTTCATAGGCTACCAAGGGGGAGGGGGGGGGGGGGGGTTTAACCCCCTTTAACAGATTTCCTTTTTTTCAAGGCTAACCTGTTGTGGACTCGACTATTCTCCAACCATGCGATCTCGGCCTTGACATTTTTGACGGATCTCAATCTCGGCCTCAAATTTTCTGAAGGACTTTGGACTCGGCTTCGAAAATTGTCCCCCCCCCCCCCCCCCAAAAAAAAAATAAAAATAAATATATATACTGTATATAAAAATGAGAACATTTCACTAACCTCTCTAAAATGTTAGTTGACGAAATAACCCCCACCTCCCTTTAAAAAGATCATGGGTACACCACTGGTTACGATGTAGATACTTATAAAGTAATCCCAAATGACAGAAGGTTAGAATGTTCTATGATTTGCTTTAAAATGACATGTGGCTATTTTTTTCCTTTTCTTTCTTTTCAAAGACTGAAGACGGACGAACCGAAAAAGAGAAAAAACACTGGAAAGGAAACTAGCCACTTCCTACTGCGCAAGCTGGAGCTTGATCATGAACTGAAAGAGAAGGAGTTGGAGCTCAGGAGGGAGGAGGTTGAGAGGAAGAATCAAGAGGACGAACGGAGACAGGAGAAGGAAGACAGAGATGAGGAAAGAAGACAACAAAAGGAAGAAAGGGATGAGGAGAGGAGGCGAAGAGAGGACTCTGACAGGGATAGGAGATTTGAGTTGTTTACTGGGCAATTACTGAAGCAGAACGAAGTGATGATGATGTTGCTGTCCAAGCAGTCCAAGGAGTCCAAGTAGTGTTTTATGAGTCTGCCTCATAGTTTTACTTCTCAGCAAGTTGCAGTGCAACTTTTTTACTTTGATTTCTTTTATTTGTTGTTTACTTATTTTTTATAGATATTCTTCTTCTTCTTTTGCTGTACTGACAGAACATATGTAAAGATGTATTCATATTATCCTGTGATCTCAGAAAGTTCATCTGTATCATTGGTATTTCGTTAAAAGCAGTGATTTAAAATTGTTATCTCAATACAGTGAAACCCCGTTATAACGAGGTTGTCGGGATCCCACTTTTTACCTCGTTATAAGCGGTACCTCGTTATAAACGTATTCAAAAACAATATAACACAATCAAAATGAGGATCATACAGATAGCCAGATTTACCTCGTTATAAGAGGTACCTCGTTATATCCGAGCTCGTTATAACGGGGTTTCCCTGTACAAATATTTTCCTCCCAAATGGTTAGCAGTCATCTACAGCCTTCATCAGCATTGTGACCCGACTTGACCTTTGAGACGTTACAAACAGGCCATAGACATTTAGTAGTTTAGTCTCTTTTTTCAGTGAATACGTAACAGAGCGGTCACTCAACTGCTCATCTGAACATCCATATCAATTCTCCTGGCCATCAAGCGGTCCTACAAAAAGGGAATCAGTCTACATGCGGTCATTTCAACCATCACTGAACAGAGACAGGGAGCGATACAAGCTAACAAATGTCTACGATGATCAAACATATTTGTGTCACAAAGCTGAAGAAGTATGTTGTAGATGACAACCAAGGAATTAGAGGTAAATGTTTGTATTGAGATCAAAAGTGTTATGCCTTTCTCCTTATATAAAGATATCTTTAGATAAATAATGTTACAGCTCATTTCTGGACAAAAACTTTCATGTAGTTGATAAAAGGTGTAATATAAGAAGCTTTATTTATTTTTTTTTAAAGCTAGGCCTTAAATGCCAACAAGGTTTATGCAAAACTACCCTTTCGACATCCATGTCAATTATTATTTAGTTTAATTGAAGCCAAATTTCTTGTTTTGGGAAAATTATCTGCAATTACTTAACTGGCCAAACAGTATTAGTATTGCTGAAAATGCATAAAGAGGGGCGTGTGTGGAAAATTCTGAACCCGAGTTACAGAGTATCGTTACATGCAGAAATATCAGTTTTATGGTTAGGCAGAAAATTGTATTCATATAAATCCTGTTCTATTGAACTATATTAATTTGTTTATGTTGTTATAGATTGTGTTAAGATATAAGAAGAAGTTCAAGACAAGATAGAATATCTAACTGAAATTTATTAAAAAATCAGATTATTAAATATTTGTAGCATTCAACTTCTGTGAGTGAACCATAAATACAAATTAACAACAAATTTGGTTTCAAAAGGGCAACACTCCGGCAAAAGTTAGCCCATAGCGTCAGAATCAGTAAATGTCGAAGTAAGATAACTCGTCAGCAGCCAGGGAGTAAAAAAAAGGATGGTCAAATATTGGGTCTGAAACACATGTAAAAAAGTATTTACATCTTCATTTTTAACTGCCTTTTCAGTTCAAATTTGCTTCCCTTTTATTCTGTTTTTGTTTTGTATAACCAAAGATTATGTGTATTGTAAATAAGTGTAAATATGTTTTGTTGTTTTGTCTCCTTTGCCAAAAGTATAATGAAATATATGATATGCATGTTATTTTATCATTAGTTTAGGATTTTACTTTTTTCATATGTTGCCAAACTGACAGGACCTGCATGTTCCTTGGATGCAACCAAACATTTACAAGGTTGTGTCTTAATTTTATTCCTATATATATGTACTTTCACTACCTTGATGATGCAAGCCAGGCTTGCCTACAATTATGTTCTATAAATGTATTGTTTACTACCTCTCTGTTTTCTAGCATTATCATATTGAAACATTGTTTATTGCAATAACTCATATTTTCCATCATACCAAAGGGGAAGGAAATGCTTGAGATTGTTGCATAATTCATCTCACTTCTAGTTGTATATTTCCGCTTGGGTGTCACTTATAATGGAAATAATCAATGTTTTGGAAACCGCCTTAACTCTGCTGCTTTGTCAGTGGTTACGTAACCTGTTTTTGTACGGAACCGTCCAGTGCTCAGTAAAAAGTGGATAGTGGTTTCAAAAACATTGTTGATTCCAATTATTTGTGATTCCCAATATGAGATATGAGGTGACAGGAATGTTTAACTATATTCAGGAACAGCATGCAAACATTCCTGTGTTTCTTTTTCTTCCTTCCCCTTCAATGATCCGATACTCCTGTGTGCAGTTTAGCAAACTGAAGGAAATCATGGAGAAGAAAGCATCCTATAAATGTGCCTTTTTTGATACCATTATGTGCTTATTTAATTGTTGAACACTTCAGGCAAGCGGCAAATCTGATGAAATCTGATGAAATCTGTTATATGTATACGGTATCCATACAGTAGACAAACATACAAATTTAGACCATGGAAATTATTTAATAACAATGTATAGGTTTATTGTTGTTATTTGCTATATTTTTTTGGAAATGTGTGTGAACTACATATGTACAGCACAATTGTACATTCTGTTATTTGTGTTATCTTTGTAACAAGGTTTTATAGTAGTGATTTATTTGTTTAAGTGATTATATGCAGCTCATACAATATTATGCGCAATGAGACTTTATTGCAAGATTACGCAATATAAGAAAGACCTATTATTATTATTATTACTCATATTATTTGTAAAAGGTTCATTCTTTTATCAGAATTGAATCAGCTCATAATATACTTTTGTACTTTTGTTTTTTCTGATAAGCTGCATTTTTGGTTCAAATCTGTTATTAGTGGGGTTCCAGTGCAAGTTTTTTTCCAGTTTGTTTTTATCAGGTAGTTTCATTTGTTTCTCATTTCAGCTGAATAATCTTTATGTGCACACATCTCAGTGCCTTCACAAGAGTCTTGCCTACCAAATTACCATGCCAAAGTTTGAAATGTGTTCAGCCTTTATTTTATAACATTGTATATTAGGTTTATCAGTTGGAAATGTGTGTGAACTACATGTGTGCAGCACAATTATATAACATTCTGTTTATTTTTTCTTGAACTATCGGGTAGTTTATTACAGATTTATTATATTTAGTGTAAAGTACAGTACATTCCAAGTAGGTCAACAATGGGTATCATGCATGCTTGATCCATTCATGTTTTGTTATTTTTTATATTATATTATATTATATTCTTGTAAATATGTTACCAAAAAAAAACGTATGCATTTTTCATTTATAAATTGTCACGATGGTGGTTTAATCTAGAACTGTATGACAGTATGGTGTGGTAATGAGGTTGTGTGTGTGTGTGTGTCTTTGTATATTTATGTATGTGTCATGAAAATAGTTTTTTACTAATATTTGTTGAGGGGGAAAGTTAATGTTGTTATTGGTACTTGCATAATTCCTGTTACTTCTACAGTCCTTGGTTTCCCAGGTACTTCACTTATTTTTGCTGTCATTTTTCTGATGGTGCGGCTCAATAAAAAAAAACAGACTTGGCTATCATAACCCCCGTGTATGGCATTTCATGCAGTTCTGTTTAAGAAAACATGCAAGTCTCCAAAACAAATATTTCAATTTCCAGAAAAACTCAAGAAATGTAATATGAACAGGGGTAACAGGAATTATGCACTTAGCACTTAACAAAAAAAAAAACATTTAGTTCTTACTTAACTTGATATGCATGCCACACACACACACATACACACAAACACACACACATACCAAGCAGAATCCTCAGACAGGTTCAGAGGCCTGATAATCATGCTCTAACAAACATCTGCAACTGACCAACTCACAAATACACATACTTTTTTCTCACAGAATGAAAATACTTGATACAATTGGAGTAAAGTTTACACATGTATATAATTATCTTCATAAAGAAGTGTTCATTGTTCATCAAGCAACGTTATTCATAATTTCACAAATTAAATATTACACACCAAGAAACATGTAATGCATCATGTTCATTCAGCGAGCATTGAGTGTACTATAATATACAGGTTTATTGATAGAAAACGAATACTATTTATCATTGAATTAAAAAAATAAAAAATAAATAAAAGAAAAGAGAGACTCATGTATGCAATTAAATGGGTCAATGGCTTTGGGTTCATGTACCAAACAAATAAAACAAACGCATTCATGTACCAAACATGTGCATTGAGATACACACAACCTGGCTTTGCTTGTAAATTAAAAATGACAATACATGTATTTTTTTGTATAACTTTGCCATATGTCTTACCACAATAAAGTTTAATTAACCATCCATGTACCAACAATTTTTTTACAAAGGATTTCATATTCTTACTTAAATCTGGTGAACTATTACAACATCCTTGGCTTCTTTTGCATGCATATACGAGTACAGTAAAAAGTATTCTACACAGACATTCTAATTTTAACTTGGTGATACATGTATTTCAAAGTACACAGTAAAACAACATTCAAATGATGCAAGAACCATCATGATATCTTGTCGCCAAGGGGGAGGGGGGAGGGGGGTGGAGTTCGAGATAATTGGTTTGGATGGTCGCGACCGATAAGAAGTTGTCCAAATACCAACGCAAAGAGGACCTTTCTGAATAGGGGGGGGGGGGGGGGGGTGGGGGTGGGGGCACACACTTCCAACGGTCCTGTCATGTCTGCTACATAGACAAAAGTGAATAAATGGTTGTAACCAAAATCAACCTATAAACATCAACAAAATTGCTGTGCACCAATTAAATGGTTGTAGTGTTTAGAGCTATGAAATAAAATAAAATTATCCTGTTAAAGAGAAAAGTTCAAAGATGGAGCATGATGGAGAGCAACTAAACACGAAAATACGTCTCCAGGGTTGGTGGCTCAAGTTCAAAAAATCGGGATGTGCTATTGCCATAAAGGCAGACGTGGGCATTGGTGAGCAGTCCGCTCACTATATACATCTTTCCACAAGAAGATAGGCCGACCTTCTGATTCTTCTTGAAATCCACAAATTTAAATTTGCTTATAATGTCTCCAAAGATCCACTCTACGCTCACCCTGACGGTGCTCATACTATGGTTGTACGCTCTTTGCTCATCGTTGATATTTCCCTTGAAAGGGCACTGGAGCTGTCGGCGCAGCGGGTAGGCTGGGTCGCCATATATGCAGAGCACTTCCCCTGCAGGGTCGTACGAGTGGCGCTCCAATTCTTCAAAGAGGCCAGACTCCCTCAGCATGTAGCTGTCGTGGCGTCTACCTTCAATGGGTCCAAATAGGTGGGCTATGAGGCCGTTTGCTGCCACCACCGACTGGTACTTGAGAGCATGGAGCCTCTTATGTCCATTGTAGACCACCCGCTGGTTCACACCGGGGCGGCAGATAGGTCGCACAGTCCCATCGACAAACCCCCAACAGTTTGAAAGTGCTGCCCCTTTCTCTGTCACAGCATCAGCATACTGGCGAAGATGTGCTCTGGACAACCAGGGTTGGTCGAGGCTCTGCAGCAAGTGGTGGAAGCTGTAGATATGATCCAGCATGAAGCTGGTGATCAGACAGAGCTGTGGCACACTCCGAGCAAACATCTGTACCATATCTCCATACCTGCATGGATATGCAAAGCGTGCCAGCAGGATACATAGGGCTTCCATACCATCGACCCTCGAGCCATTCTTACACTTGATTACATCAGGAAGTTGGAGGCACTGCTTCAGACGATGTAGATCATCCTTCCTGAACCTACATACACACAAAAAATAAAGGAAATAATTTTTAATTATTTTGAATAACATTTTAAAACAGGGTCACATTTGGATGCTTGATTCTAATGCAATTAACTCTTCTGTTTTCTTCCAAAATAAGTTCCATGCCTTAAAGGGCAAGTTTAAGAGTAAAGAGTACTATTTTCGTCTGAAACATAACTAAAACCTGTACCATTACTGCTACATAGCTCCAACAGGCAACATGCTTAACAGGAATAAACCAAAATACAAATTACTAAGTAATAACCCTGTTATCATTCAAAAAGATCCATTCAAACTCAAGACAGTGCTCTCCAAACACTCATTGGTTTCAACCATTTTACATTTAAATATTGTGCATCTGCTGTTTTGTTGATAGAGATATCATACTCATAGTCCACATTTTAAAACCCATTTTGAGAATTTTTGAAGAGGACTGGAGCATTTTTCTAATTTTCGTAATGGCTGGTTGAAAATTATCAAATAACTGTGGAGCCCTGTGCAGTTTTTATGTTACATTTCACTCAACCATTTTTAAAGCAATTTGATATTTGTATCAAATAAAGTTCATTCTGTCAATTAAAACTGTACATGCTCAGTTTTAAATTTGACATTTAGTTTTTCATTATCTAAGAACACAAATTTTGTGTAGCACCCTCTATACCAAAACTAAACTATCCCGATGGGGGAGGCAGATTTTAAACCCAGAAAAGAAAAATCTTCCAATTAATTGTTATGATAATACAGATTTTCTTTATCCACAAGTTTTGATCAGGAAAGAGTGATATATTGAATAGTTCATAATAATATTTTACTCATGATATAAAAAATTGGGGGGGGGGGGGGGGGGGCTGACTACAACCGGAACTAAATAATTATTATTTTATGCTTATGTTTTGTATTGTATTAAAAGCCCGACAAGTTGGAGGGGCTACTAAATATGAACCCCCCCCCCCCCCCCCGCCCCGCCCCCCCGTGGTTTGCTGCCCCTGGTGAAGACCTCCATATTTTCTGCTTTAAATATTATAAATATATTTATCAATAATTTATCAAGAATACAATAGGTTTAGATACATCACAGACACACGGTCATGGTAAGATTATAATATAATATAATATAATAATAGAATAAGAAGTATAAAGAAGCCAGAAAGGCAGAAGATAGTACTAGTAATGAGTAGTAACAAACTAGTGATAATTCTGAAACTGATTTTCAAAATCAAATCACACAAATGATAATTGATATCTGAAGCCGAGGTCTGAGTGACAGCTGACTTGGACTTGCTTGGGACTTTATAAAAACAATTGGTACAGGGCCACCGTTTGAATCGATTTAAGAAGTATAAAGAAAAGTTTATTCTAGGTCTGCTCCAGCTCCCTACCCTTCCCGATCCTGAGGAAATTCTATGCCATCAGCAGCCATCGAACGTACCCGGTCCCGCAAATCCAAAGCGCCGGCCCCACCCCGATACTAGACTCGGCGAAAACTAGTCTTACCTGAAATATGCATTGCACTCATCATCGTTGTAACCATCTAAGTCGAATTTCTCGTACTCCTGGTACTGGAAATCCAGATTCGTAGGCCGATTGGCGTCATAGAGCATCATGAACTCCTCGTCGTCCAAAAGGCCGCTGATGTATCCCATCACAATGTCTTCCCGAAGTCTATGAAGATTCGCCATGATTGATGATAGATGTATCTGTAGCTAAATCTATCGATCGCGCGCTCATTGAATTTCCCGCGAGCGCGAACATCAATACAAATGACGTCACTGAACGAGCGTTCGTTCGTGTGAAATCGAAAAGGGTACGAATGACAGTCAGCGTGCACAGTCAACCCTGTCGAGTTACTGCGCTGAGACGAGAGGTGAACGACGTTCGGCTATCAAATCGAAAATTCCCTAATATGGCAACGACGACATCGACGATTATCATTATTACAATTATTATTGTTAGTATGCGATTATGATAATGGTCATCATCATAATTCTAATCATAATTTGCATAATGTTGGGAGGGGGGGGGGGGGGTCATTTTAACTTTTTAATTATTATTTCATTAAACAATATACTCCACCTGAGTAATACACCTATCGGGAAGATTGCGTTGATTTCAATCATAATCATGTATTAAGACAAATAATAATAATAATAATAATCTTCATCATCATCATCTAAAACACTATCATTAGTGTGGAGGTGGGGGATGAGTTAGGGATAGGTTAAGCCGTCTTTAATGTTAGCCTTATTTCATAAAATACAATATTATTAATAATTGCAATACATGTACGAACGTACTAATAGCCTTTTATAAAGCGCAAATTGCAAAGAGCCTCTAAGGGCTTAAATCATGATTTAATTATTATTGCCCATGGTCATCAGGTACATTTCAATTCCACACAATGATATTGCATACTTTCTCAACTCCCCAGGGAGCATACTAGCCGAGCTGCCAGTGATGGTGGTACTAAGGCTAATTAACGCACGACCATGGTACCCAGTTATACACCTGGGGAGAAAGCAGCAACTGTGGATAAATTGTCTTGCTGAAGGACAAAGGTAGTGATGATGATGATGATGATGATGATAATGATAACGAAAGGACCGTAGCCAGGAGTGTTGCGATGGGTCTTGTTGATGAGTATTATTACTATTTCCATTAGTATTATTATTAGCATCATTATAATTATTAAGTGGCTGCCACTCCACCCCCCCCCCCTCCCCCCCATGATGTTGGTGATGACGATGATGATGATGATGATGATGATGATGATGATGATGATGATGAGGAGGAGGAGGAGGATGTTTATGATGACATACCCGTAGCATTAATTTTCCTAGCATTATCCTAGCAGTCTTATAATTTACGGAATAGGTAATGATATTACGTAGCTTACGGGGTGGTGGGTTAGGTGTGTAGTCATGCAGGGTTACATGTAATTATTATTGTTTAGACATTCTGTTTACTTATTATTATTTTTGTTTAATTTTAGACTTTGATAAACTCGCCGAATAGTACAAATGACAAAACGGCAAACTGTGTTATATTTTAATCTAGCGAATATATTTTAAATTATATTATCGCATTAAAGCATGCAAGCATAACAAATTGTAACTTGGAACTCGGGCTTTGAATAATCAAACTTATACTTCAATGCATATGCCGTATTTACTAAATTTTCTAAGGAAACTACATGGTCAATCTTTTGGGGATATTATTGATTTTTTAGTCAAAGGTTTACACGAACAATAGCTGCGGCTTCCTGTTCTTTCATTGAGTATGGAAGGGGGCGCCTCCTTTCAATACATGTGCATTGAAGGATGAAAGGGGGGAGTGTGCTATTCAACTTCAAGTAGTATCGCTCTTACATAATCCAAAACAGCTGGGATCATATAATCATGATAATGTTGAAATGAAAAAGTATACATATTCATTATGATATCACATATCCCACATTACAGCAAAACATATGAACGACACTTTTCAACATTGGAAAATCAACAATTTGAAAAGAAGTATTTTGATTACATAACAAATGTAACATAGCATACCGATGATGATGATGATGATGATGATGATGATGATCATCATCATCATGATCATGGTGATGATAATGATGATGATGGCGATGATGATGATGATGATGATGATTATGATTGTTATTATTATTATTAATTTTTCTCATCATTATTATCATTAGTATTATTATTAATTTATGTTTTAATACTACTAACACAACCATAATAAGTCTTACAATTATTAATAATATGATGATGATGATGATGTTTATGCAGGGTTGGTCGGGAAAAAACCGGTGGCGGGAATTACCGCTGGTGAATACTGGGAATTGCCGCCTGGGAAATAAGTTTCCCGTCCGGTAAATATGAGGAAAGCGGAAAATATGAATGTTTGCCCAATATTTAATTTATTTGTATTGTCTTTACTTATCTGGTTACTGTTTCACTTCAACTTCTTATTCTTTTTTTGTGGACATTGCATAAATCCTGCAACATTCTGGTTTGGACCCAGTTTGTCATTAGGCATAAGGACAAAGAACTTTTTCTAATAAACTGTCTAAATTCCACTTTGTCTAACACCCTCCTGTTTATTTAATGAGTTGTTAATCTTATTTCTAATCTTATTTGTAGATTATAGCTAAATACACATTAGCAAAACTTATGATTACGGTAGACAGAATGAAGATTAGACAAAATGATTCAATCCATATGAATCATGCTGTCATACTAATAATAATAATATATAGCATTTATAGAGCGCCATGTATCTAAACCCCTCAAAAAAAGTTCGGAAACTCAAGTTTGATCGATCATATCTCTCATATTTTTTAATTAGCATATTCGAAATTGGTGTCACAATAAAGCCTCATTATATACCTTTCAAACGGTGCATTATGTGTAGTGATTATGCAATTGGGGCGATTGCAGTAGCCCAGAGAATAAGGGGAGGCAGGAAGTGAAATGTCGCAAAATGGCCCAATGCATTTAATTTACGAGTGCATGACACTCACTGTGCTGACCATTTTTTAAAAAGTTCACTTTCTATTGAATACTGCCACCCTTTCCATTGATCAAAATCATTGGAATTTTATACCATTTTAATGTAAATGATCTCTTTATTACGATGGCATATTAATCGTAAGGAATATGCAAATGGGGTGTGTACAGCGAACCGGAATATGGAGATGGGTCGAGTGTGAAATCAAACAAAAAGATATGGAGTTGACACAAAATCAGAGCGTTGCATTTTTTTTGAGCTTTTGGGAGGATTTTTTAGCATTTCAAATAAAATATTCATGATTCAAATTGATATCAACGGAAAGCCCAACAACTCTTCTGTATGAAAATGTAAAATTTATAATGATTTTAGTAAAGGGCGGCTACAGGGAGATGAATGTAGGGTAGCCTCAAAAGTGACCCATTTCAAAACGCTCTGATTTTAAGGCACAAATGAGTCACTATTCATGCGTTTTCAATTGAATTCTTCTCATTCATGGCCAACTCATTCTAGTCGCATTACATCCTCCACACAATGGTAAAAGACACCGACGACAAATCAGAGCTTTTTGAAATGGGTCACTTTTGAGGCTCCCCCACATTCATCTCCCTGCAGCCGCCCTTTACAAAAATCATAATAAATTTCACATTTTCATACAGAAGAGTTGTTGGGCTTTCCGTTGATATCAATTTGAATCATGAATATTTCATTTGAAATGCTAAAAAATCCTCCCAAAAGCTCGAAAAAAATGCAACGCTCTGATTTTTTGTCAACACCATATTTTTTGTCTGATTTCACACTCGACCCATCTCCATATTCCGGTTTGCTGCGCACAACCCATTTGCCTAATCATTACGATCAATATGCAATCGTAATGAAAAGATAATTTCCATTAAAATGGTATCAAATTCCAATGATTTTGATGAATGGAAAGGGTGGCAGTATTCAATAGAAAGTGAATTTTCAAAAAACTGGTCAGCACAGTCATGCACTTGTAAATTAAATGCATTGAGCCATTTTGCGACATTTCACTTCCTGCCTCCCCCTATTCTCTGGGCTACTGCAATCGCCCCAATTGCATAATCACTACACATAATGCACCGTTTGAAAGGTATATAATGAGGCTATATTGTGAAACCAATTTCGAATATGCTTATTAAAAAATACGAGAGATATGATCGATCAAACTTGAGATTCCGAACTTTTTTTGAGGGGTTTATAAACATTTTGTTGGGGGGGGGGGGGGGGGCGGGGGTCATCCGATGTGATGAAACATCTGCAATGTCATTTATTGATTAATATTCAAAGAAACAATGGTGAAATAATGGAAAAAGAAGGGAATATGAAATGTGATTAGCACTCAAGATCTAGACAATTATAATTATTTAAAAAGTCTTAGTCACTCGACCATAATCAGTGGCGTAGTGTGGTCGGACTGATTGGGGGGGGGGGGGGGGGTGGGGGAGGGGGAGGGGGAGGGGGCACGCAAAACGTTTTTTGTGGGGAAGCACACCTTATTTCTTTCTTTATTTTCTATAAAAATGTCCCCTTATGTTTTGTAGTGTGTTTTTATTAATAATAGGGGGGCATGTGTCCCCCCCCCCCCACCCACCCCCGTTGCTATACGCCACCGACCATAACAATAAGGTAAAACTATTTTGTTTGATTGTACTCCCACATGTGGACACATATATTTTCCTAGTATTTCCTGCTGAAAAGGCAGGAATTCCAGGTTTTCTCCAGTATTTCCAACCATCCGGGAAATATGCCTACCTTGTTTGTATACTGTCTTGCAAGTGGATCCTTTGCATATCAATATAACACTCATTTGCCCAATAACCTTTTCTTGTTTATATTTTATACATAATTAAGTATTTTGATGATTCACCCAGTGGCGTAGCTACCGTACCGTGGGGGGGGGGGGGGGGGGGGGTGGGCGGGGGGGCTGTGCTATCCCAATATTTTTGAAAAAACAATTGAAAACATAAGGGGCCATTTTAAAAATATTAAAACAAATATATAAGGTGTGCCCCCAATAAGTTTGCGTGCCCCCACCCCCCCCCCCCCCCCCCCCCCCTCCCCAATCAGTCCGACCACGCTACGCCACTGGATTCACCTAACATAAAATGCATACATCTTTATAGGACATGTACAAATTTAGTATTGGATCGTAACCTTGAGTCATTTTTCCTGCTATTTGCCTGTTATTACAGCTAAAAAAGCGGGAATTACCGGTATTTCCCGATATTTCCCGATATTTCCCGCCCTCTGTGAAAAAAGCAATTGACCGGACCCCAAATATGCCAGCCCTGTGATTACTGACTATTATCATAATCATTATTATCAATCATATATTAATTATCATAGCAAACTTCCCAGATGATTTGGGTATACATTTTTTTTCGATGAATACGTTTCTTCATTTCACATCACAAGTAAGAATCGTTCTTGGCTTGCGGCTATCTGATTTTTTAAATATTGCTAACATTAAAGACCGATGCCCCCCCCCCCCCCCCCCTTCATGATGATGTTAATGATGATGATGATGGTGATGATGATGATGATGATGATGATGATGATAACGATGACGGTGATGATGATGACGATGACGACGATGATGATGATGATAACGATGATGATGATGATGATGATGATGATGATGATGATATAATGATGATGACGATGATGACAGGCCCGTAGCCAAGGATGGTGCTTTGGGTGCGTAGTCATGCAGAGTTACATGTAATTATTTTTGTTCACACATTTTAAAACTTATTATTTCATTTCAGACGATGATAAACTCACCGAATATTACAAATGAAAAAACAGCTATCCGTATTATATTTGTATTTACCGAATATTTTTGTTATTATATTATCGCATTAAAACAAGCATAATAAAGTTCTTTGAACACGGGCTTTAAATAGTAAGACATACTCCGATGCATGTTTTCTAAGGAAACTACATTGTAAATCTCAGAGGATATTATTGATTTTCAGTCAAAGGTCAAAGGTCTACACAAATGACACAAAGACGAACTTCTGTTTCTTTCATGGAGTATTAAAGGGGAGTGCCTCCTTCACTACGTGTGCATTGAAGGATGAAAGGTGCTATTATTAGTTTAATCGCTCCTACATTTCACAAAACAAGTACCAATTTAACTTAGCTTGCAGCTATCGTATTTTATGAAATAAGGATAAAAGTAAAGATGACCCCTCTCACATGATGATAATTATGACTATAATGATGGTGAAGATGATGATAATAATGATGATGATGATAATGATGATGATGATAATGATGATGATGATAATGATGACTATTAGTATTATCGTTATTATTATCATTTTTATGATTATTATCATAGCAATCTTCCGATTAAATGTGTATGAGGAATAATTCCCTTTAATGCAGCTCTTCACATATCACTAAACAAGAAACAATTTCTCATCGCTTTCGTCTGTCATATTTTACAAAATAAGGATACAAGTAAGAATAGCTTTTCCCGCCCCACTCATCCCCCCCCCCCCCCTACATGACAACAACGATGATGATTATTATTATTATCATTATTATTATTAGTATTATTATTATTAGAATCCGGTCTCTGCAAGTCGGTGTGTACACATAAGACGGTGTGTTTATCTGGGCCGTACAAGAATCCGGTCTCTGCAAGTCGGTGTGTACACATTAGACGGTGTGTGTATCTGGGCCGCACAAGAATCCGGTCTCTGCAAGACGGTGTGTACACATTTTATAGGTGGTGTGTGTCGTATATATATTTGGATTATGCGTGACGTGAATAACTGCCGCTTAAATACAGATAAATACATAAAGATAGTCGATATATGATTAAATAGTCAATGTCTTTTATATAAAGTGACCAAGAATAACGCAAAGATTATGATTATTTACGGAGAAAAAACATCATTACATAATATATTTAATGGGACCGAGTGTGTGCATCTGGGCAGCACAAGAATCCGGTCTCTGCAAGTCGGTTTGTACACATTTTAAAGGCGGAGCAGCCGGAGTGTGTGTGTCGTATACATATTTGGGTCATGTGTGACGCAGATAACTGCCGCGTAAAGACAGACAAATACATAAAGATAGTAGATATATTATTCACGAGTCAATGACTTATAAATTGACCAAGAATGACGCAAAAATTATCATTATTTACGGAGAAAATACAATTTCATTACATAACAGAATTGATATAGGCCGCACAAGAATCCGGTCTCGGCAAGTCGGTGTTTACACATTATCACTGACCTCTACATTGCACATTATACGGTGTATGTGTATAAACGTGTTTATTATTTACGTTAATTCAAATTCAAATTACTCTTACTATATATTATAACAATAAGTATCATTACAGGGGTAATTATATACATGTAATTGCATTAAAGCGCTTATAGATGATTAACAATCAATAATATTAGGCGCTATCATTTTGTGATATGCGCTATATAAAAAACTGTGTAGAACTACCGCTTAAATATAAATACATAAATTAACATAGTCGATATCTGATTCAAGAGTCAATATCCTTTAAATTGACCAAGATGACGCGGAAATTATCATTATATACGGAGAAAATATATGATTAATTATCATATGGACGCACAAACATCTTCGCGAGCAGCGAAAAAATAACATTGATACTCTTCCGACGATATAACAACGATTTCAGTATTACTACACAATTAACTAGCTATATTTCAGTCGTGATCGTTAGTTTACTGACTTCATTATGAGTATTACACGTAATCAGAAAGGATGTACGAGGGTGTTTCACAAAGCACTTGTCGTCACGACAAATGCCATTTCTATGACAAATTTCCATTTCTATGACAAATTTCCATTTCTATGACAAATTTGTCATCGATGACAAATATCCATTTCAGAAAGCTTTTAAAGGACTTGTCGTCACGACAAATTTGTCGTCACGACAAATTTGTCATAGTTATCTGTCTTATGGCCCCGTTGCAGAAAGAGTTACGATCGATCGTAAGTCCCAAAATTGATCGTAAATGGCCTTACTTACGACCAATCCAAGATTTACGATCAATCCTGTTGCAGAAAGAAGTTACGATCGATATTGACCGTAACTATTGGTCGTAAGTTTTAAAATTGATCGTAACTTTAACAGGTGATTTTTCTTTGGCGTAACTTACGATTAATTATTCACAAGGCACAAACATGGGCAAACATACCAACATACACACTCATTCAAGCACATAAATACAGATAAAACTCATCCTCATAAAACAGATAATCATACAGTGTTACACACTGATTCATAATTTCATACATACATGCATACAATACAGACTATACACATATATACATACATAAACACACACACACACAGACACACACAAACATCCAGTCAAACTTTTCTCAGAAGCCACTTTTCTATACCAGCAAACTAATTACAGTGGTAACTTTTCTTGTTACTCTGCAATGGTCATTATACAGTACTAAGGTTTTACTATATTAAATCGTAAAGGCCTGTATTGAAACAAAGGGTAATGCTTTACTTGACTGAGAATAAAAAAGGCCAACAAAGTGCATGTATTTTTGTTCTTAAAATTTTTAATCCAAAAAGAGTACACAACACATGACTTTCGATTCATTCCATCAAATAGAATGTTATTATTTTGTAGTGAAATGAATACATTCTCTAGTGACTATGCCAGTCCTTTACTCCTTTTCCCCCAATTAATAATAATTGTGGCTACTTAAATGTAGCGCACGCATAGGCGTACCCAGAGGGGGGGGGGGGGGGGGGGGGGTTTAGGGGGTTTAACCCCCCCCCTCCCCTTTGACCGAAAAATGACTGTTTTTTTTTTTCTTCAAATTTTAAATGGTCTCGAGACAAAATTTAAGCGGTCGAGTGGTCTTGGCCTCGAAAACTGCAAAAAAGCGTAGTCTCAGCTTCGAAAATGGTTGATCTCCGCATTGAAAATTGTCTACGACTTCCTGGCTACCCCCCCCCCCCCCCCACGGCGCTCCCGTTGCATCACCCCAGTCAGCTCAAAAAGTGCACATTGTCCACTTCCTGGGGACGATTCCAGCTAGGCAACCTCCAAGGTGCAGACATGGCTACGTAACTCCTTTCCATCCTTCCGGGTGACATACCTTGGGCTCGAATTTGGGACCTCACATTGGAAGGCACACGCTCTACCAATCTTGCCACACCGTCTTGCTCTGTCATCCTTCTCCAGCTTGGGCGGATCCCGTCTGTCGTCGTCTTCTATCTGCTAGCTAGCTCCGCAAATCCAGGCTGCTTGATGAGCTGAAATATAATACATAACATGAAAATAAAAAATAGAGTATACTTAGTCTTGTTACCTAAACTATATTCAATGACACACAGTTTCATCATTCAGATTAATAATTTTGTTCCCACAGTCAATGTCTTGGACATACCTATCACCGAAATGTCACAGTACAAGCTGTCACAGCTCTAGATAAAAATAATACTAATTAAAACCATTTGTTTTGGTCACATCACAGGCTATCCAATCCATGCTCACCTGCAAACTGGAATGTTCAAGAGATAAGTAATCAATTACATTTTATAAACCAGCATTCTATTTTAAACGAGCCCAAAGAGACGAATTAAGTCATGTACATGTTAGCCCGTTGACTTTGTAAAGAATGCCATACTAATAAAACATTTTAATTTTGAGCAACAAAATCATTTTTTAAATTATCTTTTAGCAAGTGACCTACTTAACCCATAATTATTTCATGCTAACTGAACTACAAACTAACGTCATAAGTATCAAAGAAAAATAAAAGCTTCAATATTTGTTTAAAAAAGCATTTTGTGTAAGATCGTCAAGTTCTCACCTATCCCATTGCTGTGGCTTGGCCTGGGGGCAACACCAGTGGCTCGACAGCTTACTCCAAGGCAAATGGCTCCAGCATGTCCTCCTCTCTCTTTCGCTTTCCTCCTTTCATCAGCCTGTCCATTCTGGTGATTTCTTCTGTGATTATTCTGCCTCTCTCCCACTTGTTGTTATGACTATATGGCTGTATACCACTGTGGAATTGTACAGTAAAAGAGTGCAAATTACCACATAAATTTGAACACATGACTGAGACTGCATCAGTGCATGGACTCACAGGAGCTAGGAGGCTAATTTTGTAATTTGGTCCTCCATAATATTTAATGTTATACGATATTACCTGCCAGTAAATTCTCATGCATTGAGAACATACACATTTTGGCGCTAATGTGGTTGCGTACCCTTTGTTTTTTCTTTCTTTTCCAACGCCTTATTTGTCTTTAAACTCAACTAAATTAGTTTTACTCACTGCGCTTTGTCCTTATCCCTCAATGGTCTGTTGTAATATTTTGGTCAACATTTAAGCCCTTTTTTGGCAACTTTAATCGATGGCTTTGAAAGCGTCGCGGCACCAGCTTCGCGGTCGCAAAAATCGAAATAGCAGGACTTCACGGGCGCAGGAGTAGTACTCTCTCCACGTTCATGTCACCGGTAGCTAACGGCATAGCTGCTCGCGAAGTCCCGCTATTTCAATTTTTGCGACCGCAAAGCTAGTGCCGTTGCGGCAAAAACCCATTGATTAAAGTCGCCCAAAAGAGGGCTTAAATGTTGACCAAAATATTACAACAGACCATCGAGGGATAAGGTCAAAGTGCAGTGAGTAATATAATATAATACAAACTAATTTAGTTGAGTTTAAAGACGAATGAAGCGTTGGAAAAAACCCAAAAAAGGAGTACGAAACCACATAAGCGCCCAAATTTCATCTTTGCATTGCCCTTGATGGCCATGGCATGTATACCTTTTTTAAAATTTTGTATTTCAGTTTTGCTTTAAAAGTTTAACTTATTTTTTACACATATTGTCATAAGACAATTTGTCATACATGTATTTGGCAAATATTTGAAAGATAGACCATATATCAAATACAACATCTACAAATAATTAATTAAAACAGGTTTCATAGATGTCTCTGATGTTCAGGTACAATTTTTCCTATTCCCATATAAAAATGAGTTCACAAATCACAGAAACAGTTTCGAGTTTGGAAATGGTATATGGATACTATGTACTAACATGGATTTCAACACATGGGGTAACATTGTAATAATATACGTTGCGAATCTGCATTCGAGATACCATTATGCTAGCATAATGACGATTCTATACAAAATGAGCAACAGTTAAGATCATTACATAGCAACATAATAAGGTAAGTTTACACTACATATCAATGCCGATTAATTTATCTTTGTAAAAGGTGTAAAATGTGTACTTACCGCTCACCACTCGAAGCAGGCTAGGACTGGATAAATTTGTCTGCCGCGTCTCATATCATAATAACAAGCCAAATTCCGCGGGAAATACGCTGAATTTCGCGGTAATGGGTCGTTGTCTTTATCCCAGCCGTGTTGAATTATGTTTTAAATGGCAATTTAAACCTCCTTTCTGCAACGGACATTTGAAATTGATATAAACTAACGACTCAATAAATCGACTGTAAAGTTACGACCGATATTCTTTCTGCAACGGGGCCATAGCCCTATACCCTACGACAAATCCAAAAAAGCTATGACATCTGAAAATGGCTGCACACATGATGTTGTTAGTGAGCAGGATCGGTCAAGAAATACAAAAAAAAAAACTATGGCTCTTTGGAAATAGGCATCTAATTTTCTCTAAATATAGGTTGATCTCAAACCTATGTTATGTAGAATACATTGATACACAACATATCATGATTTTGGGAATGGAAAAGTGTGCATATGAAGAAAATATTTTATCAGAGTTCGTTGCAAATTTGAGTTCACCATATACCTTCCAAGAGCCAGTTTCATTGTATCTTGCCAGATAATGCTCTAATTTTTAGAGATTTTTCCTCCTAATCTCTTAGAGCTTATGAAAGCAATGTTTTGCTTGGGTTTCATTGTCCTATAACTATTCATTTGAGGTAGGCTGACAATTATAGTATACAAGACGATTCTTTATCCTCTTTGATGTGGTCAGCTTTTAGTGAGGCCAAATATCGGGGAAATGTGGTGTGTGATAGGTTGTATGTGTTGTTGATGCAAACGGGTGCGGTTCGTTATTCCGAAGGTTCGTTATTCCGAAGGTTCGTTATTCCGAACACGTAAATTTCCTATACCTGAGTGTTCGTTAATCCGAAAATGAAATAGGGTTCGTTAATCCGAACATTTGTTGCATTATTCCGAAGGTTCGTTATTCCGAAGGTTCGTTATTCCTAAAATGAAATTGGGTTCGTTATTCCGAAGGTTCGTTATTCCGAAGGTCCGTTATTCCGAGGGTTCGTTATTCCGAAGGTTCGCTATTCCTAATATGAAATCGGGTTCGTTAATCCGAAAATGAATTTGGGTTTGTTATAATGCTATAATTTCATATAAAGAGATAAAATAAACTTAAATGTTTGATTGGAGGGAAAGGGGGAGGGGTATGCTTAATGCAGGCTGTAAATTAAATAAACAAAACACAAACTATAGTATTATATTTAATTTTCGGAATAACGAACCCGATTTTATTTTCGGATCAACGAACCTTCGGAATAACGAACCTTCGGAATAACGAACCTTCGGAATAACGAACCCGATTTTATTTTCGGATCAACGAACCTTCGGAATAACGAACCTTCGGAATAACGAACCTTCGGAATAACGAACCTTCGGAATAACGAACCTTCGGAATAACGAACCTTCAGAATAACTGAACCTTGGGAATAACGAACCTTCGGAATAACGGACTGTAACCGATGCAAACACATACGGTGGTCACCAGCACCCAATACAAGGTTCACTAATAGAAATAATACAGTACAACGATTGAATAAAAGGAATGTCCGCACAAGTGATATAGAATTTGGTTGACGTCATTATTAAAGTGTATAAAACAAATGTCCAAAAGATGTATTGCACGTGAATAATTAAAGTCCATGGTAATTAATTTGAGCATTCAGTTGGCCTGAATGAAATGCGTGTCCGCGGAAGAGATGAGAACGAGAGTTCGATGATGATGAAGGTGATGAACGCGAAGACGCGTGAAGAGAAGGCCGATATATCATTTCAGTCCCATGGATGAACCAGCACACACGATGTGGAGCGAAGGCGTGGCGATGACTCCGACGTGTGCCGTGGAGAGATGAGCGAGGCCTGGAAGTCTGAAGGTGTGGTGCTTACACGTGTCCATGTAGACAAAAACGAAAATGGCGATCAAAAGAATTGTAGGAAGTTTTGCATGCAGAAAAGTGTCATCTCTGCGAGAGGAGAAAGATTTATAAAAGGTCCGAATAGCTCGGTGGATGAAGAGGTTGATGAAAAGGTGATGGCTTAACGCCCCATGTTGGTCGGCGGACTCTCCCCTATTATAGGTGTGTGAGTGAGGCATGGATTGTAGCCCCGTTTACAATCCATGGTTGTCGATGCCCATGTGAGTCAGATGGTAACTGCACATGGTGATGTCAAAGAGGAGGTAGAAGGCAAAGGTGTTCTTTGGATGAGCGGTAGAAAGAGAGTAGTGATGTTTTGCCAAAAGTCAATGTTCCTGACATGAAGAGAGCTTGGAACAAAGAGACAGTTATCTGGGCGAAAGTAAACGCTAGGCCAGAGTAAGGTAGTGGTTCCAAGTTGTTTTGTTAACATCGGTCTAGCTTTTACCAAGCTGGTATCGATGGTTTGTTGTACATGTATGGCTAGTCTGATGTTCAGACTGTGAAGCGAGTCCCTATAAGCTCATCCCATCCAGTTATGTCCTGAGGTTGCACAGCAGTGGCCAGTATCTGCAGATGAAGAAAAAATAAACAAAATAGTGCCCATTAAATGCAATCAGCAGACAAAGGAAAGAGCGAGCTCAACATTTTGCATGTTAACTATGCAATTCATAAAGATATCACCCTGCCGCTTTATTAATTTTAGTCTAGCATATCTTGGAAGACTGTATGGAATGATCAAGTAAACTGCTAATGACCTTGGATATTATCCAAGAAATTGCTCATTATCATAATCTCCTACAGTTCAGAATATTTTTTTCATAGAATAAATTATGCAAAATTACTTTAAACACTGTAATTAAATATAGGCAAATAATTTGTGGACACTTGTCAATGATTGGTTTAACTAAAAATAATTATTATTAAACAAAATAACAAACAAGCTACAAAATAAAAAATTTAACAGAAAAAGAAAATAAGGAACAGGGTTGTATAAAGTGAATGATAATCTTTGTTAAATTCAACTATGATTTAACCAGGGGCGTCGATCCGTTTTTGATATTGGGGGGGCGAAATTTGAAGAAGAAAAATCCAGAGTGACCACTGAGACCGAGCGGGGGAGGGTGTGGGAGGGGGAGACCCCCTCCCACCTTGGGAGCTTTTGTATTTTGGGGCGTGAAATTGTGCAATTTGGTGCACACCTGAGACAGAAATTTTACGTAATATGAAGTATATAAGTATGGAACCAAACATACATTATGACAAAGGGAGGTGGACAATCTTCACCACTTTCAAATGTTGGGGGACATGATAATTATTCCAATATGATTTACGTTCAGCGCGTATGGACCGAATTGACTGAAAGTTATATTTCAGATTATTTTATCTTCTGTGAAGGTGGGCTAAGTTTCCGTAACCGAATACGTGTATAGATGAGGGTTTAAATAACTTCGTTTGAGGTGTGCGTTTGAGAAAAAAATTACACTGCCCAACACATTTCGAAATATGAGTTCCCGCAACCCAAATGAAACTGTATGCAAAAACGAGATTTACAGTCCTTTTCAAACTAGAAAACGGCTATTTTTAAGATAAATTATTGATAAATGTGTCTTACCCCTCTTTGGCATTATAGCACTTGATTTTTTTCTTCCTCATTTTCGGAATTATTGGGGGGGCAAAATGATATGTTCGCCCCCCCCCCCCAATATTTTCATTGGGGGGGCGACCGCCCCCCTGCCCCCCCAGGATCGACGCCCCTGGATTTAACCAACATTACTTGGGGGCTGAGGCATTCACATTTCTCTGTACAGGGAAACCCTGTTAGTCGGGTAGTCGGGACTTTCAAATTTACCTGGTTATAAACGGCCAAATTAATAACAAACATTTAAATGAACGTCTGGGACTAGGCAATAGAGAACATGTATTTGTACATGTTCAGCATAGCATTTTAATCCTGTTATCTGACACAAATTGTGAGCTTATAGAATAAAATCGTGTATTGTATTAACTAAAATACAAAAGTTTAGAATAACAAAAGTGTCAAATGTCTCTCTAATAATGTACCTCTACACCTTTTCGAAGACTGTCCTTCTGAAGTTCAACATACATGCGTGCCTGGATGGACCTGCAAGTTGCGATGACTGGTCTTTATGACAGATCAACGTGATGTGCCCAGAATCTCAGCATTTCTAATTTTAAAAAGAAATTAAAAAGGAGATATTATATTTAAATCAAAAGCCAATGCGGTATCATAATTATATTCAATATGCATAATGCAGGAAGAAATATGGGAGAGGAGAGGGGAACAAAGGGCTCTTTAGCTCCCCCAAATACCAAAAAGAGCCCTTATAAATTTACATAATTTTGGAAAACAATTCTAGCATGCTCTCTTCATGAAGGCTTGCTTGAAAAGTAACCCTTGGCAAATAAATGTAAATGGTCTGACTTAAGATACATAACACAAAAAATGAATTATGAAATATCCAACAATGACTGTTCACAGGTAATCTCTGCTGTTTGTACCATCATCTAATATATGGAAATATCCATGTATGTTATCATTTAAATGTATGACTGTGATGTAAATGTAAAACCAAAGATTGGGGCCAAGAAAGTGGGCTGGGAAGTTGGGCCTGATGAACAGAGAGAGGTACATGATGTATGATCTTGGATCAGAACTTCCAATAGGCCAGCAATTCAGCCACTATCAAGCTTGTATTTCTGTCAAGAAAAAAATACAAATGTTACACTTACAATGTTAACATTAATAACCAGAACGTCAATGACGTAGCGCTCATCCGGCATCTCGCAACATCAAATATCGCAAATTTCATGTGGTACTCTTTTCAACTGGTCAAAAAATAAAAATGTGATGCCCTGGAAGGGACATAAAAATTAATTTTAAAAAAAATAGAGTGAAAAAAATATAAATTTGACGCCCCAGAAGGGACATAAAAAATAAAAATAATTAAAAAAAATAAAAATAAAAAATAAATAAAATAAAATAAATAAATAAATAATAAAAATAAATAAATAAATAAATAAATAAATAAATAAATAAATAAATAAAAAATTACCATAATTAATTAATGGAGACAAATTTCAAAATTCTGTGTAGAAGTTTAGTGTACCAAAGTTAGCTCTACCAGATAAAGCAAACCAAATCAAAATCGGTCGAGAAATGAAGGAGAAGAAGCATTTTTTGTGATTTTTGGAATAAATTTGCATAAATTACCATAATTAATTGATGGAGAAAAATTTCAAAATTCTGTGTAGAAGTTTAGTGTACCAAAGTTAGCTCTACCAGATAAAGCAAACCAAATCAAAATCGGTCAAGAAATGAAGGAGAAGCATTTTTTGTGATTTCGTATAAATTTGCATAAATTAGCATATATAATGAAGTTCACGATTCTGTGTAGAAGTTTTAAATCCCCCTCCTAGCCCTATCTTATGAAACAATCAGAATCAAAATCGGTTGAAAAATAACGAAGTAGAAGCATTTTGAAAACTGTGGACGGACGGACGGACGGACGGACGGACGGACGAACATGTAAATGTAAAACATTTAATTTTTAATTCTTACCAAAGATTGGGGCCAAGAAAGTGGGCTGGGAAGTTGGGCCTGATGAACAGAGAGAGGTACATGATGTATGATCTTGGATCAGAACTTCCAATGGCCAGCAATTCAGCCACTATCAAGCTTGTATTTCTGTCAAGAAAAAAATACAAATGTTACACTTACAATGTTAACATTAATAACCAGAACGTCAATGACGTAGCGCTCATCCGGCATCTCGCAACATCAAATATCGCAAATGTCATGTGGTACACTTTTCAACTGGTCAAAAAATAAAAATATGATGCCCTGGAAGGGACATAAAAATTAATTTAAAAAAAAATAGAGTGAAAAAAATATAAATTTGATGCCCCAGAAGGGACATAAAAAAAATAAATAAATAAAAAAAAAAAAAATAAATAAATTTAAAAAAAAAAATAAATAAATAAATAATAAAAATAAATAAATAAATAAATAAATAAATAAATAAATAAATAAATAAATAAATAAATAAATAAATAAAAAATTACCATAATTAATTAATGGAGACAAATTTCAAAATTCTGTGTAGAAGTTTAGTGTACCAAAGTTAGCTCTACCAGATAAAGCAAACCAAATCAAAATCGGTCGAGAAATGAAGGAGAAGAAGCATTTTTTGTGATTTTTTGGAATAAATTTGCATAAATTACCATAATTAATTAATGGAGAAAAATTTCAAAATTCTGTGTAGAAGTTTAGTGTACCAAAGTTAGCTCTACCAGATAAAGCAAACCAAATCAAAATCGGTCAAGAAATGAAGGAGAAGAAGCATTTTTTGTGATTTCGAATAAATTTGCATAAATTAGCATATATAATGAAGTTCACGATTCTGTGTAGAAGTTTTAAATCCCCCTCCTAGCCCTATCTTATGAAACAATCAGAATCAAAATCGGTTGAAAAATAACGAAGAAGAAGCATTTTGAAAACTGTGGACGGACGGACGGACGGACGACGGCACCACGCCATGGCATAAGCTCATCGGGCCCTTCGGGCCGGATGAGCTAAAAATGGGCAGTTACGTATATTTTCAGTCAATATCAATATCTGTAATACATAAATAGATAAATCTATACACAATCAGATGAATCAAACAAAATACAAGTTATGTTCTGCATGTCAAGTGCAATGATTAATGTTACAATTTGATTTAGTTCCAAGTAGCATAGTTCTGTAAGAATGGATGGACAGATCTACAAAGAAAAAGTTAAACAAGTTAAATATCTAATGTCCAATGTACAGATGTTGTAGAAGACATTCCATGCCCAATAAACTTCCTTTAACTTAAATCAATTTTTGTGCAGGCAAGCTTAAAAAGTAGTCCCTGATATACATATCATTGTTTTCCCTGCTTACCTGTGGCCGATCTGCTCTCCCAAATATGTCATCATAATTTTCGCTGACAAAATTAGCAAGAATCTTGATATCTTCTGTAGAAAGATTTGATTTTCGGCTTGATTCCTGTAAATTGAATGAGATAATAGAACAATAAAAATACACATCAGAATTTCAATAATTTATGACTGAAATAAAACTAGCATTGTATGTTGTCTAATGATCATATCTGTTAAAATTCTCAAATAGGAATTAAATGTGTACTAGTACTTCCGTCTACTACTAGTACTACTTCAACTTGTACGTTATTTTAGGATTTAGTGTATTGAATTAGTTTTGTTCGCTTACTTCAGTCAACGCATCAAGCTAGTTGTGTATGACTATCCTGCATGGGAGTGCACATGCACTCGCCGTTTTTTTAAAGTGACAAACTGTCACTGGTATATAATCTCAACTACCTGGGGAGCATACTAGCCGTGCGCGTGCTGCCACTGATATGATAGTGCAAAGGCTAATTAACACAACGTCACAAGTCGCGATACGACTTGGAGAGAAGTCGAGGTGGTGCAGAAATCACGTATTTTGATTTGGAATGGAGCGAAAAATTGTCATTTTTATCTAGCGCCAAGTTACACTTTACATCACATAACAATTAACATTGTGTATTAGGCCCCACCACTGCATGCTATACCATTATAACATAAACCTAACCCTTATTTAGTGGCTATACTCGTGGCATATCAATTTATAATAATATTAAAATGATTAATTATTAGCATAATTTAGGCTGGCGTTCTGCAAACTCACGACAGCGACACAAAGGTCAAAGTCTTTGACAAGGGCAAGGCTTGTAATTGTAGACCAGAGACAGTCTACCATATCATGGCTGCAAGTTATGACAAAGAAAGGTGTTAAATTTTAGAGTTTAGTCTTACTCGAGTAAGATCAAGGGCAAGGACAATGTCAAGAGTTTATAGCCAGGGAGACGGGGTTTTGGACATAGTAGCCACCGCAGAGTTTCGGCGGGGTGCGATCTCGATAACCGCTCTAGTGCAATTCACGCAATAATTCTCGTGAAACAAATCGAAGGGTTTCATTGAAATATAACAATTTTCTACATAGTTTGTCAACAAATAATATGTAAGGTTGATAACAATGACATATAATAGCTGAATAACATAGCATGCAAACTCACAATCACACATTAAACACAAAATAAGATAAAAACTTACGGCCATCATTTGGTTCTTGCAGGCTTCTTGCTGTATTGGCAGATTTCAGGCTCGTCCATAATTAGATTAAAACAATTATTTTCGATGACAAGTTGTCATGAGCTTCGTGAAACGCATTTTTATGGACGATGACAACTTGTCATGATAACAATTGAAATTTGTCATGATGACAAATTTGTCATGATGACAAATAATTTCTTTGTGAAACACCCTCCGGATGCGATGTATGGTACACTTACGTACACATAATACGGTCCACATAATGCACCTGGAACATTTCCGGGCCTACTATAGGTCCATGCATTGCATAATACACACATTCCTAACTGTCGCGCCCGGTCCGCATAATGCACGTATAGAACATTTCCGGTCCCTGAAAGTACGGTCTAAATTGTGCCCGCGACCGGTCCCTGAAATTCACCCTTGGTGCGTATGTGTGTGTGTGTGTGTGTTTGTGCGTGTGCGTGTATACGATATTAATTATGTTTCATTATAATTGATAAAAACAGAGATACACATTTACAGTGCTCTACGTATTGCTTCTGTCTTGAATATATTTCATTTCTTTTATGCCTGTTTAAATAGCTATAGCCCAATTGATCATTCACATTCATCACAATTACCAGCCCTATAAATCAGTCTGTATCTAATTAAGCCTTAAAACTCAAAACTTAAAGATCATACATCCGGTGGAGAACATTAGGACAATGGATCTGTAATAAAATAAGTAAAATTATGAACGATATTTGAACCTACATCATCGGCTATTTAAGTATCTATCCAACCATCCTTGTGCATTGTATTTGAAAGTCAAGTTATACATGAAACAAACTAATTAGCCTACAAGAAAATAAGCAATGCACTCCGTATAATGTGTGTTCCTAATTGATAATGTAGAAACAAAATAATTTCCCAATATAAATCATGCATAGACCAAGGCTTAGACAAAATTAAGGTGTGTTTGTAATACCCTAGTCACACCCGCAAGACCCTAACTAACTTCAACACAACATAATCTGGACAAGCATGCAATATGTCATATATCTGTATTATTGATGGATGAAGTATATTGAAATAAATAGAAATGAATGAGACCTACAAACAACATAATCTGGATCAGTATATACTATGTTATATATTTGTATTATCATTGATGGATTAAATAAATTTGAATAAATTTAACTGATTTAAACCTGCAACAACATGGCGGAAACTTGACATTTATGTTAGCATGGTTAGAGCCCTTCTGTACTTTAAGCTTGTAGTACAACACAATGTGTATTTACTGTAAATATATAACTTTGTGCATTAACATTATCTCGTTTAAAATACACTTTAAGTGCTACTATAAAATATATTATTGTTTGTAATGCATTTTAAAAAGAGCTTCACCTACTGTAATGTAATAATATTATTATGTGCATTAGCATTATCTCGTTTGAAATACACTTTTACCGTGTTTAAATGCTTCTATAAAATATATATTCTTCGTTGTAATGCATTTTAAAAAGAGCTTCACCTACTTGTTAAATGTTGAAGCATAAGCATGATCATGTCGAATTGAATTGAATCTAATTCGGTATGTATCTGAATATAACATATGCTTGATCCTACATGTCTTACAACTTTGAACTGCATACATACAGTACAGTTATTTTAAAGGAATTAACACAACAGCTGATTGAACAAATATCTTACATCAAAACGTTTGCAATGAGCATTATATTTACAACATTTTAAAATAGAGGTAATTGTTGGCAAATTGCTTGAATCAATTAACAAAAAATTCCAAACTTCTGGACCAGTATGTCTAATTGATGTATGTGTACGTGGATTAAACAATTGCAAGTTAGCTGCTTTTCTTATGGAATAAGAGTGAATTGCATTGTTTTTCAAAACATAAAAGTAAATGAGGCAGGCAAAACGTTAGTATTATAACAAAATTTGCACTGGCTTTGAGGCATCTGACAAACAAGGGATTCACGATAGCCAACTCTTGCACATATTCTCAAATCCTTCTTCTGTAATAGATAAATGTCATCTGGTACACACTTTAACGTTAACCATAATACAATACGTATTACTTTTCCCAACAAAATTGTAGTTATCTGTTAAATACCTACGTACAAAATACAGTTCTACCATAATAAATTATTTCTACATAGAACACGTAACCCGTCTTATCAAAATCGGCATTGTGAATAGCAAAAATACGGACATTTTGAACAACGTAGAATGTATATTTACCAATGCTGGTTTCGCAAGTACTGGACCCCAAGATCTTCGGAACCCTAGGACACGTCTTTAAACACTAAGCGTAACAAAGCGTTGACACCTTCGGAATGCCAGATTGTTTGTATCTTCAATGGTCAATGTTTAACAACATGAGTGTTATTATGCAAAGGTGGACACGGCAATAGAGAAACATCAACCAAATCAACCATGCCAAAATAGCAACAAGTCCAAATTGTAATCACGTAAATAATGTGACATAAGTGTCCCGTATCAATCTTTCATAAACAATTATGGTTAAGTAAAAGTAACAGTGTGCAGAAATTCCACTTTCCGAAATGTTTATGAACAGTAAGAAGCATAACCCGAACAGGGTGCAACCAACTTCAAGAGTAATCCAAACTTTGAAATGCAGTAAGCGTGGGTCTTATATCTACCCTTTGCAGCCGCCAGTTGTGCGTCGGTAAGGAGAACGATTAGCGCCTAAACCGTAATCAGACAACTGAATAACAATCCTGCATACAGCTCACTAAAGTTTCAATTTGAAATAACTGATGAAATGCAAATACAGTTTCCCGCGTTGTTACGGAGCGTACAGTCATAACAGACCGCCGAATGTGTCATTATAACAAATCGTTAACCCCTGAAGACTAGACCCAATATATTTTTGACTGACATCTATTGGTTACGTACGATATAATATCACGTGATTGCCTCCAGAGGGTTCACGCACACATACGGACGGAGGAATCTTCCATGTAAAGTGACAGCCAATCAGGTCATTATAAGTGACGTATTTATGATAATTTGTCCCAAGTTCAACCTTGCCAAAAGTACATGGGGAAGAGAAACTAAAACTCCATATCGGGTTCGTTGTTGCATGGAGATGTTATCAGTGTTATTATGTTCCCTTTCAGTGGCGTCCCAGGATTGTTTCAAGGCGGGGGGTTATTTCGTCGACCAACATCTTCTAGGGGGGGGGGGGGGGGGTTGTCGTTAACATTATTTCTAGAGCGGGACTGTCGGTGAATATTTTTAGAGGGGGGTGTCGGTCAAGATGTTTCGAGGGGGGTGTCGCCGAGGATTTTTCGAGAGGGGTGTCGGTGAAGATTTGTTGAGGGGGGGGGGGGGGGGGGGGGAGTGTTGGTAAGGATTTTTTTCGAGGGGACGGGGTGTTGGTGAAGATTTGTTGAAGCCGAGTCCGAGATCCGTCAAAAATGTCGAGGCCGAGAACGAGACCTCTTGTTTTTTTTTTTTTTTTTGGGGGGGGGGGGGGGGGGCAGAGAATACTGGTTATGATACCACTACGATACCACTTATTTTGTGTAAAGGGGGGTTTGCCCCTTACATAACATCACTACCGAATGAAATATGTAAATTCATTTCTTAGGCAGCACAAACCCTGGCCTGAAAATGCAATGTCTTTCATATAATTATTGTCTAGGGACGTAATACTTCCACATCTTAAACCAGTCTGGTACTAACTACCTATGGATTATCAGTAATACTGAGCACGGATTGAATTATTGCACTACATGTGTTCGTAAGCATGTACGCGTATCACTGTGTATTCCCAAACACGTATGGTGTATACATGTATGTAGGTATAGCGGTGTCGCCCTGTTTGTTGGGAGGGGGAGGGGGGGGGGGGAGGGTAGGGCATGTGAATTACCAACGGTTGTGGGCACACCTTTTTGTATTAATGTAATGTTCATACATTATTTGGTACCCCTATAGTTGTATTGGTCTTGAAACATTATTGGGGGAGGGGGCACCCTTTCCCCCAGCCCCCCCCCCCCCCCATCCATGGTAGGAACGCCGCTGTGTATTATGTACGCTGTCGTATGCATGGTTGTAATGAATTAGGGGATAGAGTAGTTAAATACAACGCCTGTTAAACAAATCACATTTGGGTGGACAATATTGACATCATTGGAATCATACCAACAATATTTCAAAGCGACTCGGTCTGATTATTTCCCTTAGTTATCATTGCCTTTGGTTATGAACCAGAATACAATAACTATTTAGCACGTAGTTTTGAATAGATTATAGATATTCCCAGCACCAGACTATACACAATAAAGAGCTTTATTCCGAAAGGCGCTAAATCCTCTTTCCATACAAAATGAGTTATCATATCCAGTACAGTGGCGTAGCGTGGTCGGACTGATTGGGGGGGGGGGGGGGGGGCACGACAATTATTGGGGGGCACACCTTATGTATTTCTTTGTTTTTTCAAAAAATGTCCCCTTATGTTTTCTATTGTTTTTTGAAATTATTGGGGGGGGCACGTGCCCCCCCGTGCCCCCCGTAGCTACGCCACTGATCATATCAGAACACTAATACGATACGTAGCTATTTATAAATTCACATTAAAGGACAAAGTATGGCTTCAAAATTTGAAACAGAGTACAATTCTATATTCCTATAGGCAAGGCAGTTAGGAAAATAAACCGACTTTTTCAAGATTGAACAAGCGGATTTGGCGTCTTTCAGAATTAAGCCCTACGTATAACTTCCAATACCGTGATTGTATAATCTAATACTGCACTCATATTCCGGCTTTTTGTAATGTTGAGGCCAAATTACCTCGTTTTAGTAAGAAGTCATCTAGAATTTGGGGAATCTAGGAACTCTTATGTGTAAAAGGCGGGTTTATCTGCCTCCTATTGCTTTGATTATGGCACCATAATTAGTTGTATTTTTAATTGATATCAGTAATATTGGTGTATTAATATCATAATCCTCATCATCATCACCATCATTATCATCAACATCATTATCATCATCATCATCATTGTCGTCATTAGTATCATTAATGTCGTCATTATTATCATCATTAGCATCCACAACACCATCTCCATTTCCTCGATTTCCTATCAAAATTGTCTCGGTGTGTTCACAAGTTTATCTTTCAAACAAACATTCTGATATAATTACTCATCTATGATGTATCCCATTCATGTAATGTATACAATGCATTCTAGGTTGCTGTTTTTTTTCTGCTTAACCGTCTTGAAAGCAATTATATTTGACAACACAGTATATGAACATAATGAATACAGCCATGTTTTATATTGTCATTTATGATTTACATTTATTGCACATTCGTATTGTAATATCCTCATCCTCTCCACAAGCTTTTTGCATAACAATAATATATATGATGTAAGATAATACACACACGTTATATGCAATGCAAGGGTCTGATGAAAGTTGTACAAAAACATTTAAATATATAAAACAACAACTTTTTATTATCACCTAATTAAACTAAATTATATCATAACCATACTAAACAAAGATAAACACATCAACAAATTCTATACACGTTTATGATGCATACACGTATAATGATGATTACTAAAATTGTATTATCATTTCCTTCATAGACCACTAACAGATTATATCAGATAAGAATACAAATCCCTATTTTGCGGATAGCATCACTACATTGTTGAACATAATCATATCATTGATAGTCGGACTACATACATTTCATAATGGGACATGTATTGTGGGGAAGTCCCCAGTTTCCGCGTTCAAGGTTACATACATTCAAGTTGGATGATATCAATAGTGGGTTTGTCGCCACCTGCCGGGCTAGGAGCGTATAACTCACAATTAGCCCGAGAGGTAAATCAAATCACCACACTCCAAATAGCACCAAGTCTTATATCATATCACCTACTAAACACGGTCCTAGAATGGTGGCAATTAAACATTGTGTATAAAGAGATTAATTCCAAGAGGCGCTAAATCCACTTTTTCAATTTTGGAGACAACGGGTTTATTTGCACAACTTTGTACCCGGGCTTTGTACACATGCCTGCGGGAATTAGACAAGTAAAGGTTATGTATTGTCATGTTAACTGCGTAGTTTGGCCTAAATATTGGATTACTAGCAAGCTACTTTGCTTATTAAAGTACTTATGTCGTTAAATCAATGTTTATGGAAATGGATTAAGCGCCTTTAGGAACTAAGCTCTGCACATGTAGGCATATCACCTATCCGTCATTAAACACAGGTCTATACATGTATAGTGCCAATGAAACCCTTTCTATGCATAGGCATATCCTTTATCATTGTATACCCGTCATATGCCTACATAGAGGAATCGGAACACATTCTGGGATTGACAAGCAAGCATGCTAAATAATGCACATGATATATAAGACCCAAAGAGGGTCTCCCACATTTTAGCTGCCATATTAATTCACTGAAGTAGTGTGATATCCGCTGACGGGCGAACAAAAAAAAAAAAAAAAAACATTCGCGATGAGACAATGGCGAAACATCTGTGAAATATAATTCTACATTTTGCGGGATATATAAGACTCGAAGCAAACGTACGATTGGCAATGCAAACACAGTCACTAAGAATCGGGTTTAGCATGACTCTTATTTGTGTAATAACCAATATGAATTCAATGATACAGATACACATTCCCGCAGTCCCATGAACATGCCAAATCACTATTACTATGAACACCCATGTATACCTACACAATTGTACTCGACATTTTGTATACCAACTGTCAGTAACGTTATACATTTAATAACAAACACATTTGTGTTCTAAAGAAAAGCAAAATCACTCCAGGTTTACTAAATTATAATTCCTTTTATAAAGGAGTAACTAATTTCCATCATTTGCTCTTTACTTTTTGAATTACAGTTTAAATATTAATCAGTACCTACATTTACCATATTTATATCATTATGTTGTATATGAGTCATGGTCATGTATTGTTATGTATAATATAGAAACGTAAATACATAAGAAACAGAGATATATCCATTACCTCCACAATAGGCGTAATGGACATTCTATCAATTTGAAAATAAACTGCAGGGATGTAGAAACCTTGACAACGTATGCCAAAAGAGTCGATACATTGTGTATTTCTGTGATCCATTATGTCCACTCAAAGATGGGTAAAAGTTCCAAATTAACTTTATCCCTGTTCCCTTCGAGATTCTGAAATATCTATCTAGACTTTGTGGATAACCCACCCGGTTCCCGTAGTCAAGGGGTTGCAAATATATATCTGGCAACGTGTTGCCATATCTGTGTACAGAGCACTGGCGTAGCGAGTTACGTAATACCTATTCAACTGGGGGGGGGGGGGGGGGGGGGGGGGATGTAATCCGATGAATGAATAGCTCATCCCCCCACTTGAATGGGTATCAATGTCATGTCTACGCCCGTGGTACAGAGTAGGAAAGCTCCCAGGGAGATTTTCAAAGTTAGATAGTTAAATCATAAATATCTTCATGAAGAAACGCAAAAGTGCTTTTATTCGTGATACAAAATAATACAACAATGTAACTAAGACCAATCACAACTTTTCTGTCGATATTGACATGTTTCAAGCCACGTAGCTAGCAACAAAATACATATAAAAAGACAACACACGAATCGAAATGGTAATATATAAAACAAAAAATGTTCATATTCATAAAGGCATGTGTACAAAGTCGGACAGTTAAATACGATATTTCTAAAGTTAATATTCTAGAAGACTTCTTGCCTTTTGATAAATGATTTACTAGTAGATTAACAAATGCATAGAAACACAAACTTGTGATTAAATCATCTGAATAATTAAACTATGTACAAGGATGAATGAGCAATTACAAAAAAACATAAATAAGTAAATACATTATTAAAAACAAAGACTTTAATGAATAATTGGGTACAAAGTGGGATACATAAAGGCGATATTATCCAAAGTTAATATTGTAGTCGAAGTAGGGCCTTTTGATTATTAAGATGATTATGCATAGACACACACACTTGTTATTACATCCATAGAGTTATTGAATACATACAAGAGCAATTAGGGCCTTTTGATTATTAAGATGATTATGCAGAGACACACACACACTTGTTATTACATCCATAGAGTTAATATTGTAGTCGAAGTAGGGCCTTTTGATTATTAAGATGATTATGCATAGACACACACACTTGTTATTACATCCATAGAGTTATTGAATACATACAAGAGCAATTAGGGCCTTTTGATTATTAAGATGATTATGCAGAGACACACACACACTTGTTATTACATCCATAGAGTTAATATTGTAGTCGAAGTAGGGCCTTTTGATTATTAAGATGATTATGCAGAGACACACACACTTGTTATTAAATCCATAGAGTTATTGAATACATACACGAGCAATTAGCAAATTAGCAAACAAACATATACTGTACATTTGTAAATACATCGAGACATAGATGTATCTAAATAAATACATTACAAGCAGCTAACAAGCTTCCATACATACATATAAATACATATTTATATACAACAAAGGCTATCAAGAAGATCAGCTGTTGCAATTCAATTAACTGGGTTAACCCTTTCCCTAGTTGCTGCAATCCCCACCAAGTTAAGACGGGGTCCACCAGAGTTTTACTGGGAGACAACGGGAATGATTACGAGTGGTTATTATTATAGTATTAGTACCTTTCGAAAAACCAATATGGGCAAACAATAGCCCTGCAGAATCACAGAACGTATAAGCGGAAACACAATGCAATGGCACGATTACACATGAAGCATCAACATTATTACACAGGTTATTCAATTTTATAAAATGGGTAGAAGAATCCCTGCATTCTGATTGGTCAATTAGCATGTAAAAGTTTTTTACTGATGCATGGCTCACTTTAGTTTGATTTTCACATTTTTTTGCGCTCATTTTATAAAACAAATGCTGCACAGGCATATTTCTTGGATCAAAAAATTAAAAAATCAAACAATTTAAATTTATATCATGAAAAAAAAAAAAATTATATTTTAAAATTTATATAATTTTTTTTTATTTAAACAAAAACAAAACAAATCTATAATTTCAAAAACAAAATTTTTAATTTTAAAATTTATATAAAAAAATGTATATCATTAAAAAAAAAAAATTAAAAAAATTAAAATGTGAAAATCAACATTTTCCCCAGCCATGGGTCGGTACTTTTGCAGCCATGGGTCGGTACTTTTGAAGTCATGGTCGGTACTTTTTTAGCCATGGGTCGGTACTTTTGAAGCCATGGGTCGGTAAATTTAGCCAATTTAGCCATAACTGGGAAAAAGTCTGATTTTCACATTTGTTCACGCCCATTTTATGAAACAAATGCTGCACAGGCATATTTCGTGGATCGGTAAGAATTGTATGCACTCGTTTAACTTTGGAAATGGTCTAAAACCAACTCGCTGCGCTCGTGGGTTTAAACCATACCAAAGTTAAACTCGTGCATCCAATTCTTACCGATCCACTCATGCCTGTGCATCATTTGTATAATAATCACGAACTATTTACATTTCGTTTTTCCCTAATCCTTGATTACAAAGAAAAGCCTTCCATTACTTTCGATGTTAAATTGCATGTCAATGGCATTAACCCCTAAAAGTTCATGAAATCCCTGTATATAGACTTTGTACACAACCCACTCGGTTCCCGTTGTCAATAGGTTAAAACAGTAACATGAAATTAAGATGTGACCGGTTGTATAAAATCGTGAATAACTTTGCACTGGATTAATATTTTAACTTGAATTGTGTTTGCCTTATAAAGAGCAACCGTTTTCTTGCTATGTATGTCAACATCTTCATTGCGACATACTAAACATAATTGCCGACATATGGTGGGTTTTGATAAAGCTGGTCACAAGTATGTTACACCGTAACAGGATACATTAATAATGATGCAGTTGATAGAACGCATTTTATTTTATTTTTTCATTTTTGTGACAATATAACTACACACATAAATTATACAGGGTGTCTTAGGAAGAATGCTACACCTACGATTGTTAATTTCATAAACAACATCGACTAAATGTCATCATTGTTTGTTTGATTGGGTATAAGATTTTTGTTTCCAACAAAATGATAACATAAGCATTGCTTTTGGGTAAGGCGTTTGGATCATAGGTTCATTTTTACGCGTCTACTCTGGAGGGTTCTATGGAGAAAGCATGTTAACAGTATTCGATGTGGTTATCGTCTCTACTCGATTGACATATGTAAATTAAATATATAAGAGCTTACACTGGGACATGAAATGCACTTCACATACTTAAAGGTAACGTTGAGTATTGGTAATTTCGAAAGTGCCCCCCAAAAAATGAATTGTAACGGATTTGGTTGATTTCAATTCCAAATGAAAGATCATCGAAAAAAACATAGGAAATAATAATAATTCCCATTCAAATGCTCTAATTGTTGTGAAATTTACTTTCAAAATATTTATAAAAGTGATTGACGTCCGGCCATCACTTTTTAGAGAACGTTGGCGCCAGGCGCGAGCGTTCTAGGTCGTCTTAATACGGGACTGAAAATTAATATTTGTAAGCACGCTAATTGTGCTTAAAACTGTACATAATTATGATACGGTACTTACCACCAATTCACTCTCCATTATGTGATCCAACTATCGGGTGGATTAAAATTATGATTTTTTTTCCCTCCATTCCGCAAAAAATCAGTGATATAGGCGCCTCCTCGACTTCTCTCCATGTGTTAGCGCGACTCCGCGCTTGCGATACACATGAATATGCGCGGTAACTATTACCGCGCATTACAGTCCCGTATTAGGAGGACCTAGAACGGTAGCGCTTCTCTCTAGAGTTAATTTGACACTTGAGTTGTAACGGCTCTTTTTGAATGATAACAGGGGTTTTACTTTGTCGTTTGTAATTGTGTATACTTTTCGAGCATGGTGAAGTAATAACTATTAGTTTGTACCGTAATCGTGCAGGTTTTGGTTACTAAAGTTAAGTTTGACCAATACTCAACGTTACCTTTAAACACAATTTATCTTTAATGAATTATTACACAAAGTCTACATGGCATTATTTCGATACGTTTATGTTACTGAATGGGTAGTTCAATGGTTGTATAGAGGGCGCTGCACGAAATATATATTTTTGTTTAGGTAATGACAAATTCAGTGTAGAATTTGAAAGAGAATACAATATAGATGACAGAATAAACGTTTTGTTTATCAATGTCGGTTTAGAAACGGATGAATTATCAGTAAACGTATCCAATCGTAATTAATATTGGGACCAGGTTTATTCAATTTTTTTATATATTTTTTTTTAAATGCCTATACTTGTTCAAAGATTTTCAAAATAGATGTTAACTGGTTGTTTATGATCTCTTTATCTAATTATTATTTCAACATAAAATCACGTATACTACGTATGAACAATTGTTGAAACCATGTGTTTGAATTGCATTGTTGTAATGATAATCTAGGCTTTTCAATTAAAAGAGTGCATACAATTCTTACCGATCCACGAAATATGCCTGTGCAGCATTTGTTTTATAAAATGGGCGCGAAAAAATGTGAAAATCAGACTTTTTCCCAGTAATGGCTAAATTGACTAAATTTTGTCTACACATTTCGCGCATGGATGAGGCATAAGTTATAACTATTAGTTTGTAATCTACTGTTCAGGTTTTGGTTATTAAAGCTCAGCCTTATACCAACAACTGTACTTCCCCTTTAACTACGACCGTAGTTACATCACTACATGTTACTGCATACCAGGTACTTGAACAACTGCAGGTAATTCTCACCCTGTTTCTGTTTCCCTGACTACTTTCGGAGACCGCCCATCGATGAGCTCAGAGTATGTACTTGCCAGAGCGATGGGAGAGATGTTTCCTATAGCGAGGTGTGTCTGGCATAGGGCACGATGCGGCTTGGCTCATAGACCTGGGATGCGGAATTGTTGGTCGGGACTCCACCATTTCTAAGGAAATAAAGTATACTACTGTCATAAGTGAGCTATAAGAGGATGCTCTCTGTACTAAGTCCATGATGTGCCATCTGAATTATGCCTCCTTCATAAACAAAACAAATTAATGCTACTCTTTACTTATCGGGCGTCTGCAATTCGTTATCATTTAAATATAACAGTTGCCATCGTGTCTGTATATTGCATGTATACCGACACTGTGTATTACCACTATTTACTACAGTACATAGTGCGTGGCGTAGGGTGGGCTGAGTGGTGGAGGGGGGGGGGGGGGGGGGGTGGCACGCCAAATATAAGGAGAGCACAAACTATGTGCTTTTTTATTGGATTTGTTTTACTATTGTTTGTTTTCAAAATATACATGAGCGCGTGCCTGGTTACACAATATAATGAAGGCTATGACACATGTTCAGCATCAATGACAAACACATTACATAACGTAATCAATATGTGATGATATCCACCCTCGGATATACTTATAGTAACAAACATATCTAGTAACACATGATTGGCACAATTATACTAATCATACATGTCTTACTGAAAACAACAGCATTATACTATAGCAATAATTCATACGCAATAAGCAATACGAAAACTTGCATTCAGTTCGAGCAGCAATACATGAAACGCATGTGTACATTGTGAAATTTCTCAGAAAAAATGGTACATAATAAATCATACAGAGGGTAAGCTCTTCTAGCACATGATTGAAATGATAAGACAATCTCAAAAGAATATGTGTCCAAAAGATATAATTATAACGAACAATGTAAGTTTTAGTTCATCTTTTCATGAATGACGAAATTTACATTGCAACATTTGTTTTACCTGCTTTTGCAGGATATTGGAGTTCCGATATTGTATACCAGGTTCCAATACACAATGTGTGAAGATGTCTAAATAATTGTTAATGAAATACCACCGTAAAATGACGCTCCAATGAGAGTGGTAAATGATGTCTTTGATCACTAAACATAAATACATTACAGCGTGTTTGCTTTAGTTTTCTATCTCGTTAGAATTTATTGCATAAGAAATAATCAAACGTGACAAATTTAATTACAAACCAAATATCATATTATTGAGGAATGCGGTAACTGAATAACAGTTTGCATTTAAATGAACACTCACCGCAACGTGCACCTGTATAGCGCCCTGTGGCTGATGGAGGTGTCTCAGGTGTGTGAGCAGTCTGTCGTTGTATGTTACACCACATTCCCAGAAGCTGTAACATGAACAAACAATGGGCACTGTTTGAGTATCATACAAATATGTGCCACTGTATACAACGTGATCAATAATCGACTTTATATGATTTTGTCATTTGAACATAAAAGAATGGGTTGTCATTTATCAAGTATTATTTGAAGGATTGTATCGAATAAATATGCACCAGTATAGCTAAATTGATACAAGGGAATTCGTGGTTTCTAAGTTCATCTGCATAATGTAGGCCACTTGTCCATGAGTTGGTACATGTACACATATAATAAACGATATCAAATCCAGATTGTCCATAAAATGATGTACTCTGCGTAAAATGTACAGCATGATATGCTAACTTAGCATACAACTTCAATATTGATGAATGGTATTGCTTACTCAGGAGAGGATTCATAAGTACATATTTTCCCATTTGTTTTCTTAAAAGCAGATGTATAAATACTACACTGCAGTCATGGTATTTGTCTATGTAATGTTATGTCCTTATTAGACTGTGTTGTTGGAATACGAATGACGCTTAAAATAAATGAGCAGTTGGTTAAGTGCTTGACATGCAATCGATTTGTTATGCTTGAAAGTAGGACAAATGAATTAAATGTCCATCTGATCTTTGTATAAATATGTATATTATACGCCCCTTATAAACCTGTAAACAATGATACAGAGCATAATCCTATACTAACACATGTCTTTTTTTATTGTTTGTTTCGTCTTTATTTAAACAGGCTTATCCTATAAGTTCATTGCTGTCTTAACAAGGGCCCTGCATCAAATAAATCACATGAATACAGTAATATTGACAAACTTCATTCAACACAGCAAGACAAACAAATCGTGAAACGAATCTAAACACAGGTAAGCAGGTAAACAAGTATAAGTTGAAATGTACCCAGCATTAACTAAGAGTTCTTTTGGTAAAATAATTATTTGATTTATAACAGCTGATTCAAAGTGTGCTTATAAATGAGTACAATTCGCTGTACACCATGGAGTAAGAACTAGGTCAAGTTCACATGTAAGACACATTGCTTGCATTCCATTGATGGTAAATGTACCGATGGCGTGACGATTCGTACGCTACTTGCAATTTACATCGTGTAAAGTGTATTAAACACACACACAATGATTTCTCACATTGATAAATGTTCGGTTTGCCAAAATGCACGGCATATGATATCCTACCTCTGAAACTATAGTTAAGTGTATTATGGAATATTATAATTGCTTTCTATCCAGTTTGGTGTCTATTTATAAAAGGGAAAACATTCTCTCTATGGATGCGACAAAAATCTACTATACTAAAGTAGCCGATCATGTATGTCTGTCTGTCTGTCTGTCCATCTATGCATTTCGTAGTGCATTGAGGCACCAACATCAAACTTTGGGTAGTGATTGGTGATGACCCATAGAGGTTTGTGGTCTGGGTCAGGTCGGGGTCAGTTTGACCAGTGGTCAGTTATGAATCGGCCAATATTCCACGTTCATTTGCCATGCAGTCGCGTCGAGCGCTGATCATCGCACATGCTTGCGACGGAAGTACCGTGAAAAGTGTGTTGCTGAAATGACCTTTCATTATGTAGTCTTTGTTCAGCCTGGAATCGATACGTTGTAAATTACTTACGCACATTATCGTATGCCTGTCAAATCGGAAATAACACGTGTGCCGCTGTGTGCGCCTGAATTAAGACTATCGTAATTTGCTTGCGAATTGTTGTTTTTCAAACTTTTAAATAATATGGATTTAAAAATTGTAGTGACTGATTTTCGAATAGAATTAAAACAAATCTGATGAAATATATGTATTTCTATCAAGAAACGGACGGTACATTCCAAAAGCGAAAGCGACCGTCGGGCAGGGAATTTGCATAGACTATATACAGAGTAGCGGAATATTGTAGGTCCGGCATCTGTGCATTGTCAACACACAATCTACTACATTGTACACACATTCGTGTGATTGTACATGTCCGTATATGCATGACTGAATTTGATCGGTGATTTTTGTTCACATTTTTAACACGATATTCACAAAATTGGCAAAACAGGGTATACGGCTACCAAAATAGGTTTCTTTCTGTCACTGGTTTAATTTTCTGAATACAGGCTAATTGTAAATGTTTGCTCGAAGTGCATACTTTGTTGTACTGAAGTATAAAAAATGTGTGCTTTTTGTAAATAACGTGTAAACAAGAAGAGCAAGGAATTAGGGTTATTGATCTACTTGACAACGATTTAATTAATACTGTTTATTGTTTGACATGTGATCGCTGGCATTATACCTAGGGTTTTTACAAGGGGGGGGGGGGGGGGGGTAGGGGGGGTTATTGCGTCAACCAAAATTTTCGACGGGCTGGGTGTTGGCCAAGTATTTCGAGGGGGTGTCGGTCAAGTAACTCGAGGGGGTGTCGGTCAAGTATTTCGAGGGGGGTGTCGGTGAAGAATTTTCGAGGGTGGTGTCGGTCAAATATTTCGTGGGGGGGGGGGGGCGGTGAAGAATTTTCGAAGGGGGGAGGGATGTTGGTGAAGAATCTCGATGGGGGGTGGGGATTTTTCGAGGGGGGTGTCAGTGAAGATTTTTTCGAGAGGGGTACCAGTGAAGATTCTTTCGGTGTCGCTGAAGAATTTGTGAGGGGAGTGGGTGTCCGTGAATATTTTTTGAGGGGGGGGGGTGGTTATTTCCTCAACCAACATTTGGAGGGGTCAGGTGTCGGTCAAGTATTTCGAGTGGGGAGGGGGGGGGGCTGTCGGTGAAGAATTTTCGAGGGAGAGTGTCGGTGAAGAATTTGTAAGGGGGGTGGGTGTCCTCACCCCCCCCCCCCCCACCCGGGTACCCATATGCCTTTGAATATGAGATTGAATCACCACCGGGGGGGGGGGGTGTCGGTGAAGAATCTTGAAAGGGGGGGTGTCTGTGAAGATTTTTCGAGGGGGGGGGGTTGTCGGTGAAGAATTTTCTAGGGGGGTGTCAGTAAAGATTTTATTGAGAGGGAGTAACAGTGAAGATTCTTTCGAAGGGGGGTGGTGGGGGTGTAGGAGAAGATTTTTCGAGGGGGGGGGGGGTTGTCGGTGAATATTTTTCGACGCGAGGGGGGTGTCGATGAAGATTTTCTCGAGAGGGGGTACTGGTGAAGATTCTTTCAAAAGGGGGCGGGGGTGTCAGTGAAGAATTTGTGAGGGGGGTTCATGGTGTCCGTGAATATGTTTTTGAGGGGGGGGGGAAACCCCAAAACAGCCCTTTTTCATCAAAGTGAAATTTGAACCCCCCCCCCCCCCCCCCCGTGTACGCATATGCCTGTGAATATGAGATTGTATTTTTAATTATACACTTATTAAATCATATCATAACCATTCAAACAGAGATTCCATTAATTGACCAAATGTTTTTTACGGATAGATACAAAAAATAACGAAATACAAATATACAACATACAACATTATCTTACTCAAAGATCTGGTGACGGGTAATTTGCTAGTATCAATGAAAACTCGAAGACATGAGTGTGTGCCCGAACATGGTGTACCTATACTCCTCTTCCCCTAACCCTTCGTTGTAGGGAAGATAGTCACTATTATTATAAGCACACAGAGGGGTAGCGTGGTGGGACAGATTGGGGGTAAGACAATTGTTGGGGAACACACGCTATATATTTATTTTTTAACACAACTTCCTACTTATATTGGTTTTTTTTATTATTGGGGGCGTGCCCCCCCCCCCCCCCCCCTAGCTACGCTACTGCATTGCACTTCAGCTTCATAACGTTTTGCGTAAGACCTCCAAGAGCCAGTTGAGATTGCCAGTGGGGCCAAGAAGCATGCCCTATTAATGTCGATACATGATACGATGTGCGATACGAGGTGAGACGAAAATAACCCTCGTGAAATCCCCATTTGATATTATGGAATGCTCTCTATTACGCCAGATTTAGCTATCATGACAGAAAATAAAGAATTATACTAAATATGGCCGATGGAAATATAGCTGGTTAGAATATTTGACACAAAAAGCCCCTGCAAGAGGAAAATTCATATTATATGGCGTTTAAAAAACTATTTTCTTAGAAGTTAGATTCAATGTATAATTATCTCTATAAGTGCACAATGACCGTGTCAACAGAATGCCCCTTTCTGCATTATCATGTGCTTTTTAAATGTAAATCTCATTTTTGTAGACTACATTATTGTATACACAAAAACAATTCAAAGACAGTCTTTGCCATTTGTGTACACACATAATACAGTCATTGTAATAATCAAATACATAAATAAATAATATAATTATGACTGTATTCGCGCGCATGACAGTACAACAATATACACATTCGCTCAGATCATATACCCGTGCAGACCCCTATTATATTATAAGTCTTGCACGGCCGGGTTATTGGTTTTCTTTAAAAGCAGGTATAGGCTTCGGGTTATTAAAGAGTGTAAGATATAAAAACAGAAGATGTGGGGAAGGTAAATTGCATTAGCGTCACGCTGATACGCTAAGAGGTGGAATCCCCCGGAGGGAATCATTTCTTAATAAACCAAGAAGTCCTTTGATTTGCGTTCACGCGCTGCAGCAGCACCGCTATTCCTCATCGTCTTGTAACCGTCAATTGCCGAGAAAAACAAATTACGGAGTGGACACACATACACACACACACACACATGTACGCACGCAAGCACACATATACAAAACAAACAAACAGGTAAAGTTCAACCGCACACCCGCAATCACATATAGGCACATACATGCATAATATGCTACATTATACGAACACAAACACTCAGATATATATAAAAACACTAACACACACGCATACATTCAATTTATATGGATATCAGCAACAACAAAAACACGTTGGATTGGAGTGCCGCCTCTACATCGAATTGATAATTTAGTTAAGTAATGCTGATGCAAATCGATCGGTCTTCTTTTATTTCAAAACATTTTCCTGTGGAAAAAAGATTCAAGTATTAATCTACTAAAGATATGAACTGAGAAATAATTGTCCCTCATTTTTTTTTCATCGAGTATTAAACATGGCCGCCCCTTTAAACGAGTACTTTGAACGGTTCGCGCCGATAGATCGATGACTTCAAAATGTCAAGCATCGCCACAAGAAAATTAACAAGATCTTTTGAAGTTCTAATTACGAAGGAATTGGGACATGCTATGAAGGCGCTATCAAATAAAACACGAAATTGATCATTGCTATGACAACGCTGGGGCCATCTTGACACTATTATCCGTTTTTAGTCTGTATTAGAATTCCTATTCCTATTCTCTCGGGAAGGGTGTAATTCATTGTAAACATTCGTTGCCGCCATAAATCAACATGGTGTTGTTTTTAGCGTCGACGTTCCAAGACAATAGCTCACCCTGCGGCATATAGAACACCCCTCAACGCTGTTCTCACGTACATGGAAACGCCTGGGACACTCAGAAAATACCTCGGACTGCTGCTATGTGTATATTTTGTGATGTTTTAAAGATATGGTATGTTCTCCTTTACTACGGCCCTCAGACAACGGTTACAGAGACTTTAATCGAACACAAAATGTGTTTTGTGTTGTTCATGTCATATCCGAAATCAAAGTAAATCGTAATCTAAGGGTGTAAATAGTGAAACGGGGGATTGTACAATACCACCAGAATTGCCAGAAAACCGCCGTTATTCTTTGGGTTCCTACAACAACCAATTTAATAAAGTATAAACTCTGTTTGAACAAACCCACCGCTTGTTTTGACATTTAAATATACAGCTCATTACATGAAGTGCTACCGCGAGTACCACGGGTTAACTTCTAGATGACACATGGCCCATTATTCAACCTCAGTCTAGTCACTATATAGTCACCTTGCTGGCTATGGCGTGTTTGACGAATAGGTTGGGTAAGTCGGTGGGACAAGGAGAATTGCTACCCCTTCATAACCAATGCAGAACTTGCGTCAACCGATATATAATATAAAGGTCATTTTCAGGAATATCGGTCTCTCACTTATCCCTCAAACTCTCATAACTTGGCAATAGTACCGTCGATACTGTGTCCATGAGTTGGTCCTGATTTAGTCTTTCGTCAAGACTCTCGCGCTATATGCACAATTACGTGAGCGGAGCGAGCATCGTGAGCGAAGCAAACACATCGAGCGCTATATGGGAGCCAGTTGGTCCCGCTCGCTGACCCCGTGCCGTATAGCTCTGTCACAGCTAGCTAGCTCGCATAGAGAATCTCCAAGCCATATAGAGCCTTAACTAAAGGCCTGGTTGGGGTGCGGGACCCCAAGGAAGGCCAAGACTAGTTTCCCTTGCATATCGACTGAATCGGGCCTATCCCCCCCTCTTCACTATATTTCTGAATTATATGCTCATGCGATTTCGTAAATAAAAGCAAATACACATCAAACAGACAAGCACGCAAGCGAGCAAGCAAGCAAGCACACACACACACAATCAAACAAACAAACATACTTCGGAGTAACACGTTCTATACCGGTACGTTAATTCAGACATGTACGACACACATTATTCAAAGTGATCAAACCAACTGTATACTGTAACACCATCTAACTTTTAAATGACTCTTGTCCTGTCGTTAACCCTCCTTAGTCTTTGGGTTATGGAAAGTGAAGACGAACGCTCAAGATAAATTGGAGAGACAGATAGAACTCCACTACCAGTTTCTACGTCAAACGATATGTGACATGGTCACATGGGTCAGTTAAGTTCAAGATATCACGCCGCCGATGACTGAACAACTTGAACATCCGTGCACGGCAGCATCCAAAGCAGCATGCACCGATCCACTTCCCGAACTCTGCGAGCAGACTGGATTCTCTCTCGACCTGAAGTCCATGGCCATCAGAACGAAAGCGAGAAACCAGATAGATCGGGCAGGCTTTAAAGAAGAAGAATCGCTCAGATTATATCAAGGTTTCGAAAGGTTGATTGATGTCCCGAGATTCTGGAGACGACATTCTCTTCACGCAGGACTTGGACGACATGTTGAGCGATCAAACTCCCCCGCAGACACAAATGACAGATTTCCTTAACAGAACATTCATGATTCATCATTCAACAGGAGAGCGATAATTCACAGGGCGGGAATGCGATGAGATTGAAGGGTGGGGGTAACTTTAGCACAGCCTAAAGGTCTATGAAGAGTATTTTACGAATGATCTCCATAGACAGAACTTCAACTCACAGAAGACAGGTCACCTCGGCCACCTCGACAGTTCAGCGCAGTCAACTCTCTACCTACACATCAATACATGATACGCACAGGCTGTGGCAAACTCCTTGAGACACAGGGCCATAATATGCATGCCTGCTGTGATACGAGAGGCTTAGATTAATTGGTGTAACTAGATTGGCATGTATGACAGATACATGTTGATATATTTTACCGGTTCGACGTAATTTCACAAACTTGCGAAACATTTTACCATTTCGCGTAAGTAACATCTCACATAATTTATCAAAGTGATAATGATGTGGTAGATGTTGGGGTTGTATGCGATTGATTGATTGATTGATTGATTGATTGATTGATTGATTGATTGATTGATTGATTGATTGATTGATTGATTGATTGATCCGTCTTGGAATGCAGAAACAAGAGAGCTTGTTTGATTCCCACATCACAAGATCTTTTGCGCGCCACAAACAGGGCACAAACAACAGCCTATATCCAAACTTTCCATCACTCGACACTCCGGGCTAATCGCACTGATGGCGGGTTCAGCAACCCATCCGTCGAGCTTACCGGGGTATATACAGTCCGGATCAACCAAACCCGTTTCAAGTGGTACGTAAAGCCCTCCTTTCGACCGGCCGGACACTGGATGAGTGGCCGGTAATCGATGGCAAAGACCTGGCAAATTGAAGCAGGCTTAGCGAGAGGAATGTAGGTCAAGCGATGGAAATTATGAATTCTTCGTAGTGACCTACCATTCAGACGAGGAAGACGAGCGTTTAAAGGCCAACTAAAGATAGTGATCTCAAACATGACTATAATCTGGCCTTTATGGCAAGTGATAGGAACGAATTGCGAATATCACACGAGCGGCTGCTGCCTATTGTATCCGCGCTACTGCTCTCTGGCCAGTCGCTTCTTACATGCAGACGTAAGGTCTTTTCGAAAGGCTATACATCCGGCGGACCATTTCATGGGGTTACATGCAGTTAGCAGGAATAGACAAATGTGGCGATTGACATATGGACCGTGCTGTTGTCGAGTTCGGCCACTATGCCGTTCTTCTAGCGAACTCAGACTTGGACTAGGACTTGGATTTGGACCCGATGCCGAGGCCGAATGCAAAGCAAATGTAAAGATGATTGTATAAAGGCTGCCCTCGGCCTCAGACTCCTCGGCCTCAGACCTCTCGGTCTCGACTGCGACACTGCTAATGGATTGGACTTTTATTTTCAAAACAGATATAAATCAACAAGAGAACCTGGAGTTGGTTGTTACGAGCGCACAGAATTATATTAAACGTGACATGGCGCTTTACTGCTTGTTGAGTATGTTGAGGGAGCAGCAGCATTAGGCTTATTAGATAAATAATGCCCATCTGTACTTCTGAAAGGTTACATCTCGTTAATGAAAACTGACGCTGGGAAATTGGTACACCGACTATAAATCCACGTACAAGTCATATTGTAAGGAAAGGTCTTATGACCATTGGTTAACCACGTACAAAATAATGCACCGACATCCAATACCAGTAAACGATGGTCAAACGCAGAAGGGAGACGGCAAATGATGAGATGTAAATTATATTATTGTTATATATAGAAAGCCACGTTTAACCCTTTTCACGGTTTCATGGTTTCAGAAGGGGCAGAAGGGATCCAGTTAAACAGCTAGTACATGTGCCAAAATTCAAGGATTAACTACCCGAACTCATAAACACAACACTATAAGAAGGATTAAAGGAGAACATTTACAAATCGTCATGTCGCTATCATGGCTGACTTTTCTAACCCAGAATTATGGTTTTTGAAACGTGTTTGAAACGAGCTGTTTCACATAGCAAACATACTCCCGTTTGAAAACGATGATTCTGGCCCAGGTAATACTAAATGTGGGAACCCAAGGTAGAAGAGAATGCAGTTTTCTTGCAATTCTGCTGAATTGGGAAAAATCCCCCGCTTCACAGTGTTTACCCTACTGTTGCATTTGCTTATTTGGTTTTGGAAATCACAACTAAAATCAACTAAATAAGCAGAAAACAAGAAAACGCACCCAAATATCCACCACGACGTTTCCCTTTTTGAGCCCAGTAATTATACTCGACGAAAGTCAGCTTAAAGGGACTTGGTAACATTGTCCAAATCCTCAAAATCCAATTGGAATTCTAGCGGTTCCCTCATACCTTGTTGTATTCGTATAAACAATAAAAGCATGGGACCGGTTTCGGTTTTTCAAAATTCCCTTTCGTTAAAAAGATGTTTACGATTGAAGTGTTCAGATGTTCATTATCCACTGGCCGGTCAACACTGTGTACAAAGTGAGTGCAATGAGTTAGTGAATATCACTTTCCATTTTTGCTCATTAATCGGCCATATAACGTCCATTTAACTTGAAATTATCACACAACACCCAGTTGATATATCAGATAACAATAATATACATTGTAATCAACCACTCATCACTTTTTGCACATGTCAACAAAGTTACTAGATCCTTTTAATATTAGTAAAGTCCATTATTATGACATGCATGAGTATTTGTTTCCAGAATAATGACGACCGTTTAGTATAAGAGTTTATTTCAAAGGAAGCGCTGAAACAATGGCGGACAGTCGAAGCAGCTGAAGACTCATGCTAATGATTATGTTGGGCGGTTCGTGCATGTTGACAGACTGAAACCGCATGAAACCACAATTCCATTGCGGACGAAATAACATTTGTTATCAAACCACCCAGTAAACTTATCTTATCGCTAGAATGACCACATCCACGCATTGAAACGACGTAGTCACTGTAAAGCATGTGGCGACCCGCAAGCAAAATAAGACAGATGTTTAAAGAAAACAATTATGTTTACTTTTTAACACAGTTATTATACATTTAATATGCAAGCCAGAATTCGACAGTGGTAAAACGTTCGACTTGATTATCATCATTCTAAACATTTATGGACAGTTATCATGGTTACAATGCAATCCCGTCTGATTCAAATTTAAAAATATCTTAATCAATATTCAAAACAAGTTATTGAAAGAAAGTCATACTTCCGAGTGCCCTGGGCATCACTTGCACTGCGTCAAGTGGGGTATTACCTTACCAAGCCGTTTTCAATCGGGGAGAGAAAATACATATATACACCGGATATAATGTATATCATGCAGCCACGAAAGCCGCTAGGACACGTAATTGCTACAAATTAATCAGCTAAATTTTGTACGCGTGACGAGTGCAGATCAAATTAACGTGAGGGCATGTGCAACGGTGTGTTTCTCGTCACCAATCTCCCCTCTTCTTTCTCCTTCTCCTACCCCCCTTTTTCTCTCTCATGATCTAAAGATATCAGCGATAGCTTGCAAGTGTAGATAACAGCTCGCTAATCATTCATTTGATTTGTGCACAATGTGTTTGTTTGCTATGTTTCTCTCCCCTTTCTCCATCGTTTTTATTATACCCCATTATTTCCATTTCATACATTGTTCTCTAAGTTTGTGTATACGAATAAAAATACATAGTCATTTAAATTAATACATTCTATAACTTTGTTTTATGTCTTAATGTTGAACTTATGTGCCTACAACAATCATTTGTTTTATTATAGATAGCAACTATTCTCTGCTAATTATAGCATATGTACATTCATAGATTTATTACAGGATAATTATGTTGACTGCAGATTTGTGAACCCTGTTTTCTTGTCAAAAGCTATCTCCCGTTTCATGGCCACCATTATTTTGGATTCACATTCAGCCTGCCAATTTCAAGCTTCTCAAATACTAGTAGTATAATTATAAAATACGTGTTGCGGTTTTTCTACTGAATATAAAAGGCGCGTTTGAAAGCGCTTTAGTGGGCTTATCAAACAACAGTGGTAGTTGAAATCATACTTCTATTGCTTGAAGGGATCTAATAGCATCGTAAAAAATAAGTTACAAACTTACTTTAAGTTAGAACTCTAGCAGTTCTCCATGGGAGACCTTCAACTACATATATATACCGAAGTGAGTGCAGTGAGTTAGCAAATTTCACTTTGCATTAATTTTTGCTCACTTTTTCTTGGGATTTTCACACATCATTCAGTAAAAATATAATTTTACAGAAATTCCCATTTTGTCAGCACTTGGTCAGTTGTTGCACTGGTCAATCAAGTTCCTAGACCCCTTTAACAAGAGAGGATAAAGCGCACAGAAAGGTAGGTAAGGTAAGGTATCTCACGAGTATTGTGGCATGCATTGTGCAGGTTTCTCCCACGGGTTGCTATTCATTAGATCAACTCATTTTGAGTCTTGCCGGAATTATTGCCCGACCCCCAACAGTACGACAAGATAGGAAGGGACATCAATTCTATTCCGGATGTTGTCGTGTCCAGCAATGCATCAATGCTGACATTGCTTTGTCGGTTGCTACGGTAACGTCATATGCGCTGCATGTTTACGGTGAATATAATAATATACAGATTCATTCCAAGCTAAGAGAACCACGATATTTAAGATGGGAGTCACTCGTTTCATATCTACGCCTGATGTATACACAGTGCTTTGACAAACTTGAAATGCGTGTAGCATATGCAATGGCAGCAATAGTTGAACTTTTTCATATTCGGCGTTTATTGCGTTCTGCTGCTAAGCGATTCATTTTCTTCTTCTTCACAACTCGAGAAGTTGCATTAATCTAAACACCGGAATGTTTCCCTTTATAGATGTTGACCACAATATTTGACCTATAACTCTGCAAATCTATATTGTTCCTCGAAATATCGACATATTAAATTGATTTCTCTCGGCACAGGTGAAATAACCATGTGATTGAATTTGGAACCGGCAAAGTGGCTGCGCTCTTTGCAAACCCTTATAGCCTTGGCCTTAAGGCTAAAACACCTTTCACCCCAACAGTTTGTTCATGGTCCAACTATTTCCCTATGTCACTAAAAACATTTTCACGCATGCACATGTAGAGAGCCAACACTTTTTTAAAAATAAATTTAACCTTGACCTTTTGAAAGCTAAGCAAAATCCATACCAAAGGGGATTACATAGATGCTGGAAACCCGGAATTGATATAATCAGTCCGTATAATACGCACCGACTGTACGGACTGATTATGCTTGAATGGGCGCATAATATTGACTAAAGGAATCCATGCTCGGACAGATCTGAACATCATGCCCGCGGCACCTCAGCGCCAGACGGGTAACAGACAGCATGTATTCGCTCGGAATACTCAATATATCAATTTACCAGGGGGTGCGAAACTGCAAGCATGAGCGGAGGCAAATGCACTTTAAATTCTTGGATTAAAGATCTAAATCACACCACCATTAAGAGAGGATACTGATATACTGAATATACAACTTGTAAGTTTAATGACACGCAATTTCTTAACAAGCAATGTACCGGTAGTACAACTTTCGAGTTTATTGACTTCATAGTAATAACTAGAAATAGCTGCACTCACGGAGTGAATACCTCCGCCATGCGCGAATTCTGAGCAGTACAAGAAAAGGATCAACAAATCACATTTTGGGGAAACAAATGGACACCAAAGCGCCATATTTCCGTAATAAATAGCCCAAGCTTATCTTGTATAGGTGTGCTTTCATGTAATACTGTATTTTTATGACATTTTGCACGGCGATTTTCGGCAAATTAAATCCACGAAACAAGCCTCCTGCTGGCAATTACTATGCCAGAGTTCTGGGCGACGAAGGGGCTTGCTGACTGCTGTGGTGTGCATTCCTATACCGGGCCGGATCGAATGCCTTGCACAATCAAATAAAGCAATGACTGAACGGAAATAAAAGATTCTTACGATGTTTTACATTACTTACATGTTTGCATGGCTTTTAAAATATATACGAGAACAAAATACCTGCAAAAACAGCAAATAAATGCGCTGAAAATCTCGGTAATTTATTTTCTACTATCGAACTGCACAGCATAGATAGTGGCATAACTGCTGTGATAGATATCTGTACATGATAATTATACAGGCCGCGCGCGTAATGGCTAGCAGCTATAGAGTTGGACTGCGCATGCGCATAACAGATGAACAGACTAACAGACGAACAAAGAAAAACAAAGCGAGACCGATCACATAACCTCCTTCCAACTCCGTTGGCGGAGGTAATTATATTGGTTAGAAGAGCACTGGATATCCGCCATTTTAGAACCTTCATAAGAAGTGGTTTTACTAGATCAAGGGGACGCACTATATATAGAAACAAATAAAGACAATCACAGAACACGAGTGTCCTCCTTCCTCCTCGTAATTATCCCACGGAGGGTTTCTCCAATCATGCTTCCGCTTTCAAAGTGTAGAATCATTAATGTCATTCTTTTCTTACTAGCAAACATATTAGACTTGGCATCGGCGACACATCGGAATGATGTTCTATTCCCCTTCATGGTTTCCTTTATTAGAGGCTTTTCGCAAATGCTACGGAGGGATTCTAGTACGCTAATCTCAGCGGGTGGTCGCACTCAGTCCGAAAATACCCCCGTACCGTGGAAATCTACTACGGTTGTCGGCTGAATTAGCGTTGGGTGTAGAGCGAGTACGGAGCGGTGTGGTCAGCCCATTGAAGTATAGTACTTCAATGGGTCAACCAATCAGCGCGCTTGTTCACTCGAGCAAGGAGACGTTCCCCATATTCTTCACTGCGAAACTGCAAATAGTTCGCGACGTAGCCAGAGTACGGGTACGGTCACAGCTGACTGCTTCCCCCGTACTCGGCTCTTCCGTAGCATTTGCGAAAAGCCTCATTTATTCGAAGGGAACGAATGGTCATTTTGTAAAAGAACTTGTGGGCCTTGTATTGCAGTATAAATGCGAAAAGGTATTTTAGTGAAACCGTAAAACGTAGTTTAATAGTTGGTGTTTCCACATGAATATCAGGAATTTAAATATTACATGTTTTATGTATAGCTTCCTCTTTTTTTGCCACGATTAATAATACGCTTCATAAACATGATAAATATGTTGGTTAACACGTTTTAACGTGAAATATTCAAGAACTTTCAATATTGATCTTATAATTTGAAAAGAAACTGAACCTCTTTATTTATCATTATGATTGATTGCATCTAATGACTATAATACGATTCTAGCTGCCCATATCAATTACCTGGATACACCGGCATAAATTGTTCTGATGGGATTTATAGGAATGTGTACAAATGAAAAAGATATACAAGCAAACGCATGCATGGATATCGATGGTTTTTCATAGGACTTAGTGACGTCATGCAAGTTAGGTCCCGCTCTGACCTTAGCCTTGGGATAAAAGTGCAATTATATTTGTATTTAATCTCTGTTGTAAGTAATCACAGAAGACCACAGTCATCATGAGAAAGCTTTCATTCCGTTTCCGAGTTCGTTTAACCCGTTCAAGGCTAGTTGAATTTAAAACGCATTCTCTGTCCACTCTCGCCCGAGTATTTTGGGACCAGTCCTGAACGGATGCAGGCTTTAGGCTCCGCCATTGAGTGGTTATACAAGTCATGTAGCCTACTACTAGTATACCGATGTGCCCCGTGCATTTTACTCATACTGTTAATGGTAAACGGTAAATATGACGTCATCTAACTGGTTAATATCACAGATGCCTACATCAAAAGTGTATTGCTGACATGTCTTAACCCTTGGAAGTCGATTCTGTTCCCTGCTCAATTTTTCAATCCCCATAGATTCAATACAGGACTCACCATGTCCGCGTAGGCAATGGGTTACAACGTTAAATCTCACATGACATGCATGTGGTATGACCCAAACATTATTCATGATTGCACTATAACGTTTTGATTTGATATCACTTTATTGTAAATTCAACAAAGGAGCAAGAGTAAAAGTGAACATACATAATAACATGATACATTACAATAATAAAAGTAGCCCATCGGACATGACGCATAACTGTCAATGCAGGGCATAAACATGAATACATGATACAGTATACGATACATTACATAACATTTCACGAGTAGGATAGATTCAATAATCATATTCAATATTTATAGTTCAATTAAATAGAAACAACAGTAAGGGAGCAGTAGGGATGGAGAATTCATATCTTTAAAAATAAAAAAAAATACTATACTAGCAGAACAATGGGAGTATTTAAACAGTGGTCACGTTACGTTTACTTCGCAAATGAAGACAATGATTAAGTAGTCCTCGTCAATGTTAAATCTTGAAGACACGATATCATAATAATATTTATAGCAATGTTAAGGAAGGCAAAATACGAGACAGTAATTTGCAATGAAATTATACATGATAACAAATGAATATTTGTAATTCACTCGTTGGTTACGGCCTGCAATGCTTGTAATAGTTCAACAATAAAAATATTACTGGCGAAAAGAGAGAAAATGTATTATATATGGTCATGTTCATTTCATAAAAAGCGATCATCTAATTATAGCAATATTTCCCGCAAAATATAGAACGGACGTGTGTCTGAGAGTGGCGTGTCGTAATAGAAGCAGCGCTTCAAGTCGAGATTCCCTGAAAATTGAAAAGTAATTGAAGCAATTATGCGCTGGCGTTTCCGGTCACACACGCAATGCTAACACGTGGTACGTGCTACACTGTAGGTATTCCTCTATAATGAAAAACCACTCCCGATCTCAATCCCCCCTGCCATAAATGAAAGTGTTCCCCAGTAGACACAAAGGGTATATCCTTCTTTTTTTCCCCTTCTTTTCGACTTTTTCTTTTCCTAATTCCATTACTTCTTTAACTGTCTTGCTTGAACATTTCCTTCAACTTTCCCTTTGTCCACCCGATCCTCATTTTATAATTATAAAACTTCTGCTTTGTCTTCGAATTGCTATCATAATTATGAATATTATACTTCATCCGCGACTGATATACGTTTCTAGTTTATTTCCCCATTTTTCTCCCACTTTCATTTTATCCTCATTATTAACTTTCGAATGTTAACACTCTCGGCATCACGCTGTGAAAAGACCATAGAGATTTCACGCACGTAATGCACACATGGTTTTCCGCGGGGTTAACATTACTGGTTAAACCCACCGCCAGCAACACAATCCGAACCGATCCGATTAACATCTGTGTATCTGAACTAAATCAAGACATGCACATTTAAAGCATGTAGTATAGTTCAGATTATTAATCGTTCGTCGGATCAGAGCGGATCGTGTAGTGCGCGGTGTACGCTCTATAATAGAAACCGTAGCAAGGTGATCTTCTGAAGATATGGACATAGTGACGTCATCCCAGACCTATTTTCGGAGGCGACCCGAGTCTATTTTTTAATGATATGGCTAAGTATAAAGAAAAACAAAGTTTTCTCAGTCACTAACTATATAAGGTCGTCAGTGTAAGCATTTTATAAGCTAAAAAAGATAGCCCTAGCTGGCAACCTGAATGGGCTCTCGGTGCATTCTTAGCCCCATCATCCCAATTAGAAAGAGATACAATCGATTGCAAGTTACAATTAATTGTATGTCAGATCATGTGTCTTACATGCGCATATCTGATTGGTTGAAACGCGCAAATTTTCTGACTTACAATTAATTGTAAGTTACAATCGATTGTATCTCTTTCTGCAACGAAGCCTAGGAGTGGAACTAAGCTTTTACTGGCTATTATAGTGGTGTGTGTTTCTAATAATATGGGCCCAGAACTCAAGATTCTTTTTCAACTTTGTTTGTGGAGAATTAAGGCGCTCTATCTAATTCCCGCGCTTTTGCTTTTAATTATCCGTGTGTGTTTATCAAGTGTTAATATTTTTGTCTTTTTGTTCGTTTTCTTTTTGTTTATTGGTGTGTTTATCTAGTTAGTGAGTGTTTATGTTTGTTTGTCTTTATGTTCGTTCGTTTGTTTGTTTGTTTCTTCACGTGTATTTATCCAATACGTGTGTTAACATCTGTGTTTGTCTTTGTGGTCGTCTCTGTGTTTGTTTCTCCGTGTGTGTTTAGCTAGTTAGCAGGTTAGTGTGTTATATGTTAGTTTGTCTTTATGTTCGTTCGTTGTTTATCCATGTGTGTTTAAGCTAGTTAGCAGATTATAGTGTGTTACAATATGTTAGTTTGTCTTCATGTTCGTTCGTTGTTTATCCATGTGTTGTTTATCTGAATTTGTCGGTTAATATGATTGTCTGTCTGTCCTTTTATTGAACGCAGAATCAGAAGTGGCTGGCACTGATGGATCAGTACGACCAATTAAAGACACTGTGATTCATGACTGGCGATGAACAAGCAGGCATGGCATGGGATGGCCTTTAGCTCAGTGACGGTATCTGGGTCGGAACTTCTGGAGTCATCGTGGCATGCATGGCAAAGACGATTGTATCCATCCAAGATAGTGTGGATTGTATGTAGTTGTTTTAATATGTCTCTTATATTTGTTTTTATTGAATATCATATTGGTATATTTACTTAACTGAATTTACACAGTGAAGTTATATTAAGAAGGAGTAATACTACTTGTATGATAACTTTCAAAGACAAAACAAAGTTTCTTAATTGAATGTTTCGCATTTTCTTTTACAATATCTTTTTTTTTTATATCAGCTGTATCAATCATGTACATCGCGGCTATAGGCCGCGAAGACAATCTCCTGATAACAAATCAGCAATGAATGCATTATTCAATATAAAAGGGAGGGATGAATGAATGAATGAATGAATGAATGAATAACATTTAGAAGTTACGTCAACAGAAAATGAATGTGTATAGCCAGTATTCATTGTACACCTCTTTTACCTTCTCGAACATCCTACTTAACACCACTCTTTCTCCTCCTCTCTTTCTCTCTCAGTATATCTCCATATTACCGATAACATATCTTGCAGAAAAGGTCTTCCCCTTTAGGCAAAAAGTACAATTCGTTCCCGGATATGAAATGCATTTCCAGTTCAATAACTACTTCCGTCGCATCCACGAACACAAACTTACAAGCATCTCATATACCCTCTCTCTCAAACACACACACACACAAACGCACACGTATCACACACACAAACACACATTCACGTAAAGGTCTATACATTTTAAGGCCAGCTATATACCAATTATGAAGTAATTATTCAAATTATGGGATAACTTTCGAAAATGACGCAATACTGTTGCATTAACATTGTAAACTAGACACACAGCAATAATGACTATAAATAACTTCGTAACTACATGTAGCATACACTACTAAAATAATGATATTACAGCGACACATGCTGCATTTTTCAGTTTACATTATAGGGATTATATGGCCTTGCGTCGCCACATTAAACCGAGGCGAATTCATTCCACATCACCGCAGCCACGACCGTTGTCGCTGTGTTTTCGCCTCAGGTTGGAAAACACTGGATGGCGTAGCCACGGTCGTACCGGATGAGGACAACGAGGGAGCAAAAAAGGGGCAAAGAAGAGGGCATTGAGGGGACAAATAGGGTACAAAGAGGGGCGAAGAAGGGACAAAAAGGGAGAAAATAGGGAGCTAAGAGGGAGAAGAGGGCAGAGAGGGGGCAAAGATGGGGCGAAAATGAGACAACGAGGGAGCAAAAAGGGTGCTAAGAGGGACCAGAGAAGGGGGCAGAGAGGGGGCAAAGATGGGGCGAAAAGGAGGGGACACAGATTGGTTTGATAGAGAAGAGGAAATTTGGGGGGGGGGGGGGGGGGGGGCAAGGTCTCATAAGATGGGCATCGAGAGATAGGAATATATATTTTGTTATGTTCTGTAAGGGGACATGCCCATTTGTGCACCCCTCTCCCCCCCCCCCCCCCCCCCCCGCCTTGGCTACCCCAATTAAAAAAAAAAAACACTGATCGGGTACGTTGCATGCATGTTCGATTTGTGATAGAGGGAACGTCACAAAACCTAAAGTAATTTTACATCCACTTTTATCTACAGATAAAAAATATGTTACACACAATTTTTTGTGGAAAGAACCCTTAGGCACATGAAAATGCGTACACAGAATTTCATCCGAACATTGTCGCCATGACAACGCTTCCCCGTGTCCTTCTGTCTACCCTCAAAGGAAAGTTTCATCTTAACTCGTACACCCCGAAGGGAGATGGTTCGCGCAATGTAGTATAGAGATGTAACGTCTCCAGTGTGTAACGAATTAAGGACCGTTAACTAAAAACTCAATCAGACATTGTATTATGCGCCTTACTGTATTATCTACCACGCAAACTGCACACGCCCACGAGCATTGTTTTTCCACGCAATTAAATGTTGTTATTCGTGAACCATTTAACCTTAATATATATATACATACATGCATATATGCATGATTATTTCAGATATTGAAACCATCCAGTGAAATGTCAATTGATCGAACTGTTGCTGGAAATTGATCTGATACAATTATAGCGCCATGTTACTATCTGTAAATTGTATACTAGTTACTTATATAATACATGTTGTATCTTTCTCTGTCAGCTAAATTCTTCACATCCATCGTTGTATCATACCTCCAACAAATTTGGAATGAAATATTACAACAAAATTAATTTCCCTAACAGTCTTGGAAAATAGCTAGAGTTATCTTGGAAAGAAACATAGTTCTAGAAAGGACTGTTGTCCTTTCTAGGACTACCAACTGTCCGTTTTAGGACTATCCTAGAAAGAATACCAACAGTCCTTTTCAGGACTACACGAACAGTCCTTTCTAGGACTACCAACAGTCCTTTCTAGAACTACCAACAGTTCTTTTTAGGACTCTCCTAGAAAGAATACCAACAGTCCTTTTCAGGACTACACGAACAGTCCTTTCTAGGACTACCAACAGTCCTTTCTAGGACTACCAACTGTCCGTTTTAGGACTATCCTAGAAAGAATACCAACAGTCCTTTTCAGGACTACACGAACAGTCCTTTCTAGGACTACCAACAGTCCTTTCTAGAACTACCAACAGTTCTTTTTAGGACTCTCCTAGAAAGAATACCAACAGTCCTTTTCAGGACTACACGAACAGTCCTTTCTAGGACTACCAACAGTCCTTTCTAGGACTACCAACAGTCCTTTCTAGGTCTACCAACAGTCCTTTCTAGGACTACCATAGTCCTTTTCAGGACTCACCAATCCACCCATCTCACATGGTGCAACCGCAAACCGCACGTATTATATACACCACCATGGAAACCGATACTTACAAGCAACAATTATAGTAATATGTAACAAAATAACTAAAATACAATATCAGATATAATGGTGTCGAAAAAAAAAAGGTTTGCAAATATTAGTTACATCGTCCATTCCAACCTTATCGCTTCACTCGTATGCACATTTAACCAGTTTACTACTAGATATGTCGAACCCCGTAAAGTTAATATAGAACCTACTAGGTTCCCGTAGGCAATTGGTAATTCTGTTTATGATGAGTCTGATCAGTAAGGTGAAATTAATTCATCTCTTTTCTCAAGAGATTCGTTCGATCGGCGTATACGAACAAAAACAAGCTTTTGTCACTCAGAAAACTTACTGTGCGAGGCTTGACAAACATATTAGTTGCACTTATTGTTTTCGGTCGTATGCAAACGGGAAAAATAAAGCTGAAAGTTAATAACAACAACAAAAATGCAAGAAAGAAAAATAATAAGGTCTGTTTTATAATTGTACTTGTTATACAGATGATTATCAATCATATTAGGCGCTATATAAATCGAAATAATATTATTATTGTAATTTTTGTTTTTATTCCAAGCATAAGACTTAGTAATCTCATTCATCCCAACGGGTGAGCCCTCCCATACTCTCCTAAATAACACAGTCTTCTTTTTATTCGGGCCACTGACCTACTATCTCTTTTTAGTAGCACAGTTGGTATATGGTTAGAGCAACGGTCTATATAGCAATTCGGACTGGCTTTCACTGTTTGATGTGCGAACGTTTAATATCAAACAAATTCATTATGGGCGGGAGATTTGCAATGATATCAACTGCAATAAATAAAACATTTTCAATCATCTTCGTTTGTTATGACACCATTATCATTATATCTTCCAGCTGTCCGCATTGCACGACGTGGCGCCATGGTGTTGTTTTGAGCAACGTTATATAGCTTCTTGACTGACCACGTGATCAGAGAGGATTTCATTTTCACTTTGGCGGGATTTCCGATCGGCCGACATCTCATTCATATTATCTGACCCCCTTTGTTTGTGAAGAGTTGTAGACGAAATTACTCAAGGTGGTACAGGCAGATGAAAATTGGATGAAGTCAAGTTATCAGATGGAAACCTGGGACCATATTCATAAAACCCCGCTAGCTTAGTTCCTTCCTAAAGTGTATTTTAAATTATACGGTTTAGTGAGCAACAAACCGTTTTCATAGTCCCTAACTTGGGTCAGCTGGGTAAGCTTTTATAGGGACCAACGAAGTTCACCCTAGTTTGCAACTATAAGATCATGTGTTCAATTCTTAGCCATATCATCCAAAGTAGACTTAGCATGCAACTAAGCTAGCAGGCTTTTATGTATATTGACCCAGGTTCCAAATAATCTAGATGAATGGTTTGTGGGTATAGAGTTCAATGAGTGACGCTGTTAGTTATGCAAGGAATTCATAAATATTCACGGAAGAAAGTAAAATGATGCTAAAGGTATGACTACACTCCCCCCCCCCCCCCCCCCCCATCCCCCACCCCCGTCCAAAAAATGAGGACTTCCTCATCATACCTACTCTTTCAGTTGCCATGACGACGGTTTGGAATGTCTATCTCTATCATCGAAGCCATTTGGTTTGTACTTCATACACTACATAAATGTGCATTTCCAACAACGGGCGCCATCTTGGATACCGAGTGTCAATAAATTATCTCAGGAGAAGTTTCAAGACCAGACCAAATACGGCTGGTATTCGATCAGGTTAAATATTCAGAAGGCTGACAAACAAGGCTGAGAACATCTGCGGACGAGAGGGGCAAACTAAACGGGGTTATCTTCAAACTGTGGCATAGATATGGGGGGGGGGGGGCACGTACCCCCACGCGCCACCCCCCCCCCCCCCCCCACCCACACACAAACACAATTTGATAAAAACAATACAAATTAGACCAAACAAGAAGTACATTGAGGGTTTATCGATCAATAACTTACAGTCGGACTTCGCTATGCCACCGTCTACAGATAATATTTTGTATTTTCGAAGCGTTGAAGAGGGAATGTAGATCATACGGAGAAGTAGTCGACCATTATAGTAAGCGATAATTAAACACGTGACGGGGCGTAACATGCCATGCTATGCGTGCGTGCGTGCGCTATTATTTGATTATTCGCAAATTTGTATTGAATTTATGTTTCGCGCCTGCCTATGAAAGGTTAACGGTGCATTAAACATAATGCATGGAATACATAACTCGTTTTAAAACTTCACTGATTAATTTTCAACTTTGAGCTTAGTTTTAATTTTAGAATATCTGAGTCGTTGTTGTCCATACATTTATACAATAAACTCAAAATACACTGAAGTGTATCAAATCTACTAATCAAACATCGAACGTAATTCATGTGCGTACACAATTTTGGCTGGTTCTAATTTTGTCCTTGTTTAATAATTATTATTGTTAAAAAGAATATCAGTACATTATATTTTGTGTTGTTTTCTTGCAACAAGTGCATGGGTGAAGTGGCAACTGATCAATGACGAAATGGCGCCATGGAGCCGACAAGGAAAAACAAAATCATTTCCGACACAGGTGTTCTCCCGCCATTTACATACAACTTATAAAAACGGGAACGCGGACAGCGTTTGCTTTGAAGAAAAGTATCGATTTGACATTTCGGGGCCACCGTCTTTCAAGGTCGACACTCTTGTTGGTAGAGCATTGGTCTTTATTTTCACACCACCACTACGGAAGTAAAGATACACATTATTTGTGATTTAAAGCTACCATAGCACCTGCCGGTGCCACCAAGATTGATTGGTGGGACCGAGGCACACGTCGACTCCGAGCGCCGATTGTCTTTGCAATTTCTGTATCAAAGTTAAGGTCATAGCTAAAATGAGTGGGCCTGATCGTATTCAACAGACTTAATGTCATCGAGAATTCGCCACAATTTAGCCAAGTGATAGGAATAAATATTATATTTCACAAACAATATCGACTACGAGAGAGAGAAAATGGAACAACAGAAGGCATTATCGTTAAATGAAGCTCTCCATTAATCAGTAAAAGATTAGGGTTGAATGGCTATTACGCTTTTTTACTTTGCCTGGTGCCAACAACTGTAGATTTCTAAATGTCAGGTGACTTTATAAGTAAGGGATTAGAATAAGAGTTGCAAGAGGTTTTGTTAAAAAGTCATAATATTTGAGTTATTTCTGTTCTGCATATGCTGGAGATTGTTCATTGTTGCGTCCAGAAGAAGAAGACTAATAATAATGTTAACTGCCGTGTCCTTCAATTCAAGTAAATGTCAATAGTTTTGCTCTCGGACTCCGCTTCAGACCTTCAACCAATTCAGAGCGTAGCTTCATTTTTGTTCCCTTATAACGGTGTATTAAAGGGGACAAATATAATTATAACTTTGTCTAAATCGATCAAAATTATTTCGAACTTTATCGGTTCTGTTGTGCTTCGCTGTTGTCCCTTCTATTAGGAAAGGCAGAACACGGGTTTGGGCTTTCCAACTTTTCTTCTTCGCTAACTATATATAATTTATGACAGAATTTAAAATAGTAATCGGGATACTTTCAACTGTGTACATACGTATGGCAATGAGGCAGCAGATGCTATTTAGTTTACATTATCGCTCATTTCTCGACCACGATATCGATATGCAATGTGTTAAACAGTTAATGTTCATGCATCAAACAGTGAACATATCGAATAACAGTCGTGTACGTTTTACAAAACCTATGCCAGTCTTGGCGAGTGACAACAAAGTAATACCCCCTTTCTCTAGGTTCCTTGTCCCCAGCAAGGACGTTAATTTAGAGATCATGCATGATCTGACTCAACTTTCTATTTCTATCAATACTATAAACCTCTCCATCTGACATGTCTGATATTCCCACCAACACCACACTACTTTGTTTTAATAAATATAAGCCTTGGTCTCCCTGTACTCCTGTTCCTTGAATGTATCCCGATATTGTCCGATATATACAGACCCTATCTTCCTTAAAATGTGTCATACGAACTCTCACCAAGTTGGTATCAAAGTTACCAACTTAGGGTTAGGTATAGGGTTATGGTTAGGGTTAGGGTTAGGGTAATTGGTTATGGTAATTTAAAGGTGACTTTGTCTTGCACATTCGAATTCAGGAACCCAAGAAATCCTATACGTGTGCCCTTAATCCGTTTTTACCTTGTCTATCGTCTTCATTCGGCTTAACATGCAAGGTCGTGCGAAGGGATTAAACGAATTATGATGCGCCGCTTTTAGCGCAAGCCATCATAAAAATATTACCGTTCCTATAACATGTTATTAATGGTGTTCAAAGTATAATAAGGTAGCACTAAATCTGATGTGATTTGCGAGTGACGGGTGGATTTAAAATAGACTTGCACATGTAAGCCGTCATTGCCATTGGTAAACGATACCTATATGTGGCGCGAAAGAATCAAGATCTCACTACATCTATTTTAAAATACAATATTACATGTGAACATCATATTTTGGTCGTCATATTTCATTTTACATCATATTTCAAGAGTTACCTTAATATGCACCCGTTTGCTAAAGTTATTGGCGCACATACAGCGTGGTATAGGCAGCCGCAAGATGCACGCGAATTACACCACACTGATGTTTATACCCACAGTGTTTATTTATAGGGCTTGTAGTAGACCATCTCTACAGCATATTAAGGGTTAACAGACATGCAAACCTCCCGGTAAACTTTATAATTCAGATAGAATTTGACACTCTCCTGAATATGCATTCCTACGCCCCCAGAGGCGCAGATGAACATTTACATGAAGTATAACAACAGTTTGACAGTGGCGTCGTGTGGGCATACACTGTTAAAACGCTGTGTAAACAAACTCAACAACTTGTTGAAATTTTTCAACAACCGCTGTTTGACATATGAACCATCCAACTGTTGTTGAAAACATTAAACAAGCCCAGTTGTTTAAAGTTTACACAACTGTTGTTTTAATTTGTTCTACAACTGTTGTTTAGAATAAATTTCAACAATCCCGTTGTTGAAATAGCAAATACAAAACAAGATGTAAAAGCGGCAAGGGTAGGATTCGAGCCGGGGGTCTTTGGGTTATAAGTCTCACTACCTATCGACTGCGCTATCTCGGTTCGCTTGGTTTGCGAAGGGACAAAAGAGGTTTTGACGCGAAAATTGTTTCTAGGGCTTAGGGCGATTTAAAATGCCAAAACGGGCCTCTGAAAATCATATACGAGCCCCCGTAGTTTGTCATGGAGTTCTATGCATGTTATTAACACTTTTCTAATTTTAAAGTAATTTTAGAGTACCACCACCCCAAAATAATATTCTTATAAATGAAAGGTAACATCTTAAGTAGTCCATTCCATCAACAAGTTCAGAAAAATATGTTTCCAGAAATAAAAAAATATATAATTGGAAAACGCATCACCATACTACAACATGTGTATATGGGTCTGCATGTACGAAGACTACCTTCGTCCAGAGCGAACGAATCGTCCGGATTATATTGTCTCCAAACGTACGCGTGAATAGAATTGGCGCACTCGCAACTGTTTGGCGAGTACGGAACCAGGAAATTATAGTGGTTCCGTAAGTAGTGGTAATGAATTGCATTGTTTATGAATTACACATCCCTTTGCAAAATGTTGCGTATCTATTTGATATCACAAAAAGGTACCAAAACTTATAATGATGTGTTGTTCTTGGCCTGGTGGTTGAATTCAAGTATAGACCCTAAAATCCCCACACTCCTACATTTCCTTCTTTAGTTTACTTGTACACGCACTTCTTTACGTCACTTTTTAAATCATTATTATTTTGTCGAATGATTGAGGGCCGTTGCCCCCCTATCCACCCCCCCCCCCCCCCTACTCAAAACCACGCCACTGTATTTTGATAACGCCCAGGTAGTACATCATTGGCACCACGCTGGTGCATCCAACCCACGTTGTTGGAGATACATCGCTAACTGATGGCGTTGATGTGATGCAAATAGAATTAGGATCGTGCTTTGGAAATACTTAAACATGCTTAATGCGGTATAAAATAAATCCGCCAGCATAATTCGGGTCATCCGAGCTAGATCGATAATTAAACGAGTGAGAATCTATGCCGTGTTTGGGTGAACCAACCACCGACATTTTGCGGCCGAATAATTATCTCGTTTGATGGATACCTTGACAGTCATATCGAACTAAAATAACATTCTGCAAATTGAGCCATTTGGGGAAAGACTTCGTACTATTTTGCGTTCATTATGTTTGTATTTATGACGTAAATGCTTTTCATCTTAACGCTATGTCTATAGTAATGTGTACGTTGATTATCCTTTTGATGATGGATGAATCGTTGGACCACTATACTATACGTTTTGTAAAATGTCACAATTGTACGCACGTCATCCGCGCGGGCATTATTATATAGTCCATTACGTCTCATATAACGATCACACGGCCTTTAATATAAAGCACTAGCCAGGAGCGAAGAAGCGTGCATACGCTTTGAATATATATAATATACATTCAACGACGAATGCAACATATTTTATGATAAAATTTAAATAAAAACTCTAAATACAAACCCTAACAAATTATTGAAAATTGACACCATATTTTATGTTATTCATTCTTTATGTAGTATGTATCGTAGTTGCGCACAAATAGTTTACTCTGCAAATATCTGAAACTCTGAAATAAAATTAATTTAAAGGTAAAGGCCAGTTTTGGAAACGCCCCCCTCTCAAAAAAAATGAAATGGAAGCTCTTATTACCAATAATGTGAAAGAATATAATTGTAATAATATAGGATTATTCAAATTTGGCCAAGAATCCGCCTACTAATTGATATATTTGCAAAATTATAACTTGATCTGCTGCAGATAGAGATCACCAACTCCGGAATCGCCCATACGCTACGTACAATGACCACGTGCGAGTACACGAGGTGTTCGTTTTTACGGGCTTGTCCTCAGCTTGTCGATATCTTCCCCAGCGCTAGCAGCGTGGACAGGTCCGAACTGGCGGTGGATTTATAAATTTCACAGGCGGATATTGGATTTCTTCCGATATTTCTGTATTTAACGATGCTTAGGTTCCGATTTTAACACACAAGCCCTATTTCAATACTTATTCAACAATAATGATCAATATAGATGTATTCGGCTTCTTTCCCAAAACTGGAATTCATCTTTAATACTTTGATGGGTTTTTTTTGTAATTATCTAAAAGGTTAAACTATATTTGAGCTTTTTACCTAGTTCCCTATTACATGTAGATGTTACAATCCTCATATATTTAATATATATTTCATTAGTATGAAAATGTCTTAATAATACAGACACATTTATTATTGGATATGAATACGTGTATGAAAAAATATATATAAAATAGACATAATATTAATCATCATTTACTTACTTATTCACGTATTTAACTATCCATTAATTGAATTCAGATTCAATAAATTGAAATTCCGTGTCAAATTTAAGATAATATCTTTAACACCACAGATTGACACATTACTCGCGATCAATATTCCACTAAAATATTATACAAGAGAAGAGTTGTATATACACTTCAAAAACGATGGTATTTAATTAACACCACTGCGTGTTAAATTAACACCACTGGTATCTATATTGGTCTACACCAGGCTGGTGTAGACCAGTCCAATATAGATTCCAGCGGTGTTAATTTAACACCCTCGTTTTTTGTAATGTATTGCAGCGCACGTGTTAAACACACAATTTGCCTTTGAACTTGCCCTGTCTCCGGTCTCCGGCCCTCGAGCAAGCCCCCTAATCCACCAATTATCCGTGTCAAATCCAAGACGAGTCCCGCGTTAATGGCTAGCGGCTTATGATGTACAGGCCTATACAGGGTGCCCCCCCCCCCCAAAAAAAAAAAAAAAAAACGGAACGGGGCACTTCCCAAAATAAAGTGACAAAATGATTATATCCATCGGATAGGGTGTCTTTTCGAATGAAAAACGATACTAAGAACAGTCATTTTGGTCGTGTAGTTTTTTGTTTTAGGGTGCTGTGAATGACACCATGTCATGTTCCCATTTTTGTAAATTTGTACTAAGTCAGTGCCTGATAAATCGCACTTACTGCCCGTCATATAGCATCGAACAACGAGCAATACGCGCGCCATTCATTAGTGTGCATTCAGCTGTCTACCAAGAGAATGGGCATAGTTGTTCTATGCTATGACGGGCATTGTGTTACTATATTTTGTGAAGTGCCCCGTTCCGTTTTTTGGACCACCCTGTATAGCTCTCGGATATACTGATCTTCTGAAGCCGTTTTTCATGCTTTCCGGAAATTAGGGATTAAAGAGGTGTGTTCAAACAGAGTTCGAAGAAATTGGAAATAATTATTTTCTACTCTCCCTCTCACTTTCTCCTAATTTTTTATCATCATCTCTTTAATTTAGCAATACTAATTGAACATGAAAATCATTTAATACCGGTAATTTGAATAAACTGTATCGATGGTAGAGAAGAGTATACATAGTGTGCAAAATAACAAAAGTGTGCAAGAGTGATCCAATTTTAAGTAAGATGTTCTTTTTAAAAAGCCCACGGTTGATCACTTTCAATAAACTCTGTCCAAAAAGTGATAAAATATTTTGCAAGTAGTTATTAAAATAGCAAAAACAGGGTTGATCACCTTCAATAAACGCTAAATAAAGCATTTAGTTAGATGCAGCAGTACAAAAATAGCTGTGCGTGTAGCTATAAATCAAGATTGTGACATAAATAAGAAGCACTGATTTCTTCTCAAATATCTCCCCATAGTTGCTCCCACCGTCCCTTTCATCCTCCGGTCTGATATAAAGAAATCAATAATGGCCGCCTATATACCTTCCACATCTACATAAGTTACATCTCAATTGGCACAAAAATAGACATGATATACAGCTGAGGGGGCGTGAGGGGGTGTGGATCACGATGTCTAACTAAAAATAAAACTACTCCTTCTTGCTTTAAGAGCCAGGGATGACGTGGTTTGTAGCACTAATAATGGCTTGCGATGGAATATAAGATTGCACTAGCTAATTATGTATGCAAAATTTGTTTGCGATCGTTACACCGTGTTTGGACTGGGAGATACCTCGATCATTATACCCATTGATTAACCGGTAGCACGCTGGAATTATGAAAAGTTCTTACAGTTGTTGGGTAACTAATGTATGCAGCATGGTGTATTAGGCCCGGCGCAGACAGAGCCGACTCGACCCGATCCGACTGGTTTTAATCAGGCTAGAGTTGGGCCCGGTCGGTCGGAGCAGATTTATCGTGTTGAATCGGCCCCAACTTGCATCCGACTGTCTCTCGACTGGCAAAATGTGTGTCGCGAGGCACTAAAAACTGAGCCGATCGGAATGACAACCAGTCGAGTCGGCTCTGTCTACGCCAGGCATTAAAGAGGGCACAATTGGCACTGTCAGTGACGCGGCGTATCGTGGTCGGACTTATTAAGGGGCATTCGAATGATTGGGGCGCATCTTATGTATTTCGTTATTTTTTCACAGATTTGTTATATTTTGTTTCTTTGATTTGTTATCAAATCATTGGGGGTAACACCAACATACCCTGTAGCTAGCCACTGGGCACTGTACGATGGTTGTGTGTGTATTTCATAGAAACCTTTGCTGCTACAAATACAAAGACAAAGATAGGACAAAGTATCTAATTATTTGTTTAGGGTTAGAATTAGTTACATCAGTCATTCTTTTACAATGTCAAGTTCTTATCCCTGAAATTTTAAAAGAATACTTGATTTATTAAAATAAAAAACAGAAATCATATACCCCATACACATTGTAGTGAGTTAATACTAACCCAGACAGAAATATACCGTCTCTTCTTTGAGTTTAGTCTTATATCGGATTGTTATCCGACCGTCCATATGAAGAACGATTTTTCGGTCTAATACTAACACAGACATTGTATTTACTCAGCCTCTTCAGATCTACCGGCATAAGACTATCGGCTGTGAGAAGTCAGTTCTTATTATGGATTTTGTGGACTAATAAAGATGCAGTACTTCTTGATTTATGAAAAAAAAACTAACGTATTCCTTTCCTTAGCGAAAAGCTAGGTATAGAAATGATTATTTACCCGTTCCGGACTGGTCCCAAAATACTTTTACTGTTATAATATTATATTGTTAAAAAATACATTGTATAACACAATCATTCAGTCTTGAGCGGGTTAAACTATATAATCCTCTGGTGTGAGGCAGATTTAATACTCCTGGAATCTCAAGACAGCCGATTTGTCAACTACCAGCGAAAAACGTCACTGCTTACGTCACCTTTCCCGATGAATTACGCTCTACAAAAAGATGGAGAAATGTCACGACTGAGCCTCCACGGCCAACGCGGGATTAAAAATAGGGTTTTCACATTCAAAGCTTGACGACTCTCGCCTTCGGGGTTTTGTTTTTACCAACTCGCTGATGATCACCATTCGTTCACACATGGATTGATATACAGTAACACGTCATGCAGTGAGTGAGATCATATCAGAACCAAAAAAAAGAAGGGGCATTCAAGTTTTTGGTGCAATTCGATTATTCTTTTTTCTTTCTCTATAAATAGGTCAAAATAGCTGTAGCTCTCGCATGGAATTTAAAACCGAGTATAAACCTTTTTCTTCTTTACAAAGAGAAATGTAGTGTTGATGTATGCGTACAAGGTATATAGGGACAATGGGGGATGCACCCCCCCCCCCCCCCTTCCCGGAAACTTTTGAAAATGCAACTATTCTGCCAGGGAGAACTGTCTTCATATATTCATGATATTCGGGCAGTGAAAGATGTTGAAGACCGTATTTATTTCGCTCTTTCTTTCTTTCTTTCTTTCCATATTTATTTATTTGGGTTATGTCATTTTTAATCTCATGTTGGTACTTTTTCCCCTTTTTTCTCTGCTCGTCGCGCGTCGGTTGCAAAAACAAGAATATAACGATTTGTCCGTACACCAATAATACAATAAAGTGTATGTTACCTGCAGAATAATATTTTAATGCAGAACTTTTCGGGGAGGAGTGCGCACGAATTATTGTTTTTGTTTAAATCTTTATAGTCGACTCTATCCAACGGGTTTTAATATCAAAATACAATAATTTAATTGAAGACAACAACACATTCTGAAGGTACACAATGCAAAATTAAATAATCGTTATTCAATCGCGTTTTGATACATCATTCCATAGCTGCACTGATTTACCAAAATGAAACCAAAAAATAAAGAATGATTTACAGTACAGACAGTATGGTATACTTCACTCAAATAATATTATGATCTTTTACTCTTCAAAGCATTATTCAGAAGAGCAAAGCAAACTAAGAAATATCTTACTAATTTATCTATTAACTTTGTTGGCATGTGCAAAAAGTAATGAATGGTTGATACAATGTATAGTGTTGTTATCTGATATGTCCACTTGGTATTTTGTGAACATTTCAAGTTTAATGGACATTATACTGCCGAGTAATGGGCAAAATGCAAAGTGATATTCACTAACTCGTTGCACAGACTTTGTACACGGATACGACTATCCAGTGGATAGTTTAAAGGGGTAGTACAGTTTTGGTAAGACTGAACTTTAGTAACCAAACCTGGACAGTAACATTATAAACTAATAGTTATTACTCCACCATGCTCGAAAGGTATACAAAATTACAAACGACTAAGTAAAAAGTCCGTTATCATTCAAAAAGAGCCATTAAAACACAAGAGGGCGCTCTCTAAAAAGGCATTAGTTTCAACCATTTTTCATACAAAATTATGCATGTGATGTTTTATTGAAATAATGATTAAGTAGATAGATCATCAACAACTATTTTAAAAACGCTTTATAACATTTTTGAAAAAGTGTCAAAAAAAATTTTTTTAATTGAAAAAATCATCCAATTATTTGGGCCCCAAATAATTATAAGATCAGATATATTTATTGATATTTTAGCCGTTTCTGGACCGATTTTGACCAAATAAAGTTTATTCTGCCATTAAAATTGCATGTTCTCTCAAATTCGACACTCAGTTTTGCATTACCTCACAAAAAAATTGTGATGTGCAGCGCCCTCTCTACCAAAACTAAACTACCCCTTTAACATCTGAACACTTCGATCGTAAATATCTTTTTAACAAAAGGGAAATTAAAAAAACTAAACCTGTCCCATGTTTCTATTGTCAATACGAATACAACAAGGTATGAGGAAACCGCTAGAATTCCAATTGGATTTTGAGGATTTGGATAATGTTACTAGATCCCTTTAATGGGATAGTTGAGTTCTGGTAAAGAGAGTACAGTTTTGGTCAAACTGAATTTTAGTAACAAAAACCTGCACCATTACATTACAAACTAATAGTTATAACTCCACCATGCTCGAAAGGAATACAAAATTACAAATGACTATAAAGTAAAAACCCTGTTATCATTCAAAAAGAGCCGTTAAAACTCAAGAGAGTGCTCTCTAAACACGAACCATTTAAAATAAAATAAAAATGTGCATGTGATGTTTTGTTGAAATATTGATAAGGTAGAGAGATAATCAAAAACTATTTAAAAACCTCTTTTGTAAATTTTTGAAAAGAGGAAGCATTTTTAAAAATTGGTTAACGGCTGGTTCAAAATTATCGAATAATTGTGGGGCCCCACAATTATTACAAATGGTTATGTTTTGGGGTATTTCAGCCATTTCTGAACCGATTTTGATCAAATTAAGTTTACTCTGTCATTAAAATTGTATGCTCTTTCGAATTTGACACTCAGTTTTTCATTATCTCACAAACAAAAAAATTTGTGTAGCGCCCTCTATACCAAAACTCAACTATCCCTTTAAGCAGGATCTGATTTTCAATGGAGGCCCATACTTATTAACATTGATTTGTCATGGATGTACAGCATAACTGCCAAATACATGTAATACCTCATTAAAATATAATGTTTATGTAAGTGCGTAATACAACAAAAATCTGTATTAACGATGAATCAAACAACATTGTTCTTTAGCTGCAAAATAATAAACAATAATGAAATATATGGGACATCAATGATGTCACATGAAGCATTTACCTTGGAAAGAACTATTTGGGGTAAAATAATATTTATTCATTTATACCGAGACGTGACGAAATAAAACGCAATGCAAAAACAATTTGCACAAGAAGACGCGCACAAATACTGCGTTAGGTGATAACGGGACCTATTTCCCCGAGGTTAATTTTGAACCGATGAACTGGGTCTAAACAATTGAGGCGTGTACAATAAGAGCAGAGACTCGAAAAAACAAACACTTCTCATCTAGGAAGTACGTCAGAGAAATGCGTCTACTACTAATAGTATAGTTATACGAACCAGACAACGTATACGTTTGCACTACCGTATTATACGATGTATTTATGGAAACCGACACTCTTTTGTTTTCCTATCGAAACAAAAACACACAAGTTTACGCTATTGTAAGTATTCAATTTATTGAAAGTTCACAGCCATTATAACATTCACTCGTTTCCTTTCTAAACATTGTCGCTATCAGCATGTCTGCGCAAATATATACCGTTTGGAATTATGACGGCTGTTGCCGTAGGAAACTATGCAAATAATGGAGTTTCCATAACAATCATGTACAAACAAACGAAAGTTGAACAATAAGTGCAACTGCCAATCATTTAAATATATTATAGTAACTCAATTTAACATACATTCCTATAACTAGCAGTGCACAATATTACAAGTGTTGGTAAATTATGCAAGTTTGACGGTTGGTTATTTAGTTTTACAAACGCGTTCAATCGTACGATTATTTACTTCAGGACCCGCCAGTTCTCGTCACCATCCGAGAGACGCAGTACAGACGTAAGGTACATTGTTAATGTTCTAGTATTTAAAAAATATACTTTTAATAAATTCGTGCAAAATATGTCATGTTCGGGAAAACCCATGTCATATTCGGGCAGATCCATGACATACTTGGGCAAAATAATGTCATATTCGGGGAAACTTATGTTACTTTCAGGAAAAATCATGTTACTTTCAGGAAATATCGTGTTATTTTCAGGTTAAACCATACCAAAACAAAAAAAAACACATACAATTTTCGGGCATCAAAAAGGCAAAGACTGGTGAAAAGGGGAATAATAATTATTTGGGCAAAATACCGCAGTCCCCCTGAGGAAAATGTGCCCCTGTATAAATATATGTCCATGCTTAAGTCTAGCTTTTTAAAGATTAAGTTTAAGTTTTAAAATCTGAGTGAAACACTACCCCCATGCAGGTGTTTATCTACTGTATACGAGTGTGTGCGTGAAGAAGGGATTCCCGCCAAACATCCCAGCTATGTTGCTAATGGGTCCCGTCTCTGCTTTCACGTGTTCGGGTCTGCATGGGCGCCCGGTGATCGTGGGATGCAGAAGATGCACAGCTACGCGGGGGGGGGGGGGGGGGGGGTAGAAACGTCGTGACGTCAGCGCGGCCGCGCTGCAGACTTTAAAGAGATATTCATGTGCTTGCACGTTTTCTTTCTTTATTTGTATTTTTCGCTGCTGCAAATTGTCTCATTTTTGTATCAAAATACAGATCAGGGTGCGCTTAGAGGACTATGTATTTAAAAAGAACATGCTTTGTGTTCATTATAAGGACAACAATTTGCTTATCGGGGGAATATTAAAGGGTTAGTTCAGTTTTGGTAGAGAGGGCGCTGCACATCACAATTTTGTTGTGAGGTAATAACAAACTGAGTGTCGAATTTGAGAGAAATGCTTGCAATTTTTTTTAAAATTGTCAAAAGCGGTTTTGAAATAGTTGTTGATGATCTCTCTATTTAATCATTATTTCAATAAAACATCACATGCATAATTTTGTATGAAAAACGGTTGAAACCAATGCCTTTTTAGAAAGCGCCCTCTTGTGTTTTGATGGCTCTTTTTTTAATGATAACGGGCTTTTTACTTAGTCGTTTGTAATTTTGTATACCTTTCGAGCATGGTGGAGTTATAACTATTAGTTTATAATGTTACTGTCCAGGTTTAGTTACTAAAGTTCAGCCTTACCAAAACTGTACTACCCCTTTAAGAGTGAAATCGGTCAGGATATAAGCCATGCAGTTCTCCACCCCTCGTCAGTCTAAATGATTCTTAATGAGACCAATCATCCGATATGTTTTCATTATATAATAGATGGTTACCTAATATTCTCCGAGTGCTTGATTCCTAATCGCGAATGGTCATAACACATAAATATGACAATATATATATATATATATAATATGTACATCATTCGCGATATAATAATTTTTCCCTCGCAATATATAATGTTCTCAGTTCGCAAAGAATATGGCTATGTTTGAATGTTTCTTTTTCAAAAGTATATGTACATGAAGAATATTAAGATTTCTGTTTAGTCTAACAAGAAGTTATCCCAATAATGATGATGACGACGAAGATGATGATGATGCATGATGATGCATGATGATGGATGATGATGATGATGATGATGATGATGATGATGATGATGATGATGATGATGATGATGATGATGATGATGATGATGATGATGATGATGATGATGATGATGATGATGATGATGATGATGATGATGATGATGATGATGATGATGATGATGATGATGATGATGATGATGATGATGATGATGATGATGATGATGATGATAATGATGATGATGATAATGATGATGATGATGATGATGATGATGGTGGTGATTTTTATGATGATGATGATGATACAGAAGGATGAATACGATGATGGAGTTAAACATGAATAATAAATGACATGCAAGTATTTAGGTGCATGCACATGAGATATGATAAGACCCGATGCATTCTAATCCGCCATAGCTGGGGGACATCACGAATCGCAAGCGCTTCCATGCGATAGAAAGGGTTACTTAATTTTGGAGAAAACTATAGTCTTGAGGCAAAAAATTAGGTTTATGGGGATGTTCATTTCAATTGGAAACCATCGCAGGTTATACAATAAATCCAATCATCTAAATCCGTCGCCTAGCATAATGTATTTATGTGTTTAGCATAATTTGTATTTATCGTCCAGTGCCATGTAAGATATTTTGTGTAATTTATATACAAGAAGCTTTGCGGTATACAGAAGACAATAAACATATAAAGTCTTTCCTTGATGTCTCCCTCTAAGAAAACATCTACATCCAGTTCGCTCTTATAGGTGTCCTAAACTTGGCGTTCGTTGGGGATCGAACCCGACACCTCCGGATTGCAAGACCGATGCTCTGTTTTCTGAGCAACAATGCCCTATAATTGATTGCGGTTCAAGTAAATTCGCGTTGATCACTTGAACACACTGGGTCATGTCATGTGTAGCTTCTTTTCAATTTGGGCCTCGTTGCAGAAAGAGATGCAATAGATTGTAAGTTGCAATTAATTGCAAGTCAGATCATGTGACTAAATGCGCAAATCTGATTGGTTGAAATGCGCAAATTTTCTGACTTACAATTAATTGTAACTTAAAATAAATTATTGTATCTCTTTCTGCAACGGGGCCATGAACTATCCCAATTCAGTTTTCATTAAGGTATATCTTGTCAAGAAATCTATATAGACTCCATTATACTTGAGCTTATCAGAGAATGCGTAATGGAGTTGTCTCCTATCAGCAGTGGGGGGGGGGGGGGGGGGGGGGGGTCTCACTTTACATGGTATATATGGGTATATCCCTCTTTTATCTGCAAACTCGGCAATGTGATAAGACTCCTCTATCATGTCTATATCCTTGAGCTTATCAGGGAACGCGTATAATGTTAAATATTTTGTCAATTGAATCTGTCCCGACATGACCCCGACATCGCAAGACCTATGGTAGGCCAGATCGGCAAAAAAAGGATGCATGTTTGATAATAATTGCTTATAGTACCGATACAATAAAGAGAAAATTAAGAATGTATAGGAATGAAAAAAGACCGAACATTGTTATCATAATGTACATGTAAAGATTACCTCACATACTCATAAGCGGTAGAATACAGGGGAACCGACCACGAGGAAGACTATAATTATAGCCCAAAAGTGGACAGATTGACATTAAAAAAATATTTAAAAGAAGACAGACTGCGCCACTAGACGCATTTAGTTCATAATCCAGGCCAAAATAATATCATAAGATATAAGACACGGCAAGCCATCGTAAAACAGAAGCCATCACACATCCAGGCGACGGTGTAAGGCAACAAAGTCGATGTTCATTTTACCTTTTGGGAATGGTGTTGAAAGCGGGAGGGATATATATAGTTGCCACCTTCTGGAAATTACATGTATGTTCCTCTCAGTGTCCCACCCCCCCCCCCCCCCTCCCCCTCGCATATGCATCATTAAAGGGATATAGTAACATTGTCCAGAAGGAAGTTTTGGTCGGTGGTTGTTGTGGGCTACTTGGAACTCTAGTGGTTCTCTCATACATTGTCCATATTCATATTAACAGATTGCCGATCACCAGCAGCTGCCACCCCGTTTAGCATGGTTTTTTGTGTTCCGCGCGCTCATAGTTATATTCCCCTCGCAATTTCATTTCGTTCAAAATATATTTACGATTGAAGTGCTCAGCTGTTAAATTGTCTACGGATAATTAAGCCGAGTACAAAGTATAACAGTGCTTGAGAGTGTGCATATTACTTTCAATTGCATTTTTGCTCATTTCTCGGCACAAAATACCACCCAATTAACGTGAAAATGTTCACACATTACTTTATGAACATATCAGATCACACCAATACATATTTTATTATAAACCACGCATCACTTTTTGCACTTGACAACAAAAATACTAGACCCCGTTAAGATTACATGAAGGAAAAGAGGGAAATATAATTATTGTTGAAACTTGTTTACCCATTACAGTTATATATCACCGTTTTATTTCAAACGGAGAAAATGCATTTGTTGCAAGTATATGTGATATCTCATTATATCACACGTCATTGTACTCGTTTTGTTCACTTCTTTTCTTCCTACAAACTTGAAATAAACAAACATTCTTCCGAAGAAGAAGAAGCCTTATCATCCATCCCAAGGCAATGACGTACACGATGTATCATTTGTAAATTAATTATTCATACGGCAACTCTAGGCTCTATAAATAGGTAAAAGTAAGGTTTCTTCCAGTCATAGAACGTTTAAAATGGATCTTGTAACGATGGTGACTTATGCAAAGAATCCAAAAACTGGCAAAAGATTTATACCCCAAAAAATGTGCATTTTTCTATGATTTGATATGTTCGCTAAGTAATATATGAGCATTCCAAAGCAAAATTTCATTTCATTTCATTTCATTTATTAAGATTTCCACAAATTATATTCGTAACATACAAATCAAACAACAGCGTAAAATATGAACATCTTATGTATACAAAATGAAATTGACATAATAATTGAAGTTATAGAATTCAGAGTATACAGAAAGTACTTATAAACCAATTTAGAGTACTCTTGTTTATATTTGAAATTTTGTAAAGGAAAAAAACATATGTGGGGGAACCTACATAAAAGCAGATGTTTGTGAGGGTAGGTCCCCAGAAAATAAATCAGCACACATGTGTACTCATTCACTCCACGCACGCAAGTACACCTGGACAAGCGTGCGTGCACACACCAACACACAACAGAAGGAAAATGGCCGAATAATGAGCGAAAATGCAACTTGTTATGTACTTATTCATTGCCAAAAGTTTTTACTTCGGATTTTTCATAGATATCTCAATATTAAAGAGAACATGTTGATACCTCTATTAGTAGGGAAAAACGATCAGGCAAAATAATAAATAACCGGCACTAGAGATGTGTAAACGAGTTTCAGCAAAGTTAAGTTACTACATCCCTTTATTAAATTGATTTCATGCAGCGACTGCGGTTTATCTTTGTGTCGTTATACGTTATAACATGAATCACCCATCATATAGTCTTTAACCAAAATCAGTTTACGCAGGCAGGTTAGTAATATCGGACGGAATGACCTCTGGTATACGAGCAATGTGTCAAAATTAATCATAGTGCTAAATAACCATTAGGTTTAGCCGCAAGCCAAAAGGTATCATAGTTTTAAAGAGGAAATGTGAAAGTTTTTTTTTGTTTGGGGTCACCAACACCGCGTCTGACGTCACGTATATACCGCTGAAATACTTACGGGGAAAATGTGCTAAAAATATATATACGTGTATAACATTTGGTATAATATTACTACAAATTAGTATAGGTATTTTCAGTTTCCATAAACGCGCTTTCAATACCCCCATTTCGGTTTGAAACTTTGAATACCCAAAACACTTCTTACTGTATAGAAAGGAGTACCCCTCCTTTACCCCCCCCCCCCCCTCCTCCTATTACGCCGCTGATTAACACGTTTCGTATGCCCTTACTGTTATCAAGGCGTACACAGAGAACGACGTCACAAACTATACAGGAGCCCCCCGGGAGGCTTCAATTGCTGGGAAAGGGTTCCAATAAATCAGTCTATATTAGTGGCGTAGCCCACGACTTCCCAACAAGGGGGGCGTACTGGATGTGAAACGGGGGCGCAGTGGTTTTGACAAGGGGGGCGTAGTGAGTTTGAAACGGTGGCTAAGTGGTTTTGACAAGGGCGCGTAGTTGGTTTGAAAAACTGGGATCATAGTGGGGTTGACACGGGATCATAGTGGGGTGGAAACGGGGGCTTAGTGGGTTTGAAACGGGGGCGTAGTGAGTTTGAAACGGGGGCGCAGTGGTTTTGACAAGGGGGGCGTAGTGAGTTTGAAACGGTGGCTAAGTGGTTTTGACAAGGGCGCGTAGTTGGTTTGAAAAACTGGGATCATAGTGGGGTTGACACGGGATCATAGTGGGGTGGAAACGGGGGCTTAGTGGGTTTGAAACGGGGGCGTAGTGAGTTTGAAACGGGGGCGCAGTGGTTTTGACAAGGGGGGCGTAGTGAGTTTGAAACGGTGGCTAAGTGGTTTTGACAAGGGCGCGTAGTTGGTTTGAAAAACTGGGATCATAGTGGGGTTGACACGGGATCATAGTGGGGTGGAAACGGGGGCTTAGTGGGTTTGAAACGGGGGCGTAGTGAGTTTGAAACGGGGGCGTAGTGAGTTTGAAACGGGGGCGTATAATGAGTTTGAAACGGGGGCGTGGTGAGTTTGAAACGGTGGCTAAGTGGTTTTGACAAGGGGGCATAGTGGATTTGAAACTGGGGTCATAGTGGGGTTGAAACGGGGGCGTAGTGGTTTTGACAAGGGGGCGTAGTGTATTGAAACGGGGGCGTAGTGGGTTTGAAACAGCGGATTAGTGGACTTCAAATGGGTTGAAATGTGGATGAGGTGATAATGGAACCAGCATGTAATATTTAGTGTAACTGATTTATAAGGGGGGGGGGGGCTCTTGTATAAGGTTGCTACGCCATGCGCTGGCTGGCGATGACGACAAACCGGTGACATAAAACAAGGAGCCTGTAAATATGTAAATGGTGTCTAAAATAGCCAACTACAGTCCGTGCCTCGTGCCTCTCCAAGGACGAAGCTTCGTCCATGACGTGTAGATGGGTCACAATACTCGCCAGACCAATATCCGCTATCGATCCTCGCTGTCCAAATCAATCGCCATTATTCACTAAAATATATACAATTCTGTTTTGTCTGGCAAGGTCGCTGTAATTATATGTCTGTTTGGCTTACTGCATATAGATACACCGTTTGTTCAATTGTTTGTTTGTTTGTTTGTCCGTGTGATTGCGTGCATGTGCGCATGTGAGAGATTGTAAATCTGCTCGGATATATTTTAGTTCATGACAAGCAACATTGTTACGTTTTTTTCCTCATAATTAACTTACTATCATAGTCAATTTGTAATGTTAATATGTATATGCTTCATGGGCAAGTCCAAGCTATTTTCACATTTTGTCCAAAGACTGATACTAATCTAACATGAAAAGACCATCTATACCTACACAAACATCTAATGATTTTAACAGATATACATGTATGTTATTCGTTAGAAGATGTGGAGATATTAGTTAAAGGGATCTAGTAACTTTGTTGACATGTGCAAAAAGTGATGAATCGTTGATAAATTGTGTATTTTTGTGATCGGATATGTCCACAGAGTAATGTATGAAAAAGTAACATTAAAACATGGATGTTACATGGCAGAGTAATGAGCGAAAATGCAAAGTGTATTCGCCAACTCATTGCACTGACTTTGTACACGTTTATAATTTTCCAGTGGATAATTAAACATATGAACACTTCAACCGTGAATATCTTTTTAACGAAAGGGAAATTCGAAAATCCGAATCCTGTTCCATGCTTATATTGGTAAGCCGAATATATATGAGAGAAACACTAGAGTTCTATAAGTATAATAAGTTTGTGTGGATTTGGACAACGTTACGATATATCCATTTAATATAATATATAAATGTATATGTTTATCCGTTATGAATGTGGATAGATTAGGGTGTATGTAATTAATGTTTCTGCCGTGACGTACGGGACAGATGGCTTTAGCCATGCCCTTATAAGCAAAAGTCACTGGAAATGGGGTATGTTAGATTTAATATAGAAGTGGTGTTTATTTAATTGGGGATATTTTACGTAAAATAATGCGTCCTTCAAAGAGCAGTTATTACACAGAAACAGACGTCATCGTAGCCACAGACGAGTTAATGATTTTTGCTGATGTAAACAACATCATGGAACCCCGATGTGTTCGCAAAGCGTCATCGCGCTATGAACCCACAAGAAAAACAAGAACAGATTTTCGCAAGCATAGACCTGCAGCCGAGTTACATAAAGACACAATTAACAATAATGTGTTGTAATGTGCCAATGGGAAACTGTATAATATGCACCACTGTATATAAGCATTGGTAAGCTCATTCCGAACTGGTCCCAAAAAATGTAGGACTGCTGGGCCCCGTTGCAGAAAGAGATACAATCGATTGTAAGTTACAATTAATTGTAAGTCAGATCATGTGTTCAAAATGCGCAAATTTGATTGGTTGAAACGCGCAAATTTTCTGACTTAAGATCGATTGCATCTCTTTCTGCAACGGGGCCTGGTGTCTGCGGAGAATACATGTAATTAACTAATTATATCAAAATCGAATACGTAGTCTTGATCTGAGCCATATAATCGTGAATTAACCCACTTTCCATAATGACTAAATATCGTTTTCAATAATATATTGATTAATCAATATCAAAACTCTTTGACCTTAAAAACGAAATGTTAATCCGTTCATAATTTCACGGCTAATTGTATCGCTATCAGCATACCGTATGCATGGGCATACGGGCAAACTTTTCCAGGGGCTGAATAATTGTGTCGTATGCGTGAGTAACATCCTGCCTTTCTTTAACAAACAAAATGAGCCGATTTAACCCCGAACTGTGATGAATTAACCCAAATATGAGGTGATTTTGCCAATTAACCATCTTTATTTATTCAAATCAATCGAATGTTACAAAGAAGGGTTGAAACCCAGGTCCATGGCAGAAGTTGAAAATAAATTCGCATTCTGCAATTGGCAGGGTACTATTATCGTTGTTTTCGGAACTATTGGGGGCCAGCCTCCCGAGCACCCCCCCCCCCCCCCCCCCCCCGGCCCCCACCACAAGCACCACCCCCACCGATCCATTTCTCACGCATGTAAATGTATCTCACGTATTACTAGTACAGTGGAGAGGGTCGTTCACAGATAATTATGCGTGACGTCATCACTTTCAAAATCGATACCAGCTGTAAATAATACAAATTAATTGGGCGCGTCTATATAAAACAAATATATATATTTAAAAAACACTCACGGCCTTGAATTCTGACGTGTCTTGAATAGCAAAAAACTCTATAATTAGCTCTGCATTACGTCATGAAGATATAAAGCCAATAATACAAATAAAAGGAACCTATAGGTACCAGTTATACTGCCTAACTTTTTATTAAACCTTTTCGATCCTGCACGTGAACAGATTATCAGTTGTATGCAGTCAATATAGGTCAAGGGTTTACTTGGAATTAATTCTTCCACGAAATTCAAATATTTTCGCGGAGAAATTAATCAAACAATTCTCTCGATGATGTCGCCAGTCATTCAGCCATGTTGTTTTTGTTTTTTGTTCAATGTTCCATTCTCTCAAGAAAATGTAATTGAACCTCTTTATCATTCTATAAGAACAAACGAATTAATATGCACACACACAAAAGACAAATTGTATCATTATGCACACTGACTAAATGGAAATCGGTACAGCAAGCAAAGGGTTAAAGCGTATACGTCGACGAGACAAAATACTCGATGGCAACACAATGAAATGACGTAACTGTCAAAGGTTCAATTAATTACTTGCATCTGTCTTTAAGTGTTTTAAGTTTTTGTTTGTTACGTTCCTTATATAATCGCAAGCATTAACAGCTGCGGGGTGTGATTCTTTTCCGTCAATCGCAACAATGTCTGCAGAAATCACCGCGGCCTTGATCATCAATTAATTCACTGTAGAATCAACATGGCGGCCTTCAGTCAGTTACAACGAATTAAAGTGACTAATAAAAGTGAATGTGCATGATGTCATTATAATTGCATTGGCGTGGCCGGTTCGTTCTGATAGAGTGCACGCGAATGATATATAGGGGCACACTATATTGTGTATTTTTACTCATATTTCCCCTGATGTTTTGTTTTTTGTTTTTTGCCAAATTTTCGGGAGGGACGTGCCCACCCCCCTGTACCCCCCCCCCCCCCCCCCCACCCCCCACGGAGCGACGCCACTGCATAATGAGCACAGGTATACTGATTTACAGACAATAACTAAAATACATGAAATATAATGAGACAATCGGTTTGGCAACATTCGACATGCTGTACAATGCAGCAGGCATTTGAAATAGGCCTACAATGCGGGTATTTACGAAGAAATTAACATTGTCTTAATTTCACTGTATACATTGTGCCAATTGTTCCAATCTTGAGAGTAACAAAATTGTAAGTAACCCATTCCCTTCGATAGATTGTGTACATGGCCCACCAGGTACTGCAATTATGAGGTTAAACGTTTCGCAACTGCCCGCCAAAATACACGTGCTTATGAAACACGCTCGCTTCTAGACTTGTTATTATCACGGACATGATAGAATTGCCAACTACGGTCTATTTAGTATAGTAATAAATGCTTACCCATAATCGTTAGTGACGAAACAACCTTTGTGTTGCTTACTTAAACCATAGAATTATACTCCCATATCCCTGCTTAAACCAATCATCCTAACCAGATTTGCGTTTAATGTAAACAGCTGTGTTTTAAGAATATAATGATAATACAATAAAATACTAAAAATTGAAGAAAAACTGTATTTTATAATCAACAGAACACTTTAATCTGATTTGCAAGATGTAATATTTCCTGCAATGAACATAATCAACTTGATTTCGAATAACCATAAATGAAACTAACCAAAACACTTATCACTATGGAAACTGCATTCGGTTTCTATATAATCTACGGTAGTCCTATTATACCAAAACGCAATACACATGTCTAAAGTAAAGTCCTATCCATGCGATATAATTATGTCCCTTGTGTTTTAAAACAATTGAATAATACAATTATTAACTTACTGGGAGTGTAAAATAATAAAAAGCATTATGTTACTGATACAAATTTAACCATCATACTAACTGAAGTGCTTATTATGATCAGAATCATATCGGCAATCAAACAAATAATTAAAATGTAAGAGTACAGCATGTACATGATAAGAAAAATCGGTATACATGACACATTTTCTAAAGTCAGTTTAATACTCAAATCAAGAATTCAAAATCATAAATTAAGTCTCCATTAAATGGAAGTGAATGCTATAATTAGATAATTGTACAAACTGGCAAATTTAGAATTTCGTTTTTAAATCTACATGCATACATTAATATAACAAGAGATATGTATAAGTAACAAATTTATCATCATTAGAACAAAATTGTTTTTTTTGTTTTTTTAAAGAAGCGTATTGACTATTTTGTATTTCGGAAAATCTATAGACCTACACAAGTTCTGGGCCCCGTTGCAGAAAGAGATACAATCGATTGTCAGTTACGATTGATCGTAAGTCAGAAAATGTACGCGTTTCAACTAATCAGATTTGCGCATCTAGAATAAGTGATCTGATTTACGATTAAAGTGATCCAAGTAGTGTCTAACTCCACGAAAATTACTTGGAGCTTCCTCGTTTCTCTTCTGCCGTGTTGTTTAGCTTATGGTAAGAGAAGAATAAAATAGGGTTAGATTTTTTCAAATGTCCCTTTAGTATGAAGATAATTATCATTGAAAAATCATCATCTCAAAAGCGTTGCCCAACGCTTTTGGTAAAAAGTACAATTGCCGTAGCTGAACACGTCCGGCCGGCGCGCCACGCGATCGATGTACCCGACTGTTGAGCCGAGCGCGCGCAAATTCTGTACCGTCTGTATACACGGGTGCGGATTATTACTGCGACAAATCTACGGCAGGCCATCAGTATTCGGTGATACAATATAAACTCAATATTCTTTTTCTTCACTAGGTAAACAGTGGTCGTTTTCTTTCAAACTTTCACAAATCTTTCAATTGTATTTTACAATGATATTGATATAGGATTGAAGTCTCAAATGTCATTTTGTGCAATATCTGACACTTTACAGGGATCACTTTAATCCCGGACTTTAATCGCAACTTACAATCAATATATTGTATCTCTTTCTGCAACGGGGCCCTGGTGACGTTCCGAAATCTGGTTCGATGAATCCAAACTATCAATATAATCTACGAATATACACTAAAATGAACTTTGTTACGTAATCCAACGAATCAAAGTAAAACCCCGAATCAAAGACAGGATGGACAATTATTGCTACGTTTTATGATATCACGCGGGAATAGACAGTCGATAACGTTGTTGACACTTTACGTATAATGTTCAGTTTCTCCCACCATGTACAGCTGCTGTACAATATGTATATACGACTGCCTGATCTGAATCATTGACATATGAAAGGTGACACTCCGCAAATCCGACAAATCAGACGGAACGATTTATGGAGGTCAATCAATTACGGTCTCTACATGACAGTACTGTACATGTTCCCGAAATTGATTAGGAGAGTACGGCCCAAACGATATTTAAAGCTAACACGCCGCGGTATTTGCATGCTGATGCTGCCTAGATGTTGAGGTTTACATACATGTGGCATTTCGGTATGTGTTCGCTTGGTCACGTTGGTAGTATTATACCCACTGTTTGGCCAATGTCTCATGTTGGTCTACTACATGTACACGATCGCGGAAACTTCCCATTTCCCCCATTCCAAACTTCACCGCAACCTTAAAACAAGCCCTGCCTTACCCAAACCCCAACTCTAATCCATTCCCTTTAGCCTCTACAAGTCTGATTTTGCTAGTACACACGAACTGAGAGTAGACTAAATGGGTGTAGACCAACTTAAGGTACATTCGGTATGATTGTAATCAGGTTGGTACGCTGCACATGGATTAAAGTGAAAGTGCTGTTGATCCTGCCATAAAGGTCAGCGTATATTAAAGATAGTTCGGATTCGTAAATCAGATGCGCGACGCCATCTTGCGAACGCCTTGCGCACGGCGCGTAATGCGCACGGCGCGTAATGCACACTTGCTCAGTGCAGAGCCGTATAAAAAATTATGGCTCTGGCTCAGTGAAGTGCGCGCATGCAGACTATCCTAGTTCAAAATGGCGACCCGCGGTGTAGCATCCTTACGCACGACAACCTTTAATGTTTCAGTTTTCCCTATGCATGTTCCAACAACTGCTCAAACCATTGTCATTGTTTCTATCTTGTATACATAATCAGTAAACACGCCTTCTACAAATCTAAATATTTCTCTACAGATGTGACCTTTGGATTATGTCATATTTGCAGAATCGTAATTAAAGCTATTAAATCACTGGCTTGTATTTGTAAACAGAATTAAGCAGATTAAAGTGAACGGCCGTCAAATAAAAGACAGACATTTTTGCCAATCGTGCCTGGGATTTAAAAATTGACCGATCGTGCAGACAGCTGCTTGCGCAACAGTGAACACCCATCTAGATACCAAGGGTGACCTGTGAGTCGTCTTCGTAATGGCGATAGAATTTGAAAATGTTTCACGACTGAATCGTTAAAAAATCATTCTTTTTGTTTAAACGTATTTTATCGAAGAAAACATTTTAAATGTGCTGATGGTCCAAAGCTTGCTCCTTTGTGAAATATATTATTTTCTTCTCTTATCATGCACTTGTTTCTTATTTCAGTGTTGATTATTTGGAGGTTATGCTTATAAGTCATTTGTGACTTTTTTATACTCCCCACATTTACACAATGTCATACTTTCTGTCTGCTAAAATGTGATTATTTGCTTCGGCCAACGGCTGACATGTGGCAAGTCCGATGTGCAATTTACAAACACAATTTCATAAAAATTACAACATCACAATTATTAAAACAAAATGCACATTATCAATTTAAGAAAGACAAAAATCCCCTTGCCTACAGAAACCGGGTGGACTATGTACAAAGTATATGGAAATGTCAGAACCTTGAAGTGAACCGGTTAACTAAACATAACACACACGTATAATCATAATCAAACACTACATATTACTCTTTTATTGATGGATACTGATTTTATGTTTTGTATGATAATGATAATTGATAACTGTAAAATACAATATAAAATAATAAAATAAATCATATACGTAAACATACCACTATCATTATTGTAACTATGTAATATATACGACCCGCTATTATAACACTGCGCAAGTTGATACTTTAACTGTCGACCTAATAGTTCTCCCCAATAAATAAAATATACACAAACATCGTCATCTGATATGTTTACTATACAAATATTAACAAATATGAAGAAAAAAAACGTGCGCAACTGGCCGAGAAGAAGCCGTAATATTGTACATAATATACTGTGTGATATTAACTGACCATCACTATAATACCCTGTGGCTCTTCTATCATGCCTATGTAGGCGTATATGCCTGCAAAATGCCCGGGTAAAATGTCCATGTTTATATACAGTATATCATAATGCAATTATGCAGAGGCGTATAGCGTGGTCCAGCTAATTTGTTTTTGTTTGTAGGGGGTGGGCATGTTAATAAAGGTAGGTACACTCTGTATATTGTATCAACTCGTTTTAGAATTTGTATACCATCATGTTTGTAATCGTCTTTATCATATTAGTTGGGGGGGGGGGGCACGTATGGGGGCGTATCCCCATGCCCCCTCCCCCGTCCCTCGTACCTGCTCCATTGAGCGAGGCATTGTTTTCCCTTTTGTTTCGTAGAAATAGCATATATATCTCTCATACCAAAGAGCTAGCTCTTTGCTCATACAAAGCAAAAGGTCACGTATATTCAGGATGTCATTATTTTTTTCTAATAGCCCGGTCACATATCAACGGATTGCGTAAACGGACGTCAAACGGAGAGCTAAATTTTCCATCCGTTCGTCTCCGTTCGTATGCGTTTCTTGTCCGTTCCTTGTCCGGTGATGTACGTTGTTCTATGTTTTGTACATAAAGCAATGGAGACGACTTTCATCACCGGATAATTTCATTTCGCAAATTTTCTATTCGTTGGGCATTCGTTTCCGCTATTCGTTGATATCTGACTGGGCCATACAACGGAAATGTGTGCTCGTCAGTATAAGAGAAACTAGTTCCTTTGAATTGTGTTTTCTGTTAATATACATACATACACATGTAGCCTACACAACTCTATATAGTGTCAATGTCCGGTCATTGATAAATATAAATATTAATATTAATTGCTCTCGATTTGAAACAAGAATGGACAGATACACACAGACAATGCTGTGTTATTATCTCGATATCGGTGCTTTATAATATCGTTCAAAAATTAGTATATATACCATCATCGCTGCAGGGATGATCGGTGCATAGACAAGCTGATGCAGCTGATACTGATAGACTACATGTAAATATTGTGATTTTGTACTGATTTTCTTCAATAAAAACATTTTAAAAATATATATAATTTATATTTGGACATGTTGGAAGGAAACCGTTTCGACTTCAGAGCTATATCATGCTATAAAGATCATTGCGGAATGTTACGTGTAGACCAAACATGGGTCTTTTGATACAACCTCCATCATTAAAATGCGTTCCTTTCCTCATTTAAAGACACAGTCACATATCACCGGATAGCGTAAACGGATGCCCAAAGAATAGACAATTTTGCGAAATTAAATTATCCGTTGGTGAAAGTCGTCTCAATTGCTTCATGCACAAAGCATTCCGCCAGATAGAATAACGTACATCGCCTGCCAAGGTACAGACAAGAAACGCATACGAACGGAGACGAACGGATTTAAATTTGTACTCTCCGTCTACGGGCATCCGTTTACGCTATCCGGTGATATGTGACCGGGCCTTTAACAATGTTTTTTAAACTGTCGTCAATCTACTGCCCTAATTAGGTGTTACGCAGCAGCTTTCCTGTACTCTCCAAAAATAGAAACTATGATTATAGGCGACCGAAGTGCCTTATAGCTAGAATAATGAGCGCACCCTCGACGTAGTGTGATTTCAATGTACAGTAGCCTATTCTGTTAGTTTTCCGATCATTGTGTTTTGAAGATATTGTTTATTCTAGATGCACTGAAGTAGAGAGCTGTTCGTTTGTGTCTATCTGTTATACTACTGTATACGACTTTGCGTGTGGGGTGGGATAAATTGATTCCCCGTCAATTATATTATTATAAAGGCTATTCTTGCATGGGTGTTTTGTTGACATGTGGAAATCGGCTCGTAATTGTAATAGCGACTCTCCTTTTCTGCACTAATTCCGGCTGTATAGACACGCAAGATAACGAAATAATGCGATTTATTTACCTCCATATAAATTAATGAGGACATGTGAAACACACAGTGAAATTCTAGCTATATGTGTTAAGTTCCACCAAGATAAATATGTCTTAGGTTCTGTCTTTGCCCGACACTATTTTCCTACCGAACTTGCGGGTAGACAAACGCCGTTAGCTTCTCCTTGTTATTGAAACACTCCATTGAATTGAATGACAATTAGCATAAATATTTATAAACATAACACGCATGCAAGTACCATACAGCAGACGGGTCGGTATTATTACACATAATCTGGCGGGAAACTTGAGAGATAGGGAGAGAGAGAGAGAGAGAAGTTAAATCCCGAGAGTAAGTGAGTGAGAGTACATACCTGTTTCTTGTCTGGCTACGTAGGTTAAAGCTGTAGAGAGGACGAAGATAAAACCGATGAAGGGGAGGCGGCGCCAAACACGCGGCCCGCGAACCCTTCTCATACGGAACGCCATCCCGCCAGAGCAAAATGCAGCTTCGGCACGATATATACTTCTGAGATGAAACCAGATGAGACTTTTCTAATACTCAAAAAATACCCAAGTGAGAAGCTTGGATAAGATTTAATAGATCGCGAAATTTGAGACACGCCAGAAGTCCCCGTAAACTCACAAGAGAATCAATGCTGAGAATTGCCCTAAAAGTGTTTCGTTAGTTATAGATTAGATTCCACAGTCGGATGAGGATAACCCCCGAGGGAAAAATCAATAAAGTGTAATGACGTGGGGGTCCTTTGGTTGTGACTATTCTAGTTAAATCGTAGCGTTCAAATGAGACCGATCGTGAGAGCGCGTCAGATACATAGTCTGGTGCATGCAGGTAAGTGAAGATGCTCCAATGCAGCAGTCATGTCAGCCGCTAGTGTCGAGCTAGTATGAAGTAACATGAGCAGTCCTGTCGCATGCCTTCATGTGATGGGAGCTAGCTGGCGATCCATCGAGTTAAAGACCGAGCTTTTGGACAACTGGAGAAGAAGCAACTTACTCTATACAACTAACTAGACAATCCAGCCTAGAGCATGCAAAACATTGCATGCAATCGTCGGCCCCTGGTCGTTCCCCGAGAATAATGCACATAACGGTCCAATGAGTGAGCTGACTGCGTTGCCATGGGATACCGGAGAACCCCTGAATGACGTCAATGCGAGCGAGCTAGCATGTGCACAGCTGAGCTAGCCGACGATTGTACACCACAGCACACTCTAACTGTGAATATAATACCGTAAAGACAATCATGCTAACGCAAGCTTGAGCATGAACAACAAAAAAACAATTCACATTCAAGTAGCATTGTATGTATGTCAGGATGACAACTTAGCATTACTAGTATATCGGTCTACATTTTAGCATATAGTATATAGAATCAATACGACTACGAGACCATAACTATATTCGATGCGCTGTATTTATAACGTAGCGGAAAATATATAGGTTCATCAGGGACCATTTCAATGATTGTAATACTAATATGTGACAATAATCGATATCAAAATACCGATGGAGACGATACGTATGTATAATTACTGATAGGCATTGGTGTACACATGGAGGTGGGCTTGGGGTGCAGCCCCCCTCCCCCCCCCCCCCCCCAAAAAAAAATTATATACACGTTTTCACGAAGTGAACATTTTCAAGAGCTCAATCATGTGTTTTATAACGCTCTAAAATCCCGTTTTCAATGCCCCAAATTCAAAACGTTCCTACCCCACTCTCTCCCATGTCTAGGTCGCCTCGTACTACGTCACTGATAATATTTGTATGTTAAAAACAATGGATCTAGTAACCTTGTTGACATGTGCAAAAAGTGGCAAATAGATGGTATATGTTTATTGCTGTGATCTAATATGTCCACTGAGTGATGTGTGAAAATTCCATGGTATATAAAAATGAATGTCACATGACCGAGTTATGAGCGAAAATTCAAAGTGATATTCGCTAAACTCATTGCACCGTCTTTGTACGCAGTTTATTATCTAGTACTAATATGTTTGAATATAATAATACTGTTTGAATACTAATTGCATACTTGTATTACATAATTATATACAACATAATTATATTGAGGTGTGCTGCTCTATAAAAATGAAAGTCTTTAATTTCCCATGATTAATAATCATGTGATCTCCATTGGCATTGTTTCATTAATGTGTCATTTTGTCCGGTGAAAGTCATTTCAAGTTTATAAGGAAGTGGGTATTATGTTCCATAATTGTAATTTTTCATGAGTTTATTTTTAGTTTATCTCACGGCAAAATAGCTTGTTTCTTATGGAAAATGTCCTCGTTCTTAAGCCGACAAATCAAATTGACGTCTTTACCTCTGTCGTTTAAAGAATGGCCGATACCAACATGTATCCCCTCCAAATTGGGCTTAAATTAAGTTGTTGTTTTTTTTTTTGGGGGGGGGGGGGGTTTCTTTCTTGCTTTTCAGGTGAAAGGGCGGGAGGAATAATTATTCGGGCAAAAGACCTCACACAGCCCCCTGAGAAAATGTACCCATACCCTTATAGCTGGCGAAGACAGTCAGTAAATGTCAACATCTTATTATTTCGCCGTCTTATTAATTACCCAAGTATTAAATATGTTCACGTTACAGCTAGTCCTTAGTATTATTAAATGCACTTGCATTCGTAGGAAATTAAATCACGACTGATTGTTCTACCTACGAGTACGATTACGAGGCGATCGAGTTGTTGGGGAGATGACATCTGTCCAACAAGACACTTGGCTCGGTGCCCGCCACAGAGGCCCCGTTTTAATCCGCAGTTGGCCATGGATCATGCGAGCTTTTCTGCTCAAGGCAGATCAGAGCTCGTATGTCTATTTATACGGCTCTCAAGACAGATAACTGAAGGACGCCATCTATGATTATGATCTCGGACAATCGCTCACTCTTCGTTGTCATGCCAATTGGAGAGTCGTTTCTTCGCTAATTTGAATTCCTCCCCATCATAATCAGCCCCACATTTCACTAGCGGACGAAAGGGGTGCTGGGGCATCATTATTGTGTATAGCAACAACAAAAAAGATTGATAGAACTTTACATAATGTAACTGTAAATGCTATAAAACGCAAATTTTCGGTTATCAACATTCCATTAAGTTCCTATATCACTCTGGGTTGGCGATCGCTTTGCTCTTTATCCTTCGCCAGTCTCAAGAAACATTTTGTTTCTACAACTACTTATACCCCCCCCCCCCCCCCCCCCCCCCACTCCAGCTCAGTTGCTACACTCCTTTGCCAGAACCCCAAACATGTTTTCTTCAGTCACCATTTATATAATTTTTTGCCAACTATTCATCAACACTCTTTGTCTTGAAAGTATAATATATTGACGGCTGCTAACAATGTCCATGAATACGGTCACAAAGATAAAGATGGCTCAGCTGTGCAAACGAGGACATCTTAGAATATTTGTGCATGTGTTCAGGAAAAGAAACATAATTATTATTATCCAGAAATATTGGTGCGTGCGTGTGTGTGGGAGTTTATACTCCCCTACACACTGTAACACTACTGTGACATTTGGGTGAGGGAGACATTCCAACGTGATGGTGAGTGCGTGAGTGTGTGTGTGTGTGTGTGTGTGTGTGTATGTGTGTGTGTGCGTGTGTGTGTGTGTATGTGTGCGTTTGTGTTTACTTATGTGTCACCTTTTAGTGAATAATTTAGACAGTTTGGCAATGATTCTGTTCACACTGAAACATCAAATAGCTACAAGAGTACATTTTGTTGGGTGTGGTCGTTTTGAATAATGCACGTTCAATTTCACGTAATTGATCAATATTTTGCAAATTAAAGGGGTAGTTCAGTTTTGGTATAGAGGGCGCTGAACGAAATAATTTGTTGTAAGATAATGAAAAACTGAGTGTAAAATTTAAAAGAGCATACAATTTAAATGACAGAATAAACTTTATTTGATCAAAATCGGTTCAGAAATGGCTCTTTTTGAATGATAACAGGCTTTTTACTTATCGTTTGTAATTTTCTATACCTTTCGAGCACTGAGGAGTTATAACTATTAGTTTGTAATGTTATTGTGCAGGTTTTGGTTACTAAATCGCAGCCTTACCAAAAACTGTACAACCCTTTAAAAGTAGATTGTAAACGGTAAAATGTATACAAAATGTGCCAAATTAGTATGTACCCGAGTGTGTATCACATACATTGGTAAATGTTGGCCATCTGGTTGCACCGAAGAAATATTTTGTCATGACAAATGTTTATGGTGGCCTTATAGGGACATTTTGGCCATAATTTGGCGAAATGTTGGCCAAAATTTGGCGAAATGTTGGCCAAATGTCCCTATAATGCCACCATACAAATTTGTCAAAATGACGAAATATTTCTTTGTGAAACACCCTCTGATCTAGTGGAACAACTATGTCCATGAGTTAGCAGACAATATGAATATTTGTGTCAAGTACAGTCCTTGTAAATCCAGGTGGTAAGCACCATTGCCAAAATATAGTGTGATACATTTACACCCATTGACTTTAATTTCACTCATCTAATTTTGCAATCATTTTTTTCGCAATATTAATTAATAATGCGAGATTGGGTGTGCCGAATTCGAAAGACGACAGTATCCAACACAAATTTACATTTTGTTTAACCATCTTCTGCTTCAATATGGATATCATAATTATATGCCAAACTCCGGGGCCAATGTATGCTATTGGTTTTGAATTATTTACAATTAAATCGACAATAATTTTATTCAGCAGAATGTGGAACATTTTATTTGACTAACTCAACTTTGGCAGTATATAGTGATGCAGAATCTTGTCATTTCGTTTTTGTTAATGATTATTCGTTTTGCTGTCTAGCATTTACATTGCCATTTTACAGAACTGAACCGGCACTGGATCAACTGAATAATTATGCTATTTCACAAACACACCCCCTCAAACATGTAATTTATTTTTTTGACATGTTTGAGGGGGTGTGTTTGTGAAATAGCATAAGTATTCAGTTGATCCAGTGCCGGTTCAGTTCTGTAAAATGGCAATGTAAATGCTAGACAGCAAAACGAATAATCATTAACAAAAACGAAATGACAAGATTCTGCATCACTATATATATGAAAATAAATGCAAATCAGCACTTTGCTCTTATTTCGCATGGGCGAAAACAGAATATTTTACAATATATAATACATCCACGCTGATGCAGTAAATCCATTAAAGCCAACTAGCATTATTAGGAAAGTTACCGAAAGCAACTAATTATACAGTGTGAGTTAAAATTAACGAAACCGGACTTTAATCCCTTAATAGCTTATAAATCCACAATTCTAAACAATTATGTTGATATTGGTATCATGTTAAAGCTTGTGATATTGCGTTCAAAATGATATATCATACACTCTGATCACTTCACGCTTCACCGAACGCGACCTAATTATCCAAAGTCATGCAAAAAACTACCCGTGTCCGAGTTTGCAGTTTTCTTGTTTTGTGAATGGTTGCATCTGTTATTTGATTTTCAAACATAACTTCATCCTACATGTCCTATTCAGGGCCCCCTGCCTCCAAACAGTGGGGTTGCTGATGGGAGGAGGGTGGAGGGGGGAGGGGGGGGGGGATCCCCTCCACCTTGATAAACATGAAAACACTGGCAACCAGCTGGTATTTTGTTTTGATTCACCAAAGGATATTCTTGAAATTTTCTTTCGAAAAAACGGTAAAAATACGCATCGGCATGCATGATGGATCAAGACAACGGCAAACCTGGACACGGGTAGTTTTTGCATGACTTTGGATAGTAAGGTCGCGTTCGGTGAAGCGTAACGCGATCAAAATGTTTGATATATCATTTTAAAGGCAATTTCCCAAGCTTTAACATGATACCAATATAAACATATATGTTTAGAATTGTGGATTTATAAGGATAATAAGCTATTAAAGTCCGGTTTCGTTTTTTATGACTCGTCTAACAGGCAATTCATACTTACGTCTAGCACTGGCTCGGCGCTGGATAAATCCACTGCCGAGCCAGTGCTAGACGAAAAAGCCGACCATTCATACTCGGCATCAACAGTGGATAACTGACGCGCAAGTATGAATACAACAGTGGATCGAAAAGCTGTCTAGGACATGACTGGGCATGCGCACTAGTACACTTCTATTGTGACGTAACGATGACTTGCAAATTCTGAACGCGCAATACCGTAATGCGCATGCGCAACCTTGTGCTAGACGAGCTGTCTAGCATCAACAGTGGATCAACAGTGGATCAAAGTTATGCCAGGCTGAGCACAGACTGATGCTAGACATTCCATTCATATCTGCGTCTAGCAGTGGATTTATCCAGTGCTGAGCCAGTGCTAGACGTAAGTATGAATTGCCTGTTAGTATCGTTAAATGCATAAAATATATCGGTTAACTCTCATGAGATTGAGCCTAAATTCACCACCCGTTCGCCCCTCTCCGCCGGGCTGGGTATTGATGGTCATACGGTCGACAAGCCCGCAAGCCCGCTTGCCGTGCATACGTGAGCTAGCATAGCTTTCGCATGCATCGTATATTTAGTTGAATTGATCTATGGTAAAAAGCTTTTTTTCTCGAACATAATAGTCAATTTCGAAGCAATTTTTGGTCCAAATCTTTACATATTCCTTCACATGTTAGGGGACGAAAGCATATTTTTCAGTTTTTGTGGGTGGGTCATTTCCCAATACTGTTATTTGGATTCAAGGTCAAATGAGTGATCAGCAATCGTGAAAGGTATAGACTTTGTTCCTATTGTATCCTTTCTGCCCATTTAGTTTCAGTTAATTAACCTTTTCAACGTTCATACAATTCTGGCTGAATGAAAAGGTCACATTTTCCCGCCAAGTCGGTGAAAATTAACTTCTCAATAGCCGACCATTCTACATTCAAGATCGTCATGGGCGGGGATAAAAAGGTGCACCACACCACATTCGAACAATAATTTATATACATGGTGGCCCAGAAAGGATGCAACACCTACGATCGTTAATGTCATCAACACCATGGACCAAAATGTCATTGTTTTTTGTTTGATTGGGTAGAACATTCTTTTTCCAACAAAATGATACCATGAGCATTGATTTTGGATAAGGCGTTTGGATCCTAGGGCCATATTTCTGAGGCAATGTCGTTTCCTAAATTTGCTACTTTTTCGTCTCCAGCGATCCTCTGAACACTGAGACATTCTCGCCCCACGGCCTGCCATAGAATTAGCTGTACAGAAGAACCGCATGACTGCTCTCCCTTTGATAAGGAAGACAATGTGAGCCATTCTTCTGTACAGCTAATTCTACGGCAGGCCGTGGGGCGAGAATGTTTAGAGGATCGCTGGAGACGAAAAAGTAGCAAATTTAGGAAACGACATTGCCTCACAAAAATGGCCCTAGGATCCAAACGCCTTACCTAAAATCAATGCTCATGGTATCATTTTGTTGGAAAAAGAATGTTCTACCCAATCAAACAAAAAACAATGACATTTGGTCGATGGTGTTGATGAAATTAACGATCGTAGGTGTTGCATCCTTTCTGGGCCACCCTGTATATTAGGTTAGTTTGTGCGCATTACATAATGTTGAGCAAGTATACGTATTTCCCAGCGGGCGTCCTCTTGCGTTAACGACTGCTATTTTAACAAAAACAGCCTTATATAACCGAGCAGTTAAGATGTGTCAAGCATTGACGAATGATAACTTTTAGTTTTTAACCACGTGCAAGTTTCGTCACTAAAATTCAAATTTTAGTGAATAGGGGATATTTCACAAACATTTTAAGACGTAAGCTCAAAGTTAGACTATAATAGAAAGCCTTTATTAGTTGTTATGTAAAATCGGTCAACTAGTTTTGAAACACAGCATTATAATTTTCTATTTTCAAATAGATTTGTGTGGTCATGGTAGTGTACAATTATTACAAGTTTCAAATAATGATGTGTATGTTTTTTGTTTCATTCGTTTTATTTCAAGACTACAAATAAACTACCATACTTCTAAGTTTAACTTTCTATTTGTGAAGCAAATCCAGAACATTCATTTTTATTTTGTTTCAGGTAAATACACAAAGTAAAAAAAAAAAAAAAAACGGATTTATCTTATGTACCCATGGTATACAAGACATATTGTCAGTTAATTAGTCACATTTCCGTAGTGTAGTGACATGTTTTGGTTTTCCCCGTCAGTCATGTTTGTAGTCAAACATACTCAGTCATTCGATTGTTGTGGTTCCCATTCACACACACGTACGTCAGTGTCTCGTCGAATCATGTGGCTTCTTTCCAAAACGAACTGACCAGACGACTACACTTCAGGACACCATGACAACGGATACGTCACAAGAGATGGATTATTGTCTAATATAGTCAGCTGATAATCACACATACTTAAAGGACCTAAAGAATACAACGTACTTTGACACTTATTCCATAGTTGATGACTTGGAACATAGGTCTGCCGAAAACAAATCCATGAAAATTAACACAGTAGTGATTTATGACTAGTTTTCTGATGCCAAATCTCACTTAGCAGCCAGTTTACGCCCCACCCACATTTAGGGTCTGGAATCGGCAGCGTGATCGACATGTGATTGACAATTCATTGGCTTATTAAGTCATGACGCGTCATCTACAGAAGTTAGTTCATTAGTCCGTTCTTTAGATGACGTTCCCAGGACAATTAGATATTTACTAATTACCCCAAAATTGATTGATTTCATGAGAAATGACTGCCAAATTCGTTTTCTTCGGGAAAATTACATATAGAGAGCCGAATTGTGAAAATTAGGCCATCTAGACGCTGTAGTTCCTTTAAAGGGAACCAACACCCCAAAATAGTCCTTTGATATAAATTATATACAAGTGATTAGTTTTAATAAGCCATACCATCAGCAACCGTAGAAAAGTGTGGCTCCAAAATATGGTAATTCAAACTTTATTACCATAACACATTCACGTGTCTCCGCAAACAGACTAGTTATTTTGTCATAGAAACTTGTGAACCCGAGCAAAAGATGAAAGTCTTCTTCTGCAGACCCATCAACACATGATTTAGTTTGATGATGAGTTTTCAATTATGATAATAATTTTCTGGAAACATATTTGTCTGAACTTTTGATGGTTTGGACTACTAAATCTAATCTCTTTCAATAATTAAAAACACATTCGGGGATGTTTCCCTTTAGCAAATATCTGCCGTCTTGGGAAAAAAATTCGGGCGCTATGACTAATTTTGCAACACATTTGCATTGCTTCTTCTATACTAAATGATTAAACACAAAATGTCACAATCTGACAGGAGAAAATAGAATAAAATAAAATAAAACTGTACTTGTGACATTTGTTTCTGTTATTATAACTGTATTCGACAAACAAATTGATTATTATGAAGTACACTTTCATTCATCGCCACTTATATACATGTCAACATTTTACTTAGTTTCATTTACATACTGAGTATGCTTAGTTAAGAAATTAGAGGAAAACCCCCATAAATATCCCCAAAATTGACACCAATTTTAAAAATAAGAACACAGTATAATTATAGTGTATTTGAGTACGTGTAATGTTAAAGGGATCTAGTAACTTTGTTGACATGTGCAAAAATTCATGAATGGTTGATACAATGTATATATGTTGTTATCTGATAAGACTGATCATATGTCTACTGGGTATTGTGTGAACATTTCAAGTTAAATGGACAAGCTAGGCCATTAATTCCCGCGTACACGAATTAGACAAGACAAGCAAAAAAGCATGCTGAAAGGCAGCCGCTAGAAAATCCGCCACGTGTTTATTGTAACAATCGTCACAGCTTATAGGGGAATTATGTTAGAGCTTGTTCGCCAGTCACGAGTGAATAGTTGGCAGGGTTAATTATTTTACAGCCGAATATTGTCAAAAACCATCAAGAAAATATTTAAGTCCTGGGTTATGCATATTGGCGATGGGTTATAAATCTTAAAGCCCAAGTCCAGTTTCGGGAAAGTAGCCGAATACATCTATATTGATCAATAGTGTTGAATATGTATTGAAATAGGGCTTGTGTGGTAATATCCGAACATAAGCATCGTTAAATACAGAAATATCGGAAGAAATCCAATATCCGCCTGTGAAATTCATAAATCCACCTCCCGTTCAGACCTGTCAGCGCCGCTAGCTCTGAGGGAGATATCGACAAGCTAAGGACAAGCCCGTATAGCGCGACACCTCGTGTACACCTCGTGGTCGTAATATGAGCGATTCCGCGCTGGCGATATCTATCCGGCCCTAGATCAATTTATACTTTTGCAAATATATCAATTTTTAGTAGGCGGTTTCTTGGCCAAATTTGGATAATCCTATATTAGTACAATTATATTCTTTCACATTACTGATAAGAGCTTCCATTTCATTTTGTTGAGAGGGGGGCGTTTCCAAAACTGGCCTTTACCTTTAACGCAAGTGCATACGACTAGGGCCCATACCAGGGGGGGGGGGGGGGGGGGGGGGGGAGGTCACTCTCATACAAAAGTGCTACCCACCCGTGTCCATCAATCTCTGAAATGGACCCTAATGTCGAAAACTTGTGCACCTGAAAAAGCACCGTTTTGTGTGTTTTTTTAACGAGTGCTGAAAACCAACCCTTTCTAAGGAAAACGTCGACGACGCCGTAAAGCTGAAAATGATACCATTTCCACGCTTTTTGTGGACGCTGGTGCGTAGCCAGTCCTTCCCCCCCCCCCCCCTCCCCGGGGGCCCATATTCATAAAAGCTTGTTAGCTTAGTTTCATGCTAAGTGTAGTTTGGATGTGTGGCTATTCATTAGCCAGCATGGCCCGGTCAGATATCAACGGATATCGGAAACGTATGCCCAACGAATAGACAATTTGCGAAATTAGATTATCCGGTGATGAAAGTCGTCTCCATTGCTTCATGTACAAAACATAGAACAACGTATATACATCACCGGACAAGGAACGGACAAGAAACGTATAGAACGGATGGAAAATTTAGCTCTCCGTTTGACATCCGTTTGCGCAATCCGTTGATATGTGACCGGGCTATTAACAGTCGACTTAAGCCTACTAATATGTCTGCGTACCTTTGTTACGTTAATAATTTGCATTTCCAGGAGATAGTTATGCTCCACCTTGATAAGCCGTTACCATAGTTACATAGATCTTCGTTGTTCATTAGCCCTAACGCCCACGTTTACCGTACTTGTTCTACTTTCATAAAGTAGACGTTGCATTATTAATACTATTAAAATGATTTTAGATATAAAATTTGAAATATGGTTTAGATACTTCGATATAATCAGCGAATTAATGATATTTTGATATTTAATTTCTTTACCTCACAATAATGTTCTACTATATCACTGTTCACCCAATATTTACTTCAACAGTTATGACATTTATGTATAATCATGAATAATATAGGGCCTATAATTTATTAGCCTGGTCACAAGCTATACAGGGTGGCCCAACAAAAACGGAACGGGGCTCTTCCCAGTATATAGTAACAAAATTATTATGTCCATCGGAAAGGTTGTCTTATCCAATAAAAAAAAGATACAAAGAACAGTCATTTTGGTCGTGTAGTTTTTGTTTTAGGGCGCTGTGAGTGACACCGTGTCTTTGTCAATTATTACCAAGTCAGTGTCTGATAAAACGAGCAATACGCGCGCCATTGTTAGTGTGCATTCAGCTGTGTGCCGAGATATTCTGTTCAATACTATGACGGGTAGTAGCCTAAGTCCGATTTATCAGGCACTGACTTCATTTGGTTATAATTGACAAAAATGGGAACCTGACATGGTGTCACTCACAGCGCCCAAAAACATTTCAAAATGACTGTTCTTGGTTTCGTTTTTCATTGGGAAAGACACCCTACCCGATGGACATAATCATTTTGTTACTATATTTTGGGAAGTGGCCCGTTCCGTTTTTCGGGGGCCACCCTGTATAATCCTGTCATAATCTCGGAAGAATAAGAAAATGAGGGATCACGCAACGTACGTGATGCATTTTTGTTACAAAATGTGTGACAAAAATGAAAACATATCAACTAATCTTACGGCAGCATTGGTACCAGTCGCGCCGGGACATACATATTAAATACTTATTAAATACATACATGTTTATACAAACACACACATAGATACATGTACATACCTACATAAACACATTATCGCCCCCTTTATGTTTTTTTGTCAAAGGTATTATATGCCATTGTCTATCATCATGTCAATTATTAATCCAGGAGGAATTAAAAAACACAATTAAGAGAAATTGTGACAAACTTTAAAGACATTAGGCTTTACATGCCATTTAATATTTTCCAGTTTATTCACATGAACGATAACAACAACAACAACAAACATGACGTTTCCATTTCATTTCATGAAATTAATTATTCATCACAACTTAAAAATTGAACTCTTACATGGTCAAACTTATATTGTACTGAATCATTGTTACATATTTCAGAGACCGCTGTTTGCGCAAAAAAAAAAGTCCGTCTATCTAGCTTTGCATACAATAATGAGTCTGGATTCTTTGATTTGTACTTTCAGTCAACAAACCTTTACATCAATACATTTCTAACATACTAACTTTTTGTTTTAATAAATGTCTTATTACAGTGAAAAACCATGGTCAGAATGCATGTTTAACAATGAATATGACATGATACATAAATACTACATGAGGAGGTTGTTTTATAAGAGTAATCTTAAAGCGAATCAATACACATAATGAGATCAGTAAGAATACAAATAATAGAATAAGTAAATGAATACCTGAAGTAAATGACTGTTGAGCTGGAGGCACGCGATTACCGACGTCATACAAGAACCTATTGTTTACTCTGTTGCCACTTTCCCAGACTGGGTACAACGTGTTATGTCTACTTGAGTGATGGGTGGAAGTTTAAAGTGATCATCAATCAAAGTTGTCGGTTTTAAAGTTAATGGATCACTTAAATTGTAAGAACAATGTCATTAAGGCGGAGATAAGGGGGGGGGGGTGTCCATTGCCAAAAAATAATGAGGCCGAGGCCGCGACCTCTTGTTAAAGGACAATGAAACCCAAGCAAAATGTTGCTTTCATAGACTTGAAGAGATTAGGAGGAATAATCTCTGAAAGTTAGAGCATAATCGGGCAAGTAACAAGAAAAATATGGCTTTGAAGATGTCCATTTATTCCTATGAAGAACTCAAATTGGCAACGCACTCTGATAAGTGTGTGGACTACTTCCCATATGTTTTGTACACAAATGTTCCCATTTATACAGTTTTCTTCATAGTCATACTTTTCCATTCCCCCAACTCATGATTATGTATAAATGCATTCTACAAAACATGTTGAACTTGAACGAAGGGTAAACATAAATTTTAAGAAAATTGAACAAAATTTTAATTTTGTGTACAAAATGTATGGGGAGTAGTCCACAACTTGCGTTGTGCGTTGTCAATTTAAGTCACTCGTAGAAATAAATGGCTCTTTTCAAAGAGCCATAGCTTTCTTATTTCTTGACCGATTTTGCTCAAATTTTCAGTGACTATTTCATCCTATTTAGTGTCTTATAGTGCATACAACAATTTGTCTGGATTTCATTGTCCTTTAAGTAGTGTCGGCCAAGACCATTGGTTATGATGGTCGAGACTGCTAAAAAGTGGACTAGAGACCTACCCCCCCCCCCCCCCCCCCCCCCCCTGGGTACGCCTATGCATGTATTCTACACATAATGCCTTTGAAGGTTTGTAAGACCCTCACTGGAAACAATTACTACAAAACACACAGACAAAATAATGTATAAGACATCAAAATGGTACATACACAATATTTTAGGCCTACACACACACACACACACACAAAAAAAAACGTACATAGAAATTATGTACAATCACACCTACAGTTCATATGCACTTTATATGCACACAAACATACAATTCTGTTCAATCCCTTCCACATACAAATTGTGCTTAAAATGTGTATCTGACGGTTTATAGGTTGATTTTTCTTTTCAGAATGTTCATAATGTAATAACGGATGTGCAGACGTATGTTAGTTAAGACATTTGTTCACAAAACAAAACAAATTGAGTTTTATCTTCGTCAATAACATTTTTAAAAAGTCAATTATATTAAGTTCACCATTTTTGGAAATAGCCAAAATTATACAGCACTAGTTCAGTACATAAGTCACACATGTTATCATCAAAGTACACCTTTATATTGCCACTATCTCAAACCGATTTCCTGGCTGTCATGTTGAAAGTTGACTGAACTGAGTGACTAGTTCATTGAGACCAGCTAGGTCTGGTGGGGGTCTCTGGTTCTCCTCGGCGGCAGGGTTACTCTACATAAAGAAACAAAAACAACAACAATTATACTATCAATAATAATTATGATAACGATAATAATATACAAATATACCATGCCTTGAGATGCTCTAGTTGAAACTATGGGCTCCCCGAAGGAAATAGTACTATTGAAGTTACCGAAGGCCCATAGATTCAAATGGCGCCTCGAAAAAGGGCATGGTATATTTGTTTTATATCCCTCATCTAAAACTGACCATTATTTGTATTCAAAGAAAGAAAACGTAGAATTCCATGGCAAGGTCCATGAATGATTGAAAGTTGAAAATCATTCATCATCCTATCCTAGCGAATAAAAAATAATTATTATACAAACAAATTCAGCTTTATAAATTTCCCGGATAATTGTCTGAAAATTAATCGTCCGATCATGATATCAATCTCAAATTTGACAATTCTGTGCCGTGCCGACAACTCACCAGATTTGCGTGTTATCCTATGGCATTTAGCTTTCAATTGCGAGAATTGTCTGCGCGTGAATTGGCGAGCTGTGAATACGCGATATCGATACTCATTAACTATTTTGTCCTGGGGAAAATAGTAAATATACTATTTTCGCTAGGGCAAATAGTAAAATGACGTCATACAAAATACATAGTGGATCTATTTTTGATCACATGACGTTCTCTCAACCAATGTCATGCCTAGAACATTCTTATGAGGGATATAATAATAATTATAATACAAATAATAACAACAATAATAATAATGAAAATAATAATCATAATCATCATCATAACATTAATGCGCTTTGGAAGTCTATTTTAAACCCCTTTGACTTCCAATTACAATGGGAGTCACTTTTTTCATAATTTCACATATTCAGGACTGGTTTTGAAAATACTGTGTCTGTGATCACCAAAATCAATATTATTGTAGTAGATGGATGAAGGTTAAAGTTTAAAGTGTGTCCAGTGCCAAATTTGGTACATAAAGCGGCGCCTATCTGCGATTCATTAGCCCTAGGCCACACATCTACTAAATGTAGAGAAAGCTACAGAAGGGGGCCAGTCCTCTGGTAACTCTGTGTGTTTAACTTTCCCTTCTCCATTCTATAAATGCCGAGCGCCTGGCTAGAAGTGCAGAAGGTACCATTTTTAAAGTATTTGGTACGACCCAGTCTGGGTATGAACCCGGGACCTCCCGAGCACATGACGTAATTTTATCGCTTGCTGAAAACCGCTTCTGAGGGCCTGACAAGCGGTGCGAGTTTTCCGCTCTCAAGCCTGCATCCAGGAGATTTTTATAAGTGTTGACACTTTCTTATCACTTGCCCCTCTCTCTGTGATAGCACTGGGCCTCGGGGGGCAGTAAACACAGCTGGGATTGTTGACAGTAGTGACGAAACTGTCAGAAACTGATAAGAATGTGACCGAGTTGATTACCACGATGGTGGAAATCAAACTAACGACAGAATCACCTAATGATGAGGCAGACACTCTAACCGCTTTGCCACCATGCTCTGTCTAGTAGATGGATGAACAAAGCGCTATGCCACTGTCAGAATTTAACCTGTTCACTACTAGATTTTATGTTTCCCATAGAGTTTATACAGGGTCGTCCAGGTTCCCATAGGGAATGAATCGGAATTCAATAGAATTTGTTCAACAGTGCTTAAATATACAATGGAACCTCCTAATAAAGAGCTCTGATATAACAAAAACCTTTCATAACAAGGTTATTTTACTTATGCAAGCTGCTTATATTTTTTTAACCCTGATTTGCAAAAAAAAACCTTGTATACCTAATAAATAAGGTAGTTTTCATGGTCCCAAGTTCCTAGTCTTAGCGAGAAAGTGTTTCCTTACCCGTAACGACTCCACCAGCTGCGTAAGATCTTCCCGGTTGAGCCCCGACCTTTGACCTGGGATGCGTACACTGACCTGCGACGGGTCGTTGTTCATGATGCCGATAGTGTGTCCCGGTGGGAGAAATCCAGTCAGGCTGCACAGCAGCTCACGGTGGCCACACAGCAGAGTCGTCACAGACAGCATCATCTCAGGCAAGCTGGTACTGAAACAATAAATCAAATCAAATTTAAGACTTCAGTTGCGAGTGATAATAACAATGCAACATGGAATTCCATGATGGTGCGCCCCGGGAGGGAGGAATCTAGTCAAGACTGCACAGCAGCTCAATGTGGTCGCACAGCAAGGTGATAAACGAAGACTTCAGTTGCGAGTGATAACAATGCAACATGGAATTCCACGATGGCCGGTGCGCCCCAGGAGGGAGGAATCCAGTCAGTCTGCACAGCAGCTCCCGCTGGCCACACAGCAAGGTGATAAACGAAGACTTCAGTTGCGAGTGATAATAACAATGCAACATGGAATTCCATGATGGTGCGCCCCACGAGGGAGGAATCCAGTCAGTCTGCACAGCAGCTCCCGCTGGCCACACAGCAAGGTGATAAACGAAGACTTCAGTTGCGAGTGATAATAACAATGCAACATGGAATTCCAAGATGGCCGGTGCGCCCCCGGAGGGAGGAATCTAGTCAGTCTGCACAGCAGCTCCCGCTGGCCACACAGCAAGGTGATAAACGAAGACTTCAGTTGCGAGTGATAATAACAATGCAACATGGAATTCCAAGATGGCCGGTGCGCCCCCGGAGGGAGGAATCTAGTCAGTCTGCACAGCAGCTCACTGTGGCCGCACAGCAAGGTGATCAACGATATCATCATCTCTGGCAAGCTGGTACTGCATGAAACACATCAATGATATACAAATTCAAGACTTTTAATACAGACTTTTAATGCAACATGTAATTCCAGATGCAGCAAAACCATCTCCCGCAAGCAGTTACTGAAATAACTAATGATTTACAAATTCAAGACTTTTAAGGCATCACCTCAGGTAAGCTGGTACTAAAAAAAATCAACCATTACAAAATGCAAGACTTTTATCAAAGGTACAAGTGAATATAGCGATGCAACATTGAATTCCATGACGATGCGCCCCCAGAGGGAGGAATCCCATCAGACGGCATAGCAGCTCATGGTGGCCGCACATCAGGGTCATTACATCGATCACCTCCAGCAAGCTGGTACTGCATGAAACATTCAATGATTTACAAATACAAGGCTTTTACTAAAGGTACGAGTGATGATACCAATCAATGGTTACAAATTCAAGATTTGTAAAGGTAGGAGTGATCGATAACTATGAAAGCAAGAATTCCTGATGAAGCAAACCCATGTTCAATAACTATAGTAACACCAAAGTTATTCAACTCAGAGGGACCCACAATCTACAAGGTATAATTCTCTTTTTTAGTGGATCCCTCAATTTCCATTTCAATAGGAATTTTGTACAGAATGACAAGAACAAATGATTATCATTCTGAAGGGATCTAGTAACATTGTCCAAATCCACAAAACTTACTTAGAACTATATTGGTTCTCTAATACTTTGTTCATTTATACTTTATTTATTACCAATAGAAGTATTGAAAAGGTTTTGTATGTTCGTATTTCTCTTCCATTAAAAAGATATTTACAAGTGAAGTGTTCAGATTATTAATTCCGGCCACTGGAATGTTATAACTGTGTACAAAGTCAGTGCTAAGACTTTGCGAATAGGACTTTGTATTTTCGCTCATTACTCGGCCATACACTGTATAACATCCATTTAACATGAAATGTTCACATATTACTCGGACATATCAGATGACAAACGTGCATGTACACATTTTTTAATCAACGATTCATCACTTTTTGCACATGTCAACAAAGTTACTAGAGCATATTTTAGTTCTTCCCCTTTAAAGATATAATTATTAAACCTTACTGTATTATTTGTATCTCTTTCTATTTTGACATTTTAAAGAATACAAATTTGGCTTGAAAATGTTGAATTTCAATCCACCGATTCTCACCTGCCTTCCCTACAGCTATTGACAGCCTGCAGGAACTGTTCCCGGGTCTGCGTGGCCGCGGCGGGCGGGAACTCCTGGCCGAAGTTGCCCACGTACTTGGCTGCCTTCTCCACCTGCTTGTTCTTGATGGGGATCGCCTTCACCACGGCAACGGGCGTCTTGGATCCAGACTACAACGTGATAAATGACAACATGATAGATTATGCAAAAATACTGCTGAAAACTGCTTAAATCTACTATAATAGTGTGATAAAATGAGAGGCAATTATCAGTGTTGTATGACTCGAGGCCGGTCTTGGTCTCGAGACCGGACTCGAGGCCGGCATTGCCGGCCTCGGCCTCGGACTCGGACTCGGGGACCCTGGACTCGGCCTCGGACTCGGACTCGAAGGTCGTTGACTCGATGACTCGGGCCGAGTCCAGCTCGAGGCCGGCCAATTTCTGTATATTTTGTATACTTGTATATTGGCTATTCTGTGCTATAATTCTGCAAGAAACAAGCCAAATATTCTATCCAATCCACCAAGCGATTGTTGCTTGAAAAAGAGATAGCGAATGAACTGACAGCCAACAAGAAAGTGAACAAAAAATCACATTTGTGAGAATCGAATGGACACGGAAGTTACATATCCATAACAAATAGCCCAAGCTTATATTTGATAGGTATGCTTTCATTTTATACTGTCTTTTTTATGAATTGACACCGTGATTCTGAAAATGTTCGGCTATCAAACACCCGGGGGGGGGGGGGGGGGGGGGGTACTCACGTATATTGGGTATACGGGGATGTGCCGCTGGGAAGGGTGACTTTTTCAAGAAAGATCCTTAGACATGGGTCCCCTTTTCATTAAAAAAATCCTTAGACATGCGGGTCCCTTTTTTTCATGTATTCCTTTCCCCTCTTTTCTCCCTCATTTTCTCCGGGATTTTGGGATTTTCCGCTGTGAAATTGCTAAAATTTTCAAGCTCGCTCCGCTCCGCTCGCATACATAATATTTCACAACGTCGGGTGATTATATTATCCTTCATAACGCCATATCATAAGTAATAAAACGAATATACCCATACAATAATTGAAACAAATGGCAATTTTCCGCTGTGAAATAGGTAAAATTTTCAAGCTCGCTCCGCTCGCTCGCATACAAAATATTTCACAACGTCGGGTGATTGTATTTCCCTTTATAACGCCATATCATAAGTAATAAAACGAATATAGCCATACAGTAATTGAAACAAATGGCAATTTTCCGCTGTGAAATAGGTAAAATTTTCAAGCTCGCTCCGCTCGCTCGCATACAAAATATTTCACAACGTCGGGTGATTGTATTTCTCTTTATAACGCCATATCATAAGTAATAAAACGAATATAGCCATACAGTAATTGAAATAAATGGCAATTTTCCGCTGTGAAATAGGTAAAATTTTCTAGCTCGCTCCGTTCGCTCGCATACATAATATCTCACAACGTCGGGTGACTGTATTACCCTTCATAACGCCATAATAAGTAATACAACGAATATACCCATACAATAATTGAAACAAATCTACTGGCCCAAAAGGGCCTGTTAAAAAAAAACGTGAGTGCCGGGGAGCCCTTAAAGGGGTAGTTTAGTTTTGGTAAGGCTGAACTTTAGTAGCCAAAACATGCACAGTAACATTATAAACTAATAGTTATAACTCCACCATGCTCGAAAGGTATACAAAATTACAAACGACTAAGTAAAAAGCCTGTTATCATTCAAAAACAGCCATTAAAACACAAGAGGGCGCTTTTTAAAAAGGCATTGGTTTTTAACCATTTTTCATACAAAATTATGCATGTGATGTTTTATTGATATAATGATTGAATAGCGAGATCATCAACAACTATTTAAAAAACGCTTTTGAAAATTTTTGAAAAAGTGCAAGCATTTCTTATTTTTTTTCTAAAAATCATCTAATTATTTGGGCCCCAAATAATTATAAGATCAGATATATTTATTGATATTTTAGCCGTTTCTGGGTCGATTTTGACCAAATAAAGTTTATTCTGCCATTAAAATTGCATGTTCTCTCAAATTCGGCACTCAGTTTTTCATTACCTCACAAAGAAATTGTGATGTGCAGCGCCCTCTCTACCAAAACTAAACTACCCCTCTAATGAGTGCATATTATGTGACACATATCTAGGGTTAATCACTTGATCGAGTGATAGATCAATTGCCTTTTGGAAAAGAAAATGAATCAATGTAAAATAAAAATTATTAATAAAAAAAAATAGTTGGACTCGGACTCGGTCTCGGACTCGGATGGTCTGGACTCGGACTCGGACTCGGACTCGGATGGTCTGGACTCGGTCTCGGTCTCGGACTCGGACAGTCTGGACTCGGACTCGGTCTCGGACTCGGATTGGGTGGACTCGGATACAACACTGGCAATTATACGATATGTATAGGGCCTAAATTAATAGATCCTAGCAGAATCTTCTTCAGAGGCGAAATGACGAGGAAACATAAAGAACATAATAATATATACTATATAGACATAATACAAACACATGCATATATACAGCTGAGAAAGGGGGCGGAGACATAGAACAATAAAGAGGCTGTGAGTGGCCAATCAAACTTGGCATGGCTGGGATTGGAGGGAATACACACAAAGAGATTATGATAAATTGGCGTAAATATTCAACATGAATGGAACAAAACAACAACATATATAGTAAACCATGCTGTATTGACTACCAAGTTCACCTGCTTATACTTTCAATCATGACTATATAATAAGAAGTGATCTATATAATTATGCAAATGACCCTGTCTATAAAAACCACCTGATTAAAGATAAATTGTTCTATTCAATGTAACCTGATCTCATTTATTGCAGGAAAATAAAATAATTTAAACTGAGGAGATCAGAGTTTTAAATGAACAGGGAACAATAATGACAACTTGAGCTTATGGGAATGCCACCAAACACCTCCCAAGCACATAAACACACACACACGCACGCACCTACACATGCACGCATGTATTCACACACACATAAACACGCACACACACAAACATACACAAAAAAACGCACACGCACACACACACACACACACACACACACACACACAAACACAAAAACAAGAACAATGAAACACAAATATATAGCCACAAGGAGCAGAATAAGAGTTGTAATAATTGGCAGAAACTTGAGTAAAAGCCATCAAGAAATAAGACAATTATATAAATGGCCAGGGGGGTGTTGCACAAAGATCCTTAGTTGAACTCAACTCTAAGTTGGACTTAAAAAGTATGGAAAGCCATTAGTTTCTTTTTTAAATTGTTGTAAAGGTCCTTTTTCAAAGGCATAACATGTTGATTCAAATCGCTAATATTGTTCTAATATCAAGGAGATTTCATGTTCTTGATGCAACATTTATGAAAAGTCTAAAATACTCACATTTTTCCTTTTCAATATATATTTTATTCCAAGACTACAAATGGCTTTCCATAATAGTTCAACTTGGGATCTTTGTGAAACACCCCCCTGGTGTCCAAAATAGAGGGAATGACCCAAATTACAATTTCTTCAGTTTCATATTTGGCACCTTCTCTATTTGACTGTGCTGCAGTCCATATTGTACATGAAGTATATATATATATTTTGTTAACTTTATTTGCATATTATAATATGCACAAAATGAGCATCAAAATTTATTTAGCTTCAGGCCAACAAAAATGTCATAATGCAAAATTTTATTGTACTCGCCCCAATGGGCGACCAAATATTACAAAATTTCCTGTTTTTCTTTGTTTTGGGGCTACCAGATTAGATTCAGGTTTCAATGACATCGACATATGTGACTCCCTTTCCTCAAACCCACATTAAGTCGCCAGTTACGTTTGTGTGTTACGAGCCAAAATGTATAAATGATGCACAAAAAAATGAAAATTTTAACTTTACTTTACCTGAAAGTATAATCTTTCATCTATCGACTGTTATAATTTGGAGTCTTACAACAAAGCAAAAGTCGAGTTATAAGCAGTTATAAAAGCTCCTTCGCACCGCGCACCCGAGTGACCCTAATCTTTAGAGCCCGTTTTCTCCTTATTCGGTAAAACTAGACTTGCTCACTCTCCTACTTTCAATCGCTTTTTTGAATAGATTATACTGACCTAAATTTGATAAGTTATATCATATTAAAGCTTAGAGTCTACTCTTTCTAACTATGTACAAAAGTTTAAACTCATTCTGGTCAAGTTTTTGGGGGTTTGACGGTGGGCGGTCACATATGGCAGGTAGGTTCGAATAGACATCCTAGACAATGAGAGAGGTTGCCAACATTTGAAACAATCATTATTTCACATATAAGGGCTTTCAGGCCTTTCAGGGGAAAGCCCATTTTGTATTGCTCATTTTTTATTTCTTAGTCTTATTTCATTTCATATTGAGCAATCAGCATTTTATGGATCTGTGTACATACATGTCAAATTCTTTTTCCCATCAAATCACGCTAATAAATACAAAATTAATCACACTGAATCTAGAGTAAGAATTTCCATTTTATTCTCCTATTCCTTGTTAATATTTGATACTTTATACCAATAATATTTTCCCGCATAACAATATGATGTAACGTTCATATTTTGTCTTGACCTTTTACAATAAATTTGAATCTCCCCCGATTAACTCTGCTTATGAATACAGAAATAACAGTTTGATTGAATTATGTCGCCGTATTATCTTAATGTTGAATGCCATGTGTAGGCAATATATTATATACATACATGTACATGTATACAAATTTGATATTGTACTCATGCAAATGGAATCAACTTTTGTCTTGGTTAGATGTGTGCAGACAATGGGAATGTCACAATATTCATATAAACACACATTTGTACATACATAAAAACAAACTTCACAAATAAAAAATAAATATCTTTTCAGATTTGTTTTCCATGTCACAGTAGATTGCATAAAAATATAAATATACGAGTTGTTTAATTATGAAACAAGTATAGTTTTCACGATTGTTGTACAACAGACGTGCTCATATAATAAAAGTTCATCGTTCAGATAACGTGTAATATAACACGCCATTCTTTGTTTATCTAGCACATGCAATTTTCCTCATATCTCTTAACAAATAGTGTTTCTGTATAAATACACATACACGTACATACAGAAAGTTTCACAAGCATAAAATACATACTACAGTGTGTCAGAAATTTACATACTTATGTTAAAGTACAACAGAAATACACATTTAATTTCATTAGGTTCTATACCGACTGTATGCTCCATGTTATCTTTGGATTGAGCGTAGACATATCTTTCAGTTTCCAGTGTCCATTATTTAGTTTGGTAAAATTTAAAGGGTACCACCACCCAAAAATAATATTCTTACTAAAGAAAGGTAACATCTTTAGTATTCCATTCCATCAACAAGTTCACAAAAATATGTTTCCAGAAAAAAAAAATGTAATTGGAAACGCATCACCATTCTAAAACATGCGTTCATGCGGTCTGAATTACGCAGACTGCGATGTGTGCAGTGAAGCGGCGATGTATGCAGAGCGAACGAATCGCCCGGGAATCTATTGTTTACAAACGTGCGCGTGAATAGCATTGGCGCACTCGCAAATGGTTGGCCTGTATGGAACCAGGAAATAGCAGTGGTTCCGTAAGTGGTGGAGATTAATTGCTTTGTTTATGAATTACACAACCCTTTGAAAATGTTGGGTATCTATTTGATATCACAAAACGGTACCAAAACATATAATAATATGTTGTTCTTTACCTGGTGGTCCCCTTTAAAGTTATCCATTAACTTTGTCAAATTTAACCAAAATCACTTGGACTTTCAAAATTCTCTTGTAACTTGTTGTTTGGCTTAAGGCAATAGAAGAATGAATTGGGATTGGTTTGTTCAAATGTCTCAGTTAATTAGGGAGATTTAAGATTAAATCGCAAAGCGTTCCTGAACACTTCCTGGTAGAAATCATAGTATCCGAATTGGTGTATTTTGATTGTTCACAGTATCCAATTTTTGGATACTTTTCATGAACGATCAGGATAAAATCTGACATAAATGTTCACTTATTTCACTAAGTAAACAACACATTATTCAGAAGCATCTTACAATGATATTGGTATAAGATTGAAGTCTCAATTATCACTTTTGGAAAAAATCTTATGAAGTTTAATAATGGATCACTTTAAAGGGATTTTGTAAATAGTTGCAAGGATAAAGCTAAAAGCTGCATGTCAACTGTCCTGAACATAAGACATGACGTTTGCTCCACCAGCAAATGCTCCGTTATCAATGTTTAATTATAAACCAACAGAGATTCCTAAACCTAACCTTAATACTTAAAGGGACTTAGTAACATTGTCCAAATCCTCAAAATCCAATTGAAATTCTAGCGGTTCCCTCATACCTTGTATTCTTATTAACAAAAAAAGCATGGGACAGGTTTCGGTTTTTCAAATTTCCCTTTCGTTAAAAAGATATTTACGATTGAAGTGTTCGGATGTCAAATTATCCAATGGATCGTCAGAAACGTGTACAAAGTGAGTGCAATGAGGTAGTGAATGTCACTTTGCATTTTTGCTCATTACTCGGCCATATAAAGTCCATTTAACTTGAAATTTTCACACAACACCCAGTGGACATATCAGATAACAACAATATACATTGTATCACCACTCATCACTTTTTGCACATGTCAGCAAAGTTACTAGATCCCTTTAAGTTCTAAACCTAACCCTATTCCTGACTTTCACTTCCACAATAATGGGGTCTATAAACGCTCAGAGTTAACCCCTTGCCTACAGGAACCGGGTGGGTTGTGTACAAAGTCTATGGGGATTTCAGAAAGTCGAAAGGAACGGGTTAATGTCCCTATTGCAAATGTCACCAGAGCAAATGTTACCAGGGCGATTGTCACCTGGGAGGTGTTGCATAAAGAGTTGCGATCAATGGCAAAGTTGGGATTGATCGCAAGACAGTAAATTTATATGCACATTTCAGCCAATCGGATTTGCACATTTAGGCGCATTTTGTGCATTGCGATTAATCACAACATTGCGATGGATCGCATCTCTTTTTGCAACAACCCCCAAGAGCAAATGTCGCCCGAGCTATTAAATGCCTCTTAAAGAGTATCTAATGTGCCATTATAGATTTTACCGAAACAAATACTGCCTGGATATACATTGTAGGAAAAGATACTTTTTACTTGCTTGCATGTGACTTAACAACATCAACTAATGATACAACACCTGTCTCTTACGTTATGATCAATTGACTTGGTAGGCTGCCAAGGCCAATGGCTGATGTGGGACATTGAACAAAACAAGGCCATCTTCCCATTCATCAACATTCAATAGGGCAGGAAGTGCTGCTCTGTATGCAGTGCGAGTTTTGTCAGAAATGCCAGCAAAAACCTTTCCATTGTGTACATGTATGTTGCTTTGCACTGCTTGATACAAATAATTCATTAGTCTAGATACAAAGGCACATTGAGTTAATTGACACTGATGTTTCAGATATAATGTTTAGAGTGGACCAAACAATCTATTTTTGTCTGTTAGCCCATTAAAAACTACTTGCTTTTGCTATCACATGCATTCTCAACTAATCCCAGACAATGTTTTTTTAAACTAGTCCTAAATAAAGATAAGGGCAAGAAGAATTAAAATAATAATAAAATAATAATGGTTATTTATATCGCGCTATTCACGTGAGTATCATAGTGCTTGTGATATTAAAGCCCAATACCAGTTTTGGGAAAGTAGCCGAAAACATCTATATTGATCAATATTGTTGAATAAGTATCTAAATAGGGCTTGTGTGGTAAAATCTGAATCTAAGCATCGTTAAATACAGAAATATCGGAAGAAATCCAATACCCGCCCGTGAAATTTATAAATTGACCGCCCGTTCGCACCTGTCCGCGCCGCTAGGGCTGGGCTGGAGATATCGACAAGCCGGGGACAAGCCCGTATAGCGAAGACCTCGTGTAACGCACGAGGTTATTTGCACGTAGCGTATGGTGATTCCGCGTTGGCGATATCAATGTACAGTAGATCAATTTTATAATTATGCAAATTAAATATATCAATTATTAGGTGGTTTCTTGGCCAAATTTGTATAATCCCATATTAGTAAAATTATATTCTTTCACATGGTTGGTAATAAGAGCGTACATTTCATTTTTTGGGGGTGGGGCGTTTCCCACTACTGTCATTCACCTTTAAAAAGATATTGTACTCCTATAGTTCTACAAAAAAACGTTTGTTTCATTTTTAAACAAACACACAACTACCTAATAAAGTCGCATCGACTCTCTGTTAAAAAATGCATCGTTACATAATCCAATTACAGGGGCAACTAAATGAGAACTTTCATCAATAGCATATGGCAAGAAATTCTAAAATGCCTCGGAATACTGACAATCTTACGCATACTTCTTGTGATACAGTATCAAAATCATCAATTCACATGCATGTGGTGAGCAGAAGAAAACACAAGGCAATAGCCGTAAAGTGTCTCGCCCACTTGCGCGCATTCATGCAACATTGGACCTCATTTGAACTTTGACCCCAGAATATCATGGAGGCCAATATAGGGCATCTACCAATCAAGTTTGGTTACAAACAGATGCAAGGTTGGAAAGTTATCAACCCTAATAGACTCTTGCAGGTAAAATTTCACATTTGACCTCATATGACCTTTGACCCAAGAATATCATGGAGGCCAATATAGGGCATCTACTAATCAAGTTTGGTCACAAAAAGATGCAGGGTTGGAAAGTTATTTAAATTTGTGTAAGGGTCACGGATGGACGGACGACGGACGGACAGACAGACGCAATTTGGATCTCTTAGTCTCCCTCCACCTCGGTGGGCTCGACAAAAAATCATGCATAATAAAGCATTCTTGAGCACATCACTAAAACAAATTTGACAAAATAAAACCTGAAGTCTACACAGAATTAGGGCTAATATTTTTCAGTGGGAAACAGCATTGCAATGTGATAACATAAAAAGCTAAAATTCTACATTATTCTCTCCTTCATATCATAAAAAGAGGAACATAACATAGTAGGTATGTTACATCATCAAATGACATATACATGTATATTGCACATAGTATTAATATTTAGAGTTTTTTACTACTAGGCACCATCATTTCATTGCGCGTTGATAAACAATAATGCAATGTTTGTAAACAATAAACATGCAATTAATAAATATACTGCTTCATGTCAATTTTAATTCTTGGTTTGTGATTTGTAAACTACATTAATAACTAACATGACAAGCTACTAAATGTACCATACAATCATGAATGTAAATAAGATCAAAATGATCTTTGAAAACATCAATGTAATTACTAGTAAGCCACATTTTGTGTTAGAATACTCAGTATCTGCTGACTACTATATGTACGTGGGACTAAATCAATAAGTCTTTGGTCATCTCTTACGATTAAATACAGTTTTGAATATGTTAACACCTAAAGTGCCACATGGAAGCATGCTTGTGCCTGGCTATTTATGCATAACTGAGCCTCCTGATTCATTTGGCACTAGGTGGCACTTCAGTTGTCACTTGTAGGGTTAAAACCATGGCTGTAACCAAAATGGTTGCAGTGAGGTGGTAGCAGGTGGAACAGCAAGCTACAGCTAGAGTCACAGCACACAGCAGCATGTCTTCTGACTCATGGACACATCTTACTCAAATTTTCCTGTAATTACTTGTACTAAATCAAAATACAGTTAACTCTTTTTGTTGAATATTTTTAGCAATACTATATAGAGAAATGGGGGCAAGAGAAATTTGGCAACGGATAGCCATAAGGTCAATAAATATGGTCATCATAATCACAACATTACCTCATTCATTGTACAAGTATTCTTTCATCAGTTCATCTCTCTTTCTTTCTCTCTCTCTCTTGCATGCACACACACACACACACACACACACACACACACACACATATTTTTGGTATTCAATTAATTCAGGAATTATAAATAGAAGTGGTAATGGTGATTGGATCACCTCATCACTCAAATTGATTTTAACTCGACAACATTTTATATTTCATTCTTCGTTTGGGAATGAATGTTAGAGATTTGTTTTTGTATCATGATCATCTGGACTCTATACAATCCTTTAAACGGTGGGAAAACAGACGTATGGATATGATCATATAAGGCTTCTGGCTCCACTCTCTTGTACGACAATTGCTTCTTCAACACTGCTGGTGGATATCATTTGTCCTCTGTCTTCCATACACTGTGAGATCTCGTCCTGCATGCTGGCAACAATGGCATCCAAGTCATCCTCGGCACCCTCGTTCCCTGCACACGCATCAAATGCCAGGCCCTCAAGGTTCGTGCTGTCGCACCGCACCTCCTCAACTGCCAACTCGAGCAAGCATTCCTCAGCAATATCATCTGCATCCTCATTTTTAATATTCCTTGGAAGAGAGCTTGCAACAGCACCCTCTTGTGGGAGGATGGAGGAAGCTTCGTCCCTTGACAGAGACTGTGGCAAGATTTGTGCGAGATTCGCCTCGAGGCACTCTCCAGACATCAACTCCTCTCTTTCCCTTTCACAATCCCCTTCCACCTCCTCCTTTTTAATAGACTTGACTTCTTCCATGGTGGGATTTACTTCTCCTACTAGCAAATCATCGCTCCCATCACTGGACGCATCGCTTGAAGCACCTGCAAGCGCTTCTGATGACATCTTTTCCGTTGAGACTGTGCCGTAGCTATCCGCCACTTCCATGTGAGTCGTGCCCGTTTCAAACTCTCTCAATGATGCTTGAATGTCCTGTTTTGAATCCTCTATGTCAGAGGGACAAGTTTCCTCATATACCTCATTTCTCCCAACATAAGTGTCCACATTTTGACCCACATACTGTCCAGTGTTAGACGTCATGATCTTGTTGTCATCACCCTCAATTTGGTCATCGCACGTTTCAGCCCTGTGCATCATTCTGGCTTCATTATTTCTGTCTTTGTTGTCATCATCGTGGTCTTCGTACATCTCTATGACATCGTTGTGATAATCGTAGGCCTCGTTGATTTCCATCATTCTGGCTTCATTAATTCCGTCTTTGTCGTCATCATCGTAAATCTCGACGACATCATTGTGGTAATCATAGGCGTCGTTGACCTCCATCATTCTCGGCACCATGCTGTGGCAGTTGTGGAGCGCCACGCAGTGTGGATGGAGACCTCGGTCGCAGGACGAGCAGGCCGTGCGGACCATCTGCGACTTGCGTCCGGAGGAACACACGCAGCAGTACCGCACAATGCCATCTGAGACTTCCACATAGCCTGCAGTGCTGTTCTCTTCATCAGACATATCCTGGAGATGGCAATAAAAACAGACAAACAACAATCAAGCATTAATGAAACCTTCTACGAAAGAAAAAACATGTCGTTTTAAGTTTGTTGAGAGGCTACATGCTGTATAAAACTAGATGGATCTTCGACTGCGCGCAGTCGAAAATGATGCCTCCGCCATTACGCAATTTATTTATATCAAGCCCAAATCAACATGTACACAGAATTAATTCTCTCAACTTAATTTTGATGGTACTCTGTCTTTTAGATCTTGATGTATCACAATTATGAGCTATAAGTGACCTTGACCTTTGCCCTCATGACCCCAAAATCGAATGACTACAATTGTTCCCTATTATACATTCAGGTATCAAGTTGGATTGAAATCTGATATTCAGTTCTTGAGATTTCCAATCTCAAGCTACTTTTACATATGAGCCCTGTGACCTTTGACCTTTGACCTCATGACCCCCAAAATTTAATCAGTTCATTGGCTCTCCAAGGAACACACATGTCCCAAGTTTGGTCAGAATCTGTCAATCCCTTCTTGAGATAACGCGATCACAAGCTATTTTTGCATATATAATGAGCTCTGTGACCTTTGACCTTTGACCTCATGACCCCAAAATCTAATCAGATCATTGGCCCCCCAAGATACATACATGTACCAAGTTTGGTCAGAATCCGTCAATCCGTTCTTGAGATAACGCGATCACGAGCTATTTTTGCATATATAATGAGCTCTGTGACCTTTAACCTTCGACCTCATGACCCCAAAATCTAATCAGATCATTGGCCCCCCAAGATACATACATGACCCAAGTTTGGTGAAAATCCGTCAATCGGTTCTTGAGATAACGCGATCACGAGCTATTTTTGCATATATAATGAGCTCTGTGACCTTTGACCTTTGACCTCATGACCCCAAAATCTAATCAGATCATTGGCCCCCCAAGATATATACATGACCCAAGTTTGGTGAAAATCCGTCAATCGGTTCTTGAGATAACGCGATCACGAGAACGGGACGTACGTACGTACGTACGGACGGACAACCCGAAAACATAATGCCTCCGGCTACTTCGTTGCGGAGGCATAAAAACAAAAACAAGTCATCTTTATCCCATTTGTATACCGACAAAAAATAAATGAAAGTGAGCAAAGAAAATTGGGCTTTGCCAGGAATCATACCCGATATACAGGCTGTAAAAAAGGAAATCAATAGTTCTTTAGCATTTGTTAAAGGGCTAGAGGGGATTCTATGGATTAAAAAAACATCAAACAATGAACACAATGAAAACATGAAAAACACATTTACAAATACAATGTGAAAAGTGTTTAGGCTGTTCAAATGTTAATACCTGACTTTGCTCCTGCATAAACCTGATGACGGGACAGTCGTGCTGCGTGGCACATATCCGGTGCAGCCCCCTCTCGCAGTGCGGACACTTGGTGCTGGCTCTGCTGCGTCTCCCAGCTCTGCGATTGGAGCACACAACGCAGTCCTTCTTTCTCGTCTTTATCTCATCACCTTTGATCGGCACCACAGCTTCTGTGAAGGACTCACTCAATTGCTCCTGGATAGATTAAAATAACATTGATATTTACATTGATCATCTTGCCTGCAATAAAATAAAGGCATACAAGTTTTAAACCATCCGGAACAAAAAGCACCGTTCATTATTCCATCCACCCACTTATCTGGATACATATTATCAAAGTATCAATTAATATAAAGATAGCAGGTCCTTTGTATCATGATGAACTAAAATCATCCATATTTGAGTCATTATCTGAGTTGAGTATAAAATAATGCGCCTCGGAAAAGAATTTCTAGGTTGACTGCGCAACATAAATGCTATAATATTATTATTATTAATGATCATGAGTTAAGACGGAACGTGCGCTATATAAGTAGCCACCATTATTTTATTATCATCATTTAAACACAATTACTTGAACATACATAATTCCTTTAAACATACACTTCAAACTTCAAACTTCAATTTTGTATGCCAGCACTCACCACCATTCTGTTTCCTTGGTTGAGTTTGCACTTGTGTCTCCATTCACAGCGGAAGTGGACGCCTCCCTTGCACATGGGGCAGGTCATCCTGGTTCTCATCTCCCCGTCGCACTCGCAGCAGTGCTTCTCCTTACCGGTCTTGATCAGAATCGACGCCCCTTGCCTCCTGTCTCGGAACAACGACCTCTTCAGGGCCAACTGTGGAAACAGAATGGTCAAATAAAAGTATTATCATTTATAGGCTTCTACACAGAGAGTTAAACAATAAACATGTATTGTGGGAATATTGCAGCAGTAAACAGTTATCTAGAGAAAGTGCTTCTCCTCGCCGGTCTTGATCAGAATCGACGCCCCTTGCCTCCTGTCTCGGAACAAGGACCTCTTCAATGCCAACTGTTGGAAACAGAATGGTCAAATAAAAGTATTATCATTTATAGGCTTCTACACAGAGGGTTATACATGTACATGTATTGTGGGAATATCGCAGCAGTAAAAAGTTATCAAGAGAAAGTGCTTCTCCTCGCCGGTCTTGATCAGAATCGACGCCCCTTGCCTCCTGTCTCGGAACAAGGACCTCTTCAGAGCCAACTGTGAACACAGAATGGTCAAATAAAAGTATTATCATTTATAGGCTTCTACACAAAGGGTTATACATGTATATATATTGTGGGAATATCGCAGCAGTAAAAAGTTATCTAGAGAAAGTGCTTCTCCTCGCCGGTCTTGATCAGGATCGATGCCCCTTGCCTCCTGTCTCGGAACAGGGACCTCTTCAAGGCCAACTGTGGAAACAGAATCGTCAAATAGAAGTATCATCATTTATAGGCTTCTACACAAAGGGCTATACTTAATGTACATGTATTGTGGGAATATCGCAGCAGTAAACAGTTATCTAGAGAAAGTGCTTCTCCTCGCCGGTCTTGATCAGGATCGACGCCCCTTGCCTCCTGTCTCGGAACAAGGACCTCTTCAGAGCCAACTGTGAACACAGAATGGTCAAATAAAAGTATCATCATTTATAGGCTTCTACACAAATGGTTATACATGTACATGTATTGTGGGAATATTGCAGCAGTAAAAAGTTATCCAGAGTTTTGTTGTTTTTCACATAAAATCATTTCCTTTTTTATTGTGGGGGGGGGGGGGGGGTTCTGTTAACTCTAAAAAGCCCAAGCTATTTTGCCGTTACCAGATCAACCACTGTCATATTTGCACATATGTCAAGCAAGTCAAGCTCTACAAATGGCAAAAAAATAAAAAAAATAAAGAAAATAATTAAAAACATGCTCTTCAGTTTATGGTTACCATGGCAACCGAAAGTGGCCAATATATGTGTAGTATGTCTCCTCGTAACTCCCAACATAAGCAACTGTGTGTGCATGGGTACAGGCAGTCCTAAAACACATTTTTGCTCATACACGAGGGAACCGGGACGATCCGGGATCCCGTTATCACTTTTGAATTCTACCGAGATGGTTCCGAGACGGGATATTTTCTTTACCTAACAGCATTAAACCAAACCCTGGAATTTTCACTTACTGTTACTGATAAGTGCACAATTCCTGCCACTTCCAGTCATGTATTTCCTCTTGAGTATCACTGATAATGGAAATAATCAATGTTTTTTAGTCCATTTTCATCTGATTTAACTGACCGCTAGAGGCTGCCATGATTTCCAACTGTACCATATGAAACTTCAGTTGAGCGTGCAAGAACAAAAGCGGGTTAGTTAACAACTGACATAGCAGCAGATTCAACAATAGCAGGGAAATGTACGACTAGAAGTGACAGGAATTATGCACTTATCAGTAACAGTAAGTGAAAATGCCAGGGCTTGGTTTAATGCTGTTACGTAAAGAAAATATCCCGTCTCTGAACCGTCTCGGTAGAATTTAAAACTGATAACGGGATCCCGGCAAAAATGCCAGCGTTTGGCTTCCCTGTTAATCACGGAGAATTATAACACAAGACATGTTTTTCATAGAAGAATTGACTTACGATAGCAGGTGTTTCAGCATTGGAGGTACCCGGCTCAGCATCCGCACTGTTTGATTCGTTTAGAGGAAGTCTGCCAGTCTGATTCTCATCCGGAAGTTCATCCAATTCATCAAAGTCATCATCCTCTACCTCTATCACTTCTTCCATCGTTCCCTCAGCAGGTCTGTCTACTTGGGATGCGCCCTATCATGTAAAGCATTTTAATAAAAACATTACTTGTTTTGATCATAGGAAATTTGTGATATTGCCATTTTTTAAAATTCCCATTTTCAAAATATTTAACTAATTTGATGTATGCATTAGGCAGGAATATTGTTATTAGTTACTCTCAATCAATCATATGAACATTACAATTAGCTATGATCATCTCCCCCAGAAAGGGATGCCGATAAGCTGCAAAGTGAGAGCTTGAAATTTAAGTCATAATACCTGATTTGTGAGGAAAATGGCACAAATGAGCCTCAATTTCCAGGTGACAAGTAGGGTGTTTCAATAAACACTAACTATTTTAGCATCGATTTTTAGTATTAAGAAGATGCTAAAATCAATTTTATTTTATCTTATTGAAACACCCCCAGGACCATAATTCAGGCTTTTACCTGAAAACTGACATTCATGAAGCACATACCATTTCCCGATCATCCACATAGGTAGGGCCTGGACAAATGTGCTGCGAGAGACATCTGTTGTGGAGACCCTTCCTGCAGACGGAACACTGGGTCCTTGAGCGGCTGCGCTTTCCATCACTGGACCGCTCCGAGCACACATCACAATCCTTCTTCCCTTCCACCATCTCTTGGAGGCCAATTGGGATCACAGAAGGCCTCTGCCCGACAAAGGTGCCAAAGTTCTGTGGAAATTTAAGTCACATTGAATTCCAGGTAAGTTTACTGCAGCAGGTTGTTAAAACATCAACAAAGAAGGCTGTTAACATCATCAAAGAAGACATCTGCCAAATAAAGGTACCAAAGACCTGTTGAAATGATTGTCAATTTAACCTGACCTGGCCCAAGCAGGCCACATGGAAACATGGAAAAACATTCTGAAAACCTTCTGAGCATTTCAATCAATCCAATTTAAACACTAAAATTCAGGTTAATATAAATAGCTTCTGACCACCACGAAGCATTGAAAAGGGTTCTCAGGGATGAACAACCAGCACAAGGGCTTTCTAAATGGTACACAGTTGGTAGAGCACTATTCAAGCAAACTGGAGGTTTCAGGTTCAAATCCTGAGGAAAGCCCTTTTTATTTTCCTCATTTTCATTTCTACTACAAATTCTGCTGACAAGTTTAATGCTCACCTCTGCTCTAATGGCCACAATGGGGCTTGCTCCAAGGAGTGTCTCTTGACCCCCGTCCGGGAGTCCCACCAGGTTGACCTCCCCTAGTCTTTGGCACTGGTGGCGATAGAGGCACTTCTTGTGCACCCCCTGGTTGCAGCCGCTGCACATCAGGCTGGACTGCTTCTTGAATCCATCCACCAGCAGGCAGTCCACACATTCCTTGAACGCCTGGGGCACACACTTCACCAGGGGTGTCCGGAAAGCATTGATGGCAACTCTTTGGCGTTTAGGCGCTCTTTCAAAGGTTTCCTTGTAGGGAAAGAATCACGATAAATAACCTTGAGACTTCACGCAAAACCTTGTTAAAGAGAGGTTGGTCATTACCTTTATGAAACTAATCTATTAAACTTTGAAATTATGGATATGTATGCATATTTTAATTAGGAAATGTTGATTTGCCAACAAAACTAGGACAGAGTCAAACAGGAAACAATAGAGAGCAACTGAAGTTCAAACAACTCTTAAAGCAGACATTCTTTACGTAAAAATTGTGCATATATTGTGTCCTAAAATGTTCTCAGCAATTACAGTAGTAAACTCTAATAAAGTAATAATTTGATTCTATGATGAAGATTCAAGAATGTAAAGATTTCAATCCAAAGATAGACTGAATTCCTTATTTGATTCATCATATTTGAAGTTGCTTCTGGCAACCCAAATGCTTGTCTAAGGTCTACTCAACAAACCAACAAGCATGGACTTCTTCTAATTGGCAACAGTTGATTAAATAATGTGTCGTCAGGCAAGAAGATACTTGCATTAATTTAAATATAAGTGAGATAATCAGTAAACATTCATTCATCCATCCATCCATCCATCCATCCATTAAACTGAGCATTTTTTTAATGGTACTAACCTTTGCAGTCCACTCAGAATTTGCTCCTGTGTTGGCACTTGATGAGGTTGCAGCCAAGATGTCGAACTATGAAAACAAAATATATTGACAATACACATTTCATCACTGGGGTGTTATCAATGCATAAAACTGGTTAGCTGGTTAGCTGATATTTCCAAACAGTTTGAGATCTTTTATCCATGTAGCACTGTAGCTAGTTTTACCCTTATTGTTCATGACGGGAAACTTGCTGATAATCATTTCCCATTATATCCCTCATAAGGATGTTCTAGCCATGTGATTGGTTGAAATGCTGTCACATGTTCAAGTATAATTTCTCCCATACACGATCCCAACATCGCCCAGAGAGGTATAGTACTTTGATAGTACCTTTTTGTCAGGGGTAACAAAATTTGTTGGCTCTGCCGAGGGTGTATTAGTAAATTGCAGATACGCATGCATTCACATAGGATACATTGTTAAAAAATCTGTAAATAAGGAATCAGCGAACGTTTACAGACGAGTTTTGTCTCCATGGCAACCCAGTGTGCAGAGGCAGCCAATGAGTACGCTTGGGAGAGTAAATGCGCAGAATGGTAGCGCGTTGGTACCTTAGTTTATGCGCAACTACTTTTATATATGCGCTTAAAAGACAATGGAATTAGCATCTTTGAATTTCATCATGAATCTTGCTCGTGTGCAGGATTGAGAAAATAAAAATAAAATAATCAATCAATTACTCAATATTCCCGACTTTTAGGTAATTTTTGTTGGTTATAGGTCTTTTTGTGAACAAAAAATTATGAGGGATATAAATCAAATAACCAAATCTCCTTACTCGAGTGATGGATGCAAACTATACGTTGCCTCAGTGATCAGCGAAAATACTATCATGCCTCGGCTACGCCTCGGCACGATAGTACCTTCGCAGATCACCTCCGCACATATAGTTTTACTATCACCCTCCCAGTCGATGGTTATTTGCTTAATATATATATCTTTCATCAGCTGTGAAATAATTTTGATGAAAACCTCTCTCATTACAAATTTTCTTCCAGATTCCAAGAAATGTTTTACTGCAAATATGATTCATATCCGTCAGGCTGATAACTACATACGTTTAATGTACCATTGATATGTTGAAATAGGTATGAATGTTTGTTTTTCCACTGCACTATATCTCAAACAATATGTATACGAAGTTGGTAACTTAACATACAGTTAACAAAAATGGAACAATAAGAATTAAAACAAGGCCCAGGATCTATTTACCTTGTTTGGTGATGTGTCCTCTCCACAGACGTGGAACGGTTGACACCTGGGATGCAGGCCCTTATTGCAGGCACTACACTGGTAGTAGGCCCGCTTCCTCCCCCCTCCAAACATGCGACGAGAGCAGATGATGCAGTCTTTCCTACCGTCACGCATCTCGTGCACGCTGATGCGGATGACAGGTGGTGGGATGTTGCTCGAGCTCAGAGCATTTGATATCTGGGTCTGGACAAGATCAAGATAAAAAGGAAAGTAGCGAGTTGACAGAATCTAAACGACATTTCAGAATATTTTACTAACAAAAGGGAACCATACATTTGGGGGTTGCCATTCTTGAGACTTGATTTCAGCATTTGCAAGATAGCAAAATTGCAATTTTATTAAGTTAGGTATTTCCTATTTGTAAGTAGTTACACTCTTGAAGCATTTACATTTTGTTCTCCCTATTTTATAAAAAATTTAAAAAAACATTCGTTGTTGTTTGTGATAAAATTTGTCTTATCCTGTCCATTTATCCATAAAGTACTAGCACCAGGGTTCCGTTGCAGAAAGACTTGCACTCGATTGAAAATTTCGATTAATTGGAAGTCAGAAAATTTGCGCATTTGAACCAATCAGATGTGCACATTTAGTCACATGATCGGACTTACAATTAATTGCAACTTTGCAATCTATTGCATCTCTTTTTGCAACGGGGCCCACATCTTCCGCAATGATGCATACCTCTATGGTCTTCATATCATGAGGCCTGGTGGTTTCTTGACGAGATCCCTTTGCTGTATTAATTTCACACGTAGCTCTGGCAAGATGCAAGTTCTTCTGATGAGTCCCAAGAACTGTATTCACCTCAGCCTGTGCCCTGGCAAGAAGCAAGCTTTGAGCTTGTGAGTTGTCCCGATGGTGCCCACCACGAGACTGGCGTTGAAGTTGTGGCAACATTTTGCGAGGCGGCTTGAGTTGGTGTTGAAGTGACATTTTACGAGGAGGCTCGAATGGCAATTGTGGTGACATTTTACGAGGAAACTTGACAAGCAGTTGTGGCAACATTTTGCCAGGGGGCCGGAGTTGCAGTTGTGGCGACATTTTGCGAGGCTGACGTTGCAGTTGTCGAATCATTTTGTGAGATGGGAGTTGCAGTTGCTGCGCCAATTGTTGTTGCGGGCCATATCTGACTTGCGACGAGAATTGTTGATTTGAAGAGACCTGACTGCTCTCCTGTCCTGAGATTTCTCCAGTGGCTGCACTACTTTGTCTACTACCACTCATGCTTTCTACATACTCGTTCCTCTCAATACTCCTGGCTTTCTGGATAAAAGGGTCCTGCATGGCCTGGGCACGAGAGGGAAATTTGTGATAATTCAATATTGAAAAGTTCTTTCAAATACATTTAAAATCGTTTGATGGTTTTATACCCAAATTTTGTCTATCTAACATCCATGTTCAATGTACAGTCAAACCAATTCTAGCAACCACCTGTATTCGCTCCTTGTCTAAAAGAGACCACTTATCTTGATTCTATTGAATGGAGTTTAAATGTAAATGAACCTGTCTATAGAGACCACCTGCTTATAAGACCACCTTCTCTGTCTCCCACGGGTGGTCTTTATAGGCAGGTGTGACTGTATATAATGCATTTTTTTTTTTACACTTTTTTAAAAATACATACTGAGGATCTCTTACCGAGTCTTTGCTGGGGTTCTTCTCGTATCTGCAATCGTGAAGTGGTTCGCACGCTCGGTGAAGGCCTCTTCTGCAGAATGTGCATATGGTCCGTGATCGGTGTCGCTGACCCAACTTTCGGCTGGAGCAGACGCAGCAGTCCCGCCTACCACGCTTGTTTCCACCAATGTACACCACATTGCTAGTGCCGTCATCCTGAGGAAATATAAGCAAATATTAAGAGGATCGTCGAGCAAATTAAAATAGACTCATATTTGACATCACAACTATTGGATAAACCTATAAACTAAATGTGATTTTCGACTGGACCAGATGCAGCAGTCCCGCCTACCACGCTCGTTTCCACCAATGTTTGCCACATTGCTAGTGCCGTCATCCTGAAGAAATAAGAAATTGTAGTGAGATTCGTAAAGAAACTCATGAATAACATGAACATTCATCAGACAACTTAAGTAACAAATGACAATCGTGAATGATAGCAAAGCTTTAACTATCATAAAAACCCATCATAAACTAAATGTGACTTTTGACTGGAATACAATAGATGCAGCAGTCCCGTCTACCACGGTTGTTTCCATCAATGAACACCACATTGCGAATGCGATCATCCTAACAAATTCAAGAAATATACACAAGTCATTTGTTTCTTCTGTTAGTCTTAGCTGTATTATACAGACCTCAACAAAAAAAGACAAATATAGGGAGAATCGTCAGACAAATTACGACTGTTATGAAACTACGCGAATGTAAGGTAAACATTAATGTTTGCCTGTTTATGGTCAAGTATGGTCAAGACTTATTTCTACCAGTTGAGAAAGAGTACACAGAATATCCCCAAAAAATTCTCACCTTAGGATGTGGGTGGGTGGACGCCAGATCGCACATATGCTTTGCCCTGCAGTCCCAGTGAAGGCCACGCTTGCAGTAGAAGCACACCGTCTGTGAGCGACGCCGGAGACCGATGCCGCGGCGCGAGCACACGCAGCAGTCTTTCTTCTGCTTATACCTTTCCAGACGAATCGTCCTCCTCGTCTGGTTGCCATCAGAGAGACCTGACATGTTTGGCTGGATTATAAAACATGGACAAATCAATCAATTAATGTCCTGCAATTTCAGTTTGACATAATAAAACATGTATTTCTTAATGAAGAATTTGTTTTCTATTTCTTAAAGAAGGAAGAATAACTGAATAACAGTGGCAATGACAAATACATGATGTATTTTTGTGTCACATACCATTGCCACATGGAACCAAGTGTGTCCTGTTTTAACAGGACTTAAGGAGTAAAAGGGTTCACTAAGCCTCCACACCAAATGAGATTTATACGTAAGGAATAACAAATTTCTCTAGGAGTTGATAAGCGAGGTCAGTTGCCCGATTGTGCAACCAAATTACACCATCTATGAAATTCTAATTGCCCAACATCAATTTTTTACTTTCCCCCGATTCAAGATTCAACATTGACAGGCTGTATTACAGTACCTGTGCTTGCTTTGCATGAAGTCCACACTTGGAATACTTTTTGTGCAGTCTCTGGCTCAGGCTGTTGTACGTTTCTTTGGGCAATGCTGGGCAATTGTGAATATTCTGACATGTCCTGTGCAGGTTTTGATCACACCCCGTGCACAGGATCGTTGGGTTAGCGCATTGGCATTCGATGCATAGCCGTGTCGGACCGTGCACTCTGATGGCATTATCTGCGTGTTCATTCTGTGGAAAGAACAATGAGAGAAGAGGTCATCAATTACCCACTGCCTACAGGAACCTGGTGAGCCTTTTATCAACTCTATGGGAACTGCAAAATGTAGAAGGGAACAGGTAAACTCATTGCCTACGCGAACCTGGTGGGCCCTGTATAAACTCTATGGGAACTTCAAAATCTAGGTTAAGTCATTGCCCATGGGAACCTGGTGGGCCTTGTATCTTTGCAAAATCTAGACGGGAAGAGGTTAATATTGTGTTGCCATGAATAATGTGATGGCCTTGTCAATATGCCTCATTGACATGTTCTGTGTTAGAACTCACCAACTCACCAGGGGGGGGGGTAAACTCACTCGCCATGTTGGACTTGGCTGAACGCGATTAGAAGCCTTTTTGCAAAGTCACAAAACGTCATCAAAAGCATGATAGGCTGTGTATTTCCAAATTGACTTGGAATCAAATAATAAAATAGATCACGTTGAGCAATTAAAATATCGACCAACTCCATATGTAGCGTAATTAATTTAGAGTTGCCTCATTCTGCTCCGTCTATAGGACCACACTTTTAGGTAAATTTTGTGTTAGATACCGTTCATGATTGCTCTCGATTTGCAGAAGAGTCGCCTTTCATACATGGACTAATGTGTCAGCCAAGAGGGAAAATTGTTATCAAACGCACGGCGCGCAAAATCACAAGTGTACGCGTTTATGTCATCTTTGCCATAGAAAACGTACAGTATGAGTGCGCCGAGTAAAGTGCGCGCCTTAGGCACATTCCTATTGTTTCGTCATATCATATCTCCACAATGCATTCGTGTGACATAAAAATGACGAAGTTCCGGCCTTCTTAACTGCTTGCAACAAGGCCGTCAGTCCGCCATTGCTTCATGTACAAATGTACAGGGCACATGGCTGCGCGCGCGTACAGTTTACCTTCTAGTTCTACAATGGCAGTTGGAGTCATACTCCTTACTTCTATGGTTCTCACCCTTTACAAAATTTGAACCCTACATTGTGCTAACAGGTATTACTGTAATAATGTTGGTATGTGATGCATAGTTAGGTAGATTCAGGCTCTTGAAAGATTATTACAGTTGTTTATTGGTGTGCACATGTATCATTTGAATAACAAGTATAATCATTTCTACATCTGGAAGATGCCCAATTTGCCGTCTTTGGACAGGTTCGATACAGTCAAACCTGTGTATTGTGACCGCCTACGGGAAACAAAAGAGGTTACCACTGCAGGGGATTACTTTTGGTGGCCACTATAGACAGGTTGGCTGCTATAGACAGCCTCTGGTGGCCTCTATAAAGACAGGTATGACTGCATAGTCAAATCTGTCCACCTGTCTATAGCAGCTAACCTGTTTAAAATGGCCACCACAAGTTATCCTCAGCACTGAAAAACAATGTTATGGAACCTGTCTAGAGAGGTCACCTGTCTACAGTGGCCACTTTCTCTGTTGTCATTTAGGCAGTCCCTATACACAGATTTGACTGTATTATATATATGCTGCCTGAAGTACCTGAATCTGATGTTGTACTGGAGGTGGATGCGCCATAGCGTTATCCAAGTCCTGGGAATCCACTGTGTCACACGAATGGAGGAATCTACAGCGCTGGTGCACTCCCTTTCCACAACTGCCACACATTGAGTTGCACAGGTGGTGCTCCTTGATCTGCGCTTTACCATCACTGCACACAACACACACCAGGTAAGTCTCTGTGCTTCGGGGAGCAGCAGCCCGCTGTGAAGTACTCGCTATATTTTGTTCAATCATGGGGCCTTCTTCAACTGGAGATTCCATCAGCTCATTTTGCGGAGGACATTCCATATCTTGATTCCGCCGTTTCACAATAACCAGCTCCTATTGAGAGTAAAGGACAAGCAAATAAAACCATGAAAAACTATCTGACGGATTACATGAGTTTCTAAATATGAATGCCAATAAACAAGTCTAAACTGTGTTACGACATGTAAACTAATCTTTCTAAATACAAAATATTATGATAGTTAAGCTAGGACTTGCCAGTCTATTCTAATACGGCCATGCAGAGTGCTGTAATCAAGACTACTTTGTACTTCCTACATATCATACCCTCTGCAGACTACACTTTCAGACAAACTTCAAATGTAAATTGCATTATGATTTTTCCTACACGAAGGAAAAGTATTTTGACAGTTCTTTGATAACCCCCCCATGGCTCCAGATACATTGACCGCTTATTGTGGCTCAGAGGTAGAGCGTCCCCCTCATGACCAGAAGGATAGTGGTTCAAGCCCCCATTGGGTAATACCAACAACTGTATGACCCATTCCCTTTGAGATTCTAAAATCCTGTAGACGTTCTACGTAACCCAATGGGTTCCTATCAGAAACCTGTTAAAAATGGTACCTGCCGTCATCTAGCTACAGGCAATTGGCATAAAATGGAGAATGGATGGTAAAACACACAGAGGTACCAGAGGACTAGTCCCCTTCCATAGTCAACTGCTCATGGCTTATGGCTATTGAATCGGCCTGGGAAGGATGTAAGACTACATGTATGGTCACTACCTGCCTCTCCAGGACAACACCAAATGTCACTTTTCAGGAGATATTCTCATCAAGAAGAGCCTAGAGAATCCTATAGACATGAAGAAAATCTAGTCTTCATGAAGGATTATAAACTAGTTTTGAAGTGTCTTTTTAAGTTAACCTATTTGTCAAGATTAGATTATCAAACCAAACAAGACATCATATTTGGAAAATGCCTTCAGGGAACAAATTCACAGCAACAAACTTTGTCTTGTACCAGTTACAGTTTAGAACTGAAGCATGAATATATTTTTCATACGCCCTTCCAATATACTTTTTGAACTAGATCTGACTCCCATACAGAATTAGGTACATTACCTTCCATTCTATCTACTGAGAGAAATCAAAACTCCCTACTAACTTTTCAATAACTTTGAAAATGTCAACACTATTTCAATCTTCACGCTCCACAGAAGTGAATCTAATTCAAATATTGAAGAAATCAGAGGACTCTAACATCATAAGTGTGGCATGTGGGACTTGGTTTCACTATCAAATTTAAAATACAAAAATGTAATTTTGTAATGTTATGCAATCAAACACAAACGGAACTCAAGATAATAATGTACTAGTGGACTGACCTTTGTTCTAAGCGGGCAGTTTGTGGTGGATAGATGGAACGGGTGAAGGAAGCTTGATAAGAGGGCATCACTAGGGCACTGAAATACGCTTCATTGCTTTTCAGAATTTCGCTCTGAATCTGTTAATTTGCAGCTATTTGCCGGTTTGCAACAAACATCAAGCTTTTCTATTTTTGAGTCAAGTTACGGGGGGTATTCCATGTTGAAGGAATGATTACCGTATCTGTACAATCTGTGGGAGCAGATTGACAAGGTACTATAAAGCAAACCTTTGAAAATGTTGGACAACTTCAGTCACATAACTATTGGGTAACTAGTTCCCCACTCAATACACATACTATTTGAAGACCCCCCCCCCCCCCCCAGTAAATGGGTAGATCAATAAAACAAAACAATCTTAAGAAATCTCACTTGCAGATCAAAACACATTTTATTTTTCAGTGGCTATTTTTCATGCTTTTCCTCTTTGAAATAAGATATTTATTACATATAAAACTCTTAACAGAGAGAAAGGGGGACTCTTTTATGATTTGGGGGTGAAATCGCTCCAGCCCTCAAGTATTTGTTTTCACTGATACGATGTACATACTACCAACATCCGATTTCCCTTTTCTTTTTATACTGACCTTTGCTCACATGAGGGAAGACGAGGGGATATGAGAGGAGCTAGCCTTCTAGGAGTCATTAAAATTACCCTTGAACTGTCAAAATAGTTTTCATCCTTCGGTAGCAAAACTACTTGAAGCCAAACAATAACGACTTATGCTAAAATTAGTAAGCCTACTCATTCATGCAGCTACATGTACATGTACTTGTAAAACCTCATAAAGTTGATTCACATTTGATATGCTTTAGACTGTCTGATAAGTTGGCTGTAGTTGTGCATGCATGTGAACAGAGGGATTCTTCTACTAGTTTTGTAATGAAAATCGAGTATGTACACTGTACCTGAATAAGAGAGATGATTTGCTACTATTACTAAGAAACAAAGTACATGTAGTATTCAGTACTTAATATATGAAGCGTTAAAATGTCATACATGCAACACAACTTTCAAGTTTTAAGGCTCAGTCTGCATTGCAAGTGACTATCAATATCCCTAAAATATTATTTGATTATAGCATGAAAGAGCCATTCTCTGTTATCCCCTCCAATCCCTTAAAGGGACTTAGTAACATTGTCCAAATCCTCAAAATAAAATTTTAATTCTAGCGGTTCCCTCATACCTTGTTGTATTCGTATTAACAAACAAATCATGGGACCGGTTTTGGTTTTTCAAATTTCCCTTTCGTTACAAAGATATGTACGATCGAAGTATTCAGATAAGAAAAACTCCGGGCAAGTTTTTCTTCTGTGTACAAAGTGAGTGCAGTGAGTTAGTGAATATCACTTTGCATTTTCACTCATTACTTTGCCATGCAATGTCCATTTGACTTGAAATTTTCACACAATACCCTGTGGACATATGAGATAACAAAAATATACATTGCATCAACCCTTTATCAATTTTTGCACATGTCAACAAAGTTACTAGATCCCTTTAACTGAGGAGATTCAAAGTCAGTTTCTTGCGTTTGGAATGATTACAAATTAAAGCAAACTCATATAACTAACAAATGACATGCAAATACAAATTTTCTACAGATGGACAGCATGACAGTGAACAGAGTTGAATCCCCAATATTAAACCCTTTCCTGTTTTTGTTTTTTCAAAGTTAAATCGGCAAAATCCGGTTCATTGTTTAGGCGCTACAAAACAATTTACATTCCCACAGAAAGTGCATGTTTTGGAAAATTTTGAAGTATTCAAAACCCAAATACTGCTCTGGTCACAGATAGTATTAATTCCGTCAGCACCTGGATGATGACTTCATAAATTGTAAGTGCCGATGTTTTTTCGCAATGCCGATTATCGGCCGATGCAGAAGCAACCGATGTCCCGATGCGCCCGATGCCGATATATTTTGCTCAAACTCACTGCACTACATCTAAAGAACCTACCTGTCGAGACTGCCTAGCCTTGCTGGATGGAGTGTCTTCAGCTCCCTCCTGGTCCACCACATCTGGGGCGCATTCGAGCTGGATTGTCACTGGCCCATCATTCTGGATGTGAACTTGCATGTGGGCTCCAAACTTCCCATCTGCAATGACGAAGAAATATAAAATTAGATATATTTATTGCAATTTTTAATAGATGTTACGCTTTTGTTCATGTTTTACCTTCACTAATATGTAATACTGTTCTGTTTTCATACTTATTTTATACCTCACATTGTAAACTGTACTGTGCATGAAAACAAAAGGGTCAGTCCACACCCATTTGGTCTTCTACATGATGCCAGAAACTTCCATTACCCCATCTACAAACTTGAACCTCAACCGTACACCTAACCATAACCTTAATCCAATACCCCAACCCTAATCATAACTATACGCCCCTGAATTCTGCTAGTAGACATATAATTGGTGTAGACCATTCAACAAGTTACTGATAAAAATCAATGAATCGTATTAAACTTTGTTGTGGTATTGCATGAACTTTATTGTTGCACGCGAAGCTACACTGTTATGCGCGCAAGTGCGTGGTCTGATTAAACTACCATCTTTCAGAATGCATTATGACAATAGTCTCTAGCCTTATTCCTTACAATATCAACGTCTACATTAAGTGCCTATTCCTCCATAGCTCACCTTTGATTTTTACGCCATCATAATCCTTTCTGAGCATGTCCAGGAACTCATTGTAGAAGACCTCCGACTGGTCCCCTCCCATGGCCTGATGGAAGTCTGGTTTGTTGCCTTTCAGGATCGAGTACAGAGTAAACTGCAAGAAATGAAACACAACCATTAACCCAATGATCCCTTTGACATTCTGAAATCGTCAAGATTTTGTACATAGCCCACCAGGTTCCTCTAGGCAAGGAGCCCACACAAAATTAAGAGCTTGTTGCAAAACTCAATACAAAATATATATGTCCATAGTTATCAATTTGATTTGTATTTTATGACATGATAACAAATTATCAGAAATGGAAACAAAAGATACCTTGAAGAAATTAGCAAAGTGTCATTTAAAAAGCATTATACACATTTTGCAGCCCTTCTCTAATTTTAGGACTGGCGCTAATTGCGTTCTGTAACAGAACTTAAATCAACACTTGCCAGGGCAACTAAAATTGAGCTTCAGGCCACTTATTTATAATAGATCATAGATTATAAATTGCACTTGCCCGACTGAGCCCAGATATGGCAGAGTTGTTTTTCTATGATTTAGGGCCTCTCAATCCTTGCACAGGCCATCAAAATTGAACATTCTTGAATTGACCAGTATTATATTCACCTCAATATAACCCTTTTAAAGCCAACCTACCAAGATTATCCTGCATACATGTACTGAATGTATTTAGCATTGCAAAATTGTTGTTGGACCACAGTTGGAACTAGATGGATCTTCGATTGCGCGCAATCGAAAATTATGCCTCCACTATCACGCGATTTTAATATGCCCAAATTAACATGCACTGATTTAATTTTTCTTATATTTTGAGTCCTGTGACCTTGACCATATGATCCCAATCTTTGATGGCTCCCTAAAAAACAGTCAGGTACCAAGTTTGATTGAAATCTGACATTTAGTTCTTGAGATTTTGGTATTACAAGCTTTTTTGCATGTATAATGAGTCCCGTGACCTTGACCTCAACCTCATGACCCCAACATTTTATGGCTACGTTGACTCTTTATGATACAGGTACCGAGTTTGATTGAAATCTGACATTCAGTTCTTGAAATTTTGCAATTACAAGCCATTTTCGCATACATATTGAGTCATGTGACCTTGACCTTTGACCTCATGACCCCCCAAATCTAATCAGATCAGTGGCACCCCGATATGTACACTCATACCTAGTATGTAATTGATCCGTCAACCGGTTCTTGAGATATCGCAAGAACGAGGCATTTTTGCACATACATTGATTCCTGTGACCTTGACCTTTGTCCTCATGAACCCCAAAATCTAATCAGATCATTGCCACCCCAATATCTACACTAATACCAAGTTTGAATTTGATCCGTCAACCAGTTCTTGAGATATCGCGAGAATGAGGCATTTTTGCATATATATTGAGTCCTGTGACCTTGACCTTTAACCTCATGAACCCCAAAATCAAATCAGATCATTGCCACCCCAATATCTACACTAATACCAAGTTTGAATTTGATCCGTCAACCAGTTCTTGAGATATCGCGAGAACGAGGCATTTTTGCATATATATCGAGTCCTGTGACATTGACCTTTGACCTCATGACCCCTAAAATCTAATCAGATCATTGCCACCCCAATATCTACACTAATACCAAGTTTGAATTTGATCCGTCAACCAGTTCTTGAGATATCGCGAGAACGAGGCATTTTTGCATATATATTGAGTCCTGTGACCTTGACCTTTGACCTCATGACCCCTAAAATCTAATCAGATCATTGTCACCCCAATATGTACACTCATACCAAGTTTGAAATTGATCCGTCAACTGGTTCTTGAGATATCGCGAGAACGAAAACGGGACGTACGTACGGACGGACGGACGGACGGACGGACGGACGGACGGACGGACGGACGGACGGACGGACGGACGGACGGACGGACAACCCGAAAACATAATGCCTCCGGCCACTTCGTTGGCGGAGGCATAAAAAGTTTGGAAAAGTAGACAAATCTAGGAAATTAAGAAGGGAAATCAATGTAGGCGAAGGGAAAAGGGGGTAGGAAAAAATAGGATACTGTACGTAGGATCGCTTGAAAGCCTGCCAACAACCTCAAAAAGCATACCAGTGTAAATAATCATAATTGTTTCACGAGGGCTATTTTCAAACTTTAGAGAGTAAAAAAATCACCCCCCGTGAAAATGTTCACGGGGGCTTCTTTGGAGCTCACAAGGGCTATTCTTCTAGTCATTTATTTGTTTTGTTTATATATTAACTATTATCAGACATTGTAAACAATTATTATAAAGATCCCATCCTATACTGAAATCAGCAAGCATTATAAGTCAGATAAAAAGAACTAAGAACTAACTAAGATGGGACATAGACAGCAAGGGCAATTACGGTCAACATCTTCATTTTGTTTCGCCCCCCCCCCCCCCCCGTGTTTTGGCTCACGGGGGCGATTTTAAAGGTTCAGGGTGCGAATCGCCCTTTGCCCCTGTTTATTTTTTTCGCTGAAGGCACATACCTGACTGACACACAGGATTTCCAGCTGCCTGTCTTTTGCACTCTGGGCCCATCTCTTTCCACTGTCGTCATCGAACAACCTCAGGTTTAAAATCTTTCTTGCTCTACCGAGAACAAAATATTTAAATAACAACAAACACACAAGAATGAATGCATTGAAAATAACATTTTAAAAACATAAATGATTCCAATAATACAAAACAATAGTACAATAGTTATTATAACAATCATAATCACAACCATAATAACAATAATAATTATTTTAAAAATAACAATACGAGTAACAATTAATAACAATCACAATCATAATTATCATCATAATGATAACATTGCAATGTACAGGCATCATGATGTACAATATAGGTATTAAACAGAAACGGAATGCTTGCCTGTAAAATGCACCCTTATATTAGTTTGACATTTTAAAATTAATGGTGGCTTTCATGATTAGGGGAGGGGCCGAGGGGGGGGGGGGATTTCTGGCATCACAAGGGGATATGTGGCCCAAGCCCTCATACATTTTTTCACTGATATACTTTATAGGTATTATCATCACAAGTGTACCATGACAACTTTCACTGATAGCAAATATCATGAAAACAGTTCACAATCTATTTTTAAAAAGGAGTATATTCAGGTAAACTTACAAGTATTCTCTCTCTTTTGGTGTATCGTCTCTGGATATTCCAATGAGAATACAAAGTCCCTTTCCAATACTGCTGATAAGCTCATCTCCAACTATAAGTGGACAATCAATATAAAGTAGAGGATGAATAAACATATATTAATATCACTTAAAAAGTATTTCATAGATACTAGATAGGATATTCACATTAAAGCAGATAACTGAAGAGTGTAAAATTTTGCTGGGTGTGTTTTGTTGTATACAGAAAGTCACACTAAATTTCATGCAATTAATCAATTACATGTATGTTATATGGTAGATTGCAAAACTGGGCAGTTAAAACTTTCTGTATTTTATAAAAAATGTAAATATGAACATGTCTACTAAGGCTGAGTCGGTTCGGTCGATCACACCGGTTACCGACCGTTTCAATCGGGACCCGGTTCGGTATATCGGAAACGGTGCCCCGAAAAAAAAAAAAAATAAATAAAATGTTAAAAAAGAAATTAAGATTATCACAATAATGTAGCGGAATTCAAATAAAAACGGGGCAATTGATATCATTTACTTTAAAGAGTGGTTATTTTCGAGAAATTCTTGGTTCGTTACTTCCTTTGACAGTCAGAAATTGAACAGGAAGCGCAAAATTGCTAGTCATTTGAACGATATTGTCGGCGGATGTGCACACAATGTTAGTCCGATACTCCAGGGGAGTTGTCTGATGGATCTTTGTATGATCCAGCTGATGAGCCAGTGCATTCAAAAAGTGGCTAAAAATATGTTTTTTGGTAATTTGCACCATTTAAAAATGTTTTGATATTCTACTTACATGATTTCATGGCGTTTGATAGCTGAACAGAATCAAAAATGAGCCCCAAAACAATGAAAACAATTACGCAAAATATCGATAAAAAACGACTACATCGCTCCTATTCGCTCGTATACTTTCATCCGCCGGTGGAACTATGTTTATACATCCGCCATAGGTTATAAGTTATAATTGTTTTCATTGTTTTGGGGCTCATTTTTGTTTCTGTTCAGCTATCAAACGCCATGAAATCATGTAAGTAGAATATCAAAATGGTGTTGATTGCGAAAATGCTAATTTATAGCCACTTTTTGAGGGCTCACAGTCACAAGCGATCGTACACGTGATGTTTCCCCCGCCCGACTAGCGGGCTTCTGTGAACCGTGTTGCGATGGGCAATGGTGAACAAACGATCGATTTCTAGGTCCAATTTACTTCGAAAAAAAGTACTTTTCATGCAAAACTGAGTTAATTCTGGATAGTCTGTAACTATTTTCCCGTAAAGATTGATATGTAAATCCATAAAAGCCTCGGTATTTATCATGTTATTTGCAATATAAAAAGAGCAATATAAGCCCCAAACAGTGCATTTTTGCCGATGCGTGCACGATTGCGTGATTTTACCGGTCAGAGTTTCGACGGTAAAAATTTATCGGGATACCGGTTGCCGACCGGTAAAAGTTTATCGGGACCCGGTTCCGACAATTACCGACATGACTCAGCCTTAATGTCTACATGTTGATCATTTAACCAGTGCCAAGTATATAAAGTGCCCTATTTAAAGGCTCATTGCCGCATTAATTAGTATTGACCTTGGTCATCAGGTTCAGTTCAAACACGCACAATCATCTTGTGCACCTTATCACCTCTCTGGGGAGCATACTAGCCCAAGCTGCTCGGGGCGGCGGGCGCTACAGGCTTATTATAGACCAACTACCCATTTATAAATACACCTGGGTAGAGAGCATTAATGTGTCTTGCTGAAGCCGGGCACAATCTCACAAGTGCCAGGGCATCGACTTTTTCAAACTCAGCTCGATTGAAAGTCAAGCGCTTTTCAGCCATCTTACCACCACAACACCTAGAAACCAGGGGGAGCTAGCAGACTATATTAATAACCTGTTCCCTTCGAGATTCTGAAATCCCCATTGACTTTGTACATAGCCCACTCGGTTCCCGTAGGCAAGAGGTTAAGTGGAATATCATTTATGAATGTTACATACATGTAGTTTCATGTGTTTGGTCACTTCTCAGTTGGCTATGTTTGATGTAAAAATAATAGTGTACTTTTTTTAATTATGGCATCTAATTGCAAAGAAAAATGCAAGTAATCAAGATTTAAAAGATCATTATGGAGTATATTTCTTGTGTTGATTCAGTCAAGTAATAGCTGTCACAGAAGAGATGCTTGCACGCACATCACAACCATAAATACTGAAAAAGAATCTTTAGAATTGATGTAGGCAGTACACTATGAAGAAATAAGCAATTGCTCATGCTTGCAAGCAAAAGCTTGAATACTTGTATTAATATTCAAATGGTAGATTTCTATGCAGATTTAAGCAAAATGCTTCCACAAACAAATTAAATTGCTACTTAATTTGATTTGGCATTCTCTACCATGAAGCATACCCACTACTTGGCATGCATGACTAAAAGAACCGATGCTTGCAGTTTTCCATGTAAGGGGACTACCAAATGTAAGAGAAACTAATAAAGTTGAGTAAATTTAATTAGATTTTGTCAAAATAGAACATTTGAATCATAGTAATATTAAGATATTTTATTCACTTTTTTCTACATCCACAATATTTGATGTACAGAAAAGGTGATATAAATATTATTAACTCTAACCAGACCCCACAGGGTGGGGGGGGGTGGGGGGGTGGAATCCACCCCCTCAACGTTTCGCGTAATAATTTCTCAGTTATATATGAAATGGCCTACCTGGCAATGGTGACTTATATTTAATGCATACATGTACAGCTCAATCTCATTTGTTAGTCAAAAGATATTCAAGTTAGACAAATTATGATACTTGTCTGAGAGTAATCTGAGTTGTATTTGTAAGATTTAATTTAATCATTTTATTGATCAAAAATGAAAAAGGCAAAGCAGCTCCACATTGCGATTTGTTGTGTTGCGCACTTTCGGTAAGGCCAAAAAAAAAAAAATGTTTGATTGGAGTAACGGGCAACCAAAAATTAGGGTAGGTCGGTAGGGATTTTTTTTTTTTTTTTTCTTCGAACAAATACACAAAAACACATGCATAACACATCGCAATTGCAAATTCTATTGCAATTTGTTATTTATTTATTTTTATTTTTTTTATTATTTTAAAAAACACAAACATTTCAGAAAAAACCTCTAGGGTCGGCGTGCATTAGCGCCGGTATTTTTAGGGGCGGGCGGGTTACGCCAATCCAACCATTTATTTTTCATGACCTAATCGTGTACTATTTCAAAGTACTGCTAAAAGTTAGATTTTGATGAAATCGTCCAAAAACAATGATCAAAGAATGATCAACATGTGACACAAATTTCACAACAATCTGATGAGAGATATTCGTGATATCGTCGTCGACATCCGATGCGACAAACCGAATTGGTATGATCGTACTCAAAGTTCTTCGACTGGGTCTGGGGCATTGGTAGATCGACAAATCTATCGCTTTCATGGCCTTTTTGACATTATTGTCAAAAAGGCCATGAAAGCGATAGATTTGTCGATCTAGCCTAGGGCATTGGATGTCGAATTTGATATCGTCAGTTTCTCTCATCTGATCGTTGTGAAATTAGTGTCATATATTGATCTTAATTTGATAATTATTTGATGAAAATTTCATCAAAATCTGACTTTTAGTTTTGAAATGCAGGAGGGGTACATAGTACACGATTACCTGTACTCTCAAAGCCTGGTCTTCAATTCACAATTCTGGGGCATTGGATGTTGATGATGATATAGGGAGTGTCTCGATCTCCTCGGATCGTTGTGAAATTTGTGTCACATATTGATTATTATTTGTTGATTATTTTAGGAAAATTTCTTCAAAATCTGATGTTTAGTTTTGAAATGGTTTGAAAAGCAAATAGTACACGACGTACACGATGGCCATGCACAGCAGCTGAAGGGCTGGTATTGGGGATGGTAAATTATACAATCAATTTTCATTCCAAAACGTTACATTTCAACATTTAAATGAAATAACTTTACATGTTAAACACATTCTCAGCTCACCTTATTTTGGTTTGGCAATATAAGAGAGCACTATAAGTTACGCTGCACTCTAATTCAAAATACTTGGTGGACGAGTACACTACGCATGACCCTACAATAGTCAATACAAAGTATATAGATGTGCATGGACAGGTGTTGGATGATCTGCAATTCTCCTGCAACACAACACTCACACTCGAGCTCAACAGTGATATATCTTACTTCAAATTAATAACAGCAATATGTGTATTACCTGTAACACTAGCTTTGGTTACTCGCTGAATTATCGCCCTCATTTTGCCACCATTGCCTTGCCCGAGTAAAAGTTGAGATCAAATTAGAGACAGCTAGCCGAGTCCCCACATACAATACTACATGTCCACAATATATAGTGCGCATATAATGTGCATTCACTGTGCGGGCGTGGAGTCTATCTATGCGTGCAACCATATTATGCACCATTTACCGTGCACAGGAAACGTTGATTTCTCTACTCACTAAATAGGCGGGGGCCCCCTGCCTTGCCCTAAAAGCCCCCGAGGCCACTATAACTATACGTCATGTCTGGCAAAGCCTAACCACGAACAAAGCCTCGTTCTATAAAATATGTATGCACAATGGCCCGCAATACTGAAATCCTAAGTGGGCTACTGACCTTGCAACTCAAGCTAAACAGAAATATTATAATAGTCATTTTACCAAGCCAGGCGTTCGATTACAAAATATGGCCCCGTGCATGGAGGTCACCGTTCTATTTAGAGATATTTAAACATAATTATGTATAATGTTTTTATTGATATATGATTGATCACTGATAATAACACTTTATTTATAGAGTTCAAACCGTAGACAAAAAAACCTGTCTTCACTAACGTAATGACAAGAGGTATAGGGACATATAATTAAAGATATTTTACAATAATTTGCGCAAGATAATAATGTTTATATTCATAATTATTTTATAATACAGTCAAACCTAGTGAACACGGAAACAAGAAATGTGGCCACAGTAGACAGGTGACCTCTATAGACAGGTCCTCATACTGTCATACAACATTGTTTTTTCTCTGCAGGGGATCACTATTGGTGGCCACTGGCCACTATAATATAAGCAGGTTATAAGACTATAGACAGGTGGCCTCTATAAGACAGGGTTGACTGCAACGTGTGTGACGGTATACGGCTGATAATAAATTATATTATTTTGCTTTCCTTGACAGCCGTTCTTAGGATCGATGATAACTTTTTCATGACTAGGCCTATCATGATAATTATAGTAGCTAGGTTATTGCATTTTTTACTTTCATGATGATGGAATTTGTTGGCTCTAGATAAAGCTGATACTAGCTCATGCCTATATAGACTACCGAAGCTGTGACATCATAAAAATACATTTTTAGAATTTTTCAATTTGAACTTCATCATTCCGAAAGAGCATACAAAATAATGCCCAAATATTAAAAATCAATCGAATATGATAAAGGGATCTAGTAACTTTGTTGACATGTGCAAAAAGTGATGAGTGGTTGATACAATGTATAGGCCTATATAGTGTTGTTATCTGATTATGTCGACAGGGTGTTGTGTGAAAATGGACGTTCTAGTATGGCCGAGTAATGAGCAAAAATGCGAAGTGATATTCACAAACTCATTGCACTCACTTTGTACACGGTTTTGACGATCCAGTGGATAATTTAACATCGATCTGAACACTTCAATTCTAAATATCTTTTCAACGATACCTGTCCCATGCTTTTATTGTTACAGTAATACGAATACAACGAGGATTTGGACAATGTTACTAAGTCCCTTTAAAGGGATAGTTGAGTATTGGTCAAACTTAACTTTAGTAACCAAAACCTGCACCATTATGGTACAAAGTAATAGTTATAACTTCACAATGTTCGAAAAGTATACACAATTACGACTAAGTAAAACCCCTGTTATCATTCAAAAAGAGCCGTTACAACTCGAGAGGGCGCTCTCTAAAACAATAATTGGTTTTAGCCATTTTTCATACAAAATTGTGCATTAAATGTTTTGTTAAAATAATGATTCAATAGAGATATCATCAACGACTTTTTAAAAACATATTCTGATTTTATTCAAATAAAAATATATTTATGGATATTTCAGCCGTTTCTGAACCGATTTTGAGTAAATAAAGTTTATTCTGTCATTAAAATTGTATATTCTTTCGATTTGACGGTCAGTTTTTCATTATCTCACAAAAAAATATCGGGGGCACTTCGGGAAATACCAATACTCAACATTACCTTTAAAGGGATAGTTGAGTGTTGGTATAGGGGGGCACTTCACAAAATATTTTTTTGTGAGAAAATTAAAAACTGACTGTCAAATTTGAAAGAACATACAATTGTAATGACAGAATAAACTTTATTTGAACAAAATCGGTTCAGAAACGGCTGAAATATCCATAGGTATATTTTATTTAAAAATTCTTCACCAGGGGATATTTTGACTTTTTAGAGAAAAAATTTTAAAATGCAGCTTTGAAAAAAATCTGAATAGGTTTTTAAAAAGTTGTTGATGATATCTCTATTGAATCATTATTTTAACAAAACATTTAATGCACAATTTTGTATGAAAAATGGCTAAAACCAATTATTTTTTTAGAGAGCGCCCTATCGAGTTGTAACGGCTCTTTTTCAATGATAACAGAGGTTTTACTTAGTCGTTTTTAATTGTGTATACTTTTCGAGCATGGTAAAGTTATAACTATTATTTTGTACCGTAATGATGCAGGTTTTGGTTACTAAAGTTAAGTTTTACCAATACTCAACTATCCCTTTAAGACTTTATCGGCTGAGATATGCCATGATCCGAATGAATTTTATTTCAATAGGAAATCAGTGTTATTTAGTGCTCTGGTTCATGACGTCCGTCGCCAAAAAAAAAAATCGAGGCCTAGGGCGAGGGGGGGGGGGGGGGGGGGGGGGGGGGTGTGCGGGATCCAAAATATAATTTTGGCGGAGCATCGAAATGAATATAAGCGATATTATTTTATAATTTCAACATTATGTATGTTTATGTGGCTATGTATGTTATAATATTTTATATTCAGGAAGCTATATATACCTCACAAAATAGTCTTGCTTGTGTGTATAATGATGCACAACCGTTCACATCAGAGGTGTGAGTCCGTGTGAGTGCATGGGGCATCAGAAAGAATTGGTGTTGTTAATTATAATAACATCATCAATAAGTAAGTGTTGTTCCTTGTTTGTTTCAAGTTACATAATATATATTAGATGATTTTGTTCATTATTATTCAGTTTTAAAGTGAACTCAAATCAAAAGAAATAAGTTTATATAATATGCTTCGTACTATAATATAACAAGCACAAAATAAGCCCACAAATGTTTGCACACACTGATTTTGTATTATTTTATTTTATGAATATAATACATATTGCGATATTTCATTTGTGGTGTTATATAGTTTTATAATAGACACTAGCTGTAAAATATGAAATATATATAAGTATTATTCAAAGGAAATGTGTAGTATTTGCTCAACGGCATATTAGCCCCATATTAGCCGGAGTCCATGTGCGAGATGCACAGAAATAAAGATAGTGTTTATATTATTGTATAAATTACTATATATATTTTAGTAAAAATGTTGGAAATAGTACAATGCACCATGGTTAGAGTTGATTAACCTCACACATGTTTTGTGCCCACGAAACAACATTGTCAAACTAAACATTGTTATAACTTATATATTATTTCAGTATAAGAATTATGTTATTGGATTTCAAATATCGCGATATGCCTAGTGATGCCATTATATTTGAATTTGCTGAAATTTAATTAATTACAATAATATTTTTTTCAATGGAAAAGTCAATGAAACAAGAAATCAACTTGAAAATCAAATTGGGAACGCCCACAAAAAATGTTTCCAGAGAGAAATTCTGCAAGTGAATCACAATTTGGTTACTTATAAGATGAACAATGCACCTTCACCAAAGCTGAGCGCCTGCTCACAATAGTATCACATGATTGAATACACTACCAACTGACACACTTTTAATTTCAATAGCAGTTGCTATGTGAGAAAAGCCCAACCATCCGTATGACAAGAAAGGCACTGACAAGCTATTGTATGGAAGCATGCAGGGCATGCTATTGTGGGCATATTCTTTTTGTCCTTCTCCTTTTCCATCTAATAGCTGACCAGTGATGTCAATAGCTTATTAGTGCTTTTCTTGTCCTTATGATGGTTGAGGTTTTCTGACATACATGTAGCAACTGCTATTGAAATTGTGTGGGTTGGAAGTGTATTCAAAGATGTGATACTATTGTGAGCAGGCGCTCAGCCTGGGCGAAGGTGCATTGTTCATCTTACAAGTATTAACAGAGTTGTGATTGACAGATGAGGTCATATACAGAATTTCACTCTAGAGAGATTTTTTAAGAGGTGGGGCTTAGGCTTGCCATAGCAAGATGAACAAAATAATTGCAAAAATATTTTAAAATCAACAAAACATACAAATATTTGATGTAGATACAATTATAGAAGTCAACATTGTATTCGCACATAGCCGGCCCCCATCAAACTCGATCAAACTATAACAACAGCAACAACAACAACAACATGACTTGTCGCGGCAAAACACAATTGCACGAACCACACTAGTCATATCCACGACTAGTAAATTCCGTAACGTAAGGTAACCTGCAATATGTACTGGAATGGCCCAACTTCTGCCACAAAAGAGGAGAAAGTTTGAAGACACAATAACATCTAGTAAAAGCAGGAGAGGTAATTAAGAAAATATTGTTTGTTTCTTAGGCTACTTAGCAATTCGATCTGTAACATGCTAATACTCATATATACTTATATTGATGTTACTATTCGATGTTGATACTGGAAGTGGAAGTATGGTAATGTTACATCTGTTATGATGATTTTGGTTCAGCGAAATTGGCGTTCGCATCTGTTGCGTAGCGAACCGTTTTATATACGCGGCGCCAGAAGTGTATTATCGCAGAAAGGACGATTCATGCATGGATCGTACTAGCGGAAGGATCGTCAACTCGATAATCCCCTGCCCCAGGCAAACCCAAGTCGTAAAACTCACTGCGAGCTCGACCACGCTTCAAACGATACGCCGCCAAGCGAAACATACAGAGACTTGCGTAACACGATATCCCCGCTCGTAAAACGGAGGCCGTCAGCTTCTTTTCATCTTCCATCCGTGAAGCCGCCAAAAAGCGTTCTAGCGCATGATAAGAATAAAGTGATGTAAAAATGAATATGACATCAACCACGTCTGGCTTAAATATCTCGTCGTACAAACTGTATGGAGCAATGTCAACATAACACACGGGTAGCTGACAACGGTACCTACGTGCACGTGTAAAAATGGTCCGCATTGGATAATACATTGCAAAGTTAGCCTTGTGCGAATCAAGGAATCTATGAATTGACATGCCTGCCTTTCCAATTATTTTGCCTAACCTTCCGGTTTTCGCCGGAAATACATATATATACGGATCAAAAGAGTACAATATTACCTTTATTTTGATAGTAGTCTGAATCGTGCGTTCCGATGCGTTCTCTTCAAATTTTAACTTCAGTTTGGTGTTTTAGTCATACTTTTTGACCGAAAGTTACGATTCTCCGGACACGCAAACTTCATTTCTACAGCCCCACCGTGGTGTTTAGTATTTCTTATTCAGTATTTTTCGCACCTTTTCATATTGCATTTGCATTTATAACAATAACATGAGCGAAAAGTAAAATAAAGATAATATAAAGATTGGTAGATAGATAGATAGATAGATAGATAGATAGATATATATATATATCTAGAGCGAATATAAGGTTAGAATAAGGGGATCGCAAGTTAAATAAAGATGTAACGATGGATGGATAGACAGCTAGATAGATAGATAGATAGATAGATAGATAGATAGATAGATAGATAGATAGATAGATAGATAGATAGATAGATAGATAGATATAGATCGATAGATATAGATCGATAGATATAGATAGATAGATAGATAGATAGATAGATAGATAGATAGATAGATAGATAGATAGATAGATAGATAGATAGATAGATATATAGAGCGAAATATAAGGTGAATGATATAAGGTGAATGATATAAGAACCAAATCAGGCTAGGATTATCGCAAAATTGCAAAAAGTTTGTCCATGGTTTGTCATTTCAATCTTGGACAATTTTGCCATGATTACAATCCCACAATGCAATTCCCGCGACAATCGTCTGCTACTGCACATGCGTATTCTCGAACCCGGCCGCCCCATGCAAGCTGACCGATGTCAGAAGAGAAGTGATTTACGAGCGGTAGTTTCGCCGTCGATCTGGACTCCCCACTGCGAAGCTCTCGCGGGGTATCGCATAGTCCCTTTGTTCTTTATAGAGTTAACGATCCTTCCGCTAGTACAATCCATGATTCATGGTAGAGTTCTATATTACTCGAGTGCGTGTCATTTGAGAGAACACGCCAAACGATGCGAGTAATACGCAAGCTCAAACCATATGTTGACAATTTTGTAGCTTCTGTTGGAGCACATACAACTATAGATCGACAAATCTACTGTGACAGCTGTGTCTGCCCATAGGCCATATTATTATTGGCCAGACAGATTTTTTAAAGCCTTATTAATTATTTCTCGCGATATTGATTTTTGAACCCCAATATAACTGTAGTCTGTACACATGGAAGAAGCAAACTATTTTCATTTATTATGGCTATATGCAAGTCTATTATATTTATAAAATGACGTTGATTTCTTCAAAATCTAAGGCTAAGCCCGATTTTGTTCGGAAAATCGAGGTGGCGAATTAAATATTAAAACTACAGTGCGACTCCCAATGTGAATGTTGCCAGTATCAAAGCTGGTTTGGCAGTTTCTGCCCCGTCGCCCCAAACGTACCGTGCTCCTTGTTGTCCTGCGTAATGTAGACCATTTTCGGTAGCGCAGTGCGCAGTAGGATCGTCTTTACGATATCGACCTAACACACAGTTTGAAAGCCAATGTTCTCAAGTTGTTAGATCGACAAATCTATCGCTTTCATGGCCTTTTTGACATTATTATTGTTATTTTCACTGTCGGCATTCTAGCGATAGACGCGACCGATACGCGGTGCCTTAAGAGGCAAGAACACTGTAAGTCCGCAGTAAAAGTTACTTACGGAATAACATTTTTGTTGGGACATAAAACACCACATTCTCACACTTTGAGCGACATTTGTAGCCCTATCAATACATTTAGGGCTGATATAATACTTTAACTCACCGATATCGTGTGTCGCTATACATGTCATTCTATAATTACGGCGAATTGTGAGTTTTCCACAATTTTCCATGCCTCTTCTTCGGTCTTTCGCGGTACTTTTTGTTCAAACTGCAACAAAAAAAATATAACGTGCATCCGTATGCGCGAACACTTTTTCAGAAACTTAGGCAGCTAGGTACGGTACAGCGCGCGCGCCGCAAAGCTGCTATACAGAACTTGGGCGCGCCAAGTTATAGCAGCTTTGCGGCGCGCGCGCTGTACCGTACCTAGCTGCCTAAGTTTCTGAAAAAGTGTTCGCGCATACGGATGCACGTTATATTTTTTTTTTTTGCAGTTTGAACAAAAAGTACCGCGAAAGACCGAAGAAGAGGCATGCAAAATTGTGGAAAATCTCACAATTCGCCGTAATTATAGAATGACATGTATAGCGACACACGATATCGGTGAGTTAAAGTATTATATCAGCCCTAAATGTATTGATAGGGCTACAAATGTCGCTCAAAGTGTGAGAATGTGGTGTTTTATGTCCCAACAAAAATGTTATTCCGTAAGTAACTTTTACTGCGGACTTACGGTGTTCTTGCCTCTTAAAGGTAGTTCAGATTCGTCAAATGAGATGCGCGGCGCCATCTTGCATACGCGTTGCGCACGGTGCGTAATGCACGTTAGCTCAGTGTCATGCGGTGCGCGCAAACTAACCCAGTTCAAAATGGCGACCCGCTATGTAGCATCCCCACGCTTGATGCCCTTTAAGGCACCGCGTATCGGTCGCGTCTATCGCTAGAATGCCGACAGTGAAAATAACAATAATAATGTCAAAAAGGCCATGAAAGCGATAGATTTGTCGATCTATCAAGTTGTATGTGTGCGATTCTCGTGTGTTCTTTGTATTTTTTTTAGAAGGAGTAGTTTGAAGGACGCGACGTTGAAAATTGTCATCGTAATCGAGGTGGCGAATTTGGGCGGTCGCACAGTAGCGCTTTCATGGCCTCTTTGACACTATTACTTAAAGGGTACCACTACCCAAAAATTATATTCTTATAAATGAAAGGTAACATCTTTAGTAGTCCATTCCATCAACAAGTTCAGAAAAATATGTTTCCAGAAAAAAAATATATAATTGGAAACCGCATCACCATTCTAAAGCATGCATTCATGGTTCCGCATGTACGAAGACTACTTTGTCTAGAGCAAACGAAACGAATAGCATTGGCGCACTCGCAAACGTTTGGCCCGTACGGAACCAGGAAATAGTGGTTCCGTAAGTGGTGGTAATTTATTGCTTTGTTTATGAATTTACACAACCCTTTGCAAAATGTTTGGTATCTATTTGATATCACATAGTGCTGTAACTGACCTTGGTGATCGGATCGTTTGATCGGATCGGCAAAATTTGATCGATGAAAATCGGATCGCAGCAATCGGATCGGATCGGTTAAAAAAAAAAAAAATAAAAAAAAAAAATAAATAAAAAATAAAAAATAAAAAAAAAAAAAAAAAAAATCGTTTTTTTTTCTTTTCCCTTAAAACATATTTTGGGAATATAAATTAATACCAAAGCAACATATATCCATATTAATAAGCCCAAGGTAATCTTGTACGGGTATGCTTTCATTTCAAACTGATTACCTCTTCCTTTACAAAATTAATCACGCCGATTCTGAGCTTAGTCCCATGTGATCAATTTGGCGTAACCTTTCAGAATCACATGGGACTAAGCTCAGAATCGGCGCGAAATTTTGTGAAAGGAGAGGTAATCAGTTTTAAATGAAAGCATAACCATACAAGATTACCTTGGGCTTATTCATATGGATATAATATGTTGCTTTGGTATTAATTTATATTCCCAAAATATGTTTTTTGGGGATCATTTTTAAAGAAAAAAAAACTTTTTTTTTTTTTTTTTTTTTTCCGATCCAATTTTTTCCCCGATTTTTTTCTGCATGATCGGAAATCGGCAAAAATGATCCGATCAACCATGATCGGATCGGGATCGGCATGCCGATCCGATGATCGGTTACAGCATTAATATCACAAAACAGTACCAAAACATATAATTATATGATGTTCTTTGCCTGGTGGCCCCCTTTAAATATTTTACTGTTGGCCTTCTAAAATATTTCAGTAATAATGTCAAAGAGGCCATGAAAGCGCTAGATTTGTCGATCTAATACAACTAATTTACAAGATCTGTTGCTTCATGGAGTTATGCAATAAAGACGTAACGAACAAGACAATGTTTATTTCGTCTTGAATCTGTGAATATTCTAGTGTTATTTTTCGACTTCTACTAATATTTAGAGGTAATAGTGCAGTTTCTGATCGGATTTATGTAGAGCTCTAAAAAACTCAAAACAGTTTATAGATACACAATAAAATTGTTTTAAATTAGCAAATAATAATATCAAGCTTACCTGCTTGATTGAACGACTCTATAAGTATAACTATGTATGAAGTGAGGGCTGGTTTACTGTAGATTGAACTTGAAGTAGTTTATTCCATTCAGTGGTTATACGAACGAAAAATGAATTTGCAAGGCCTCAGAGTTTGTGTGTTTGTGTTGAATTTGCAATCGCCACTGAAAGCAACAAACTCCATCTTTTAGTAGCTTTTCCAAACGATGAACGATCTTATTCATTAATTTTTAACATTCATGAACACTGTCGGATTTACAAAAGTACAGAAACACCTCATCACAATTGTATTTTCACAAGCACTACAATCACTTTAATCGGTTGTTCATATTCAACATTGGCCTAAATTCACCGCCTGTTCTCACCTGTCCTCACCTGTCCGCGCCGCTAGCAGTGGGCTGGAGATATTGACAGGCCCGCATACCATGAACACGTGCCCTAGCATAATCTTTTTCACGCAGCATATACGCGGTTCTGCACACGTTTTTTATGCCTCCGCAACGAAGTAGCCGGAGGCATTATGTTTTCGGGTTGTCCGTCCGTCCGTACGTCCGTCCGTACGTACGTCCCGTTCTCGTGATCGCGTTATCTCAAGAACCGATTAACGGATTTTCACCAAACTTGGGTCATGTATGTATCTTGGGGGGTCAATGATCTGATTAGATTTTGGGGTCATGAGGTCAAAGGTCAAAGGTCACACAGCTCATTATATATGCAAAAATAGCTCGTGATCGCGTTATCTCAAGAACGGATTGACAGATTCTGACCAAACTTGGTACATGTATGTATCTTGGGGGGCCAATGATCTGATTAGATTTTGGAGTCATGAGGTCAAAGGTCAAAGGTCACACAGCTCATTATATATGCAAAAATAGCTCGTGATCGCGTTATCTCAAGAACGGATTGACAGATTCTGACCAAACTTGGTACATGTATGTATCTTGGGGGGCCAATGATCTGATTAGATTTTGGGGTAATGAGGTCAAAGGTCAAAGGTCACAGAGCTCATTATATATGCAAAAATAGCTCGTGATCGCGTTATCTCAAGAACGGATTGACAGATTCTGACCAAACTTGGTACATGTATGTATCTTAGGGGGCCAATGATCTGATTAGATTTTGGGGTAATGAGGTCAAAGGTCAAAGGTCACAGAGCTCATTATATATGCAAAAATAGCTCGTGATCGCGTTATCTCAAGAACGGATTGACAGATTCTGACCAAACTTGGTACATGTATGTATCTTAGGGGGCCAATGATCTGATTAGATTTTGGGGTAATGAGGTCAAAGGTCAAAGGTCACAGAGCTCATTATATATGCAAAAATAGCTCGTGATTGCGTTATCTCAAGAACGGATTGACAGATTCTGACCAAACTTGGTACATGTATGTATCTTAGGGGGCCAATGATCTGATTAGATTTTGGGGTCATGAGGTCAAAGGTCAATGGTCACATAGCTCATTATATATGCAAAAATAGCTTGTGATCGCGTTATCTCAAGAAGGGATTGACAGATTCTGACCAAACTTGGTACATGTATGTTCCTTGGAGAGCCAATGAACTGATTAGATTTTGGGGGTCATGAGGTCAAAGGTCACAGGGCTCATTATATGTAAAAGTAGCTTGAGATTGGAAATCTCAAGAATTGAATATCAGATTTCAATCCAACTTGATACCTGAATGTATAATAGGGAACAATTGTAGTCATTAGATTTTGGGGTCATGAGGGCAAAGGTCAAGGTCACTTATAGCTCATAATTGTGATACGTCAAGATCTAAAAGACAGAGTACCATCAAAATTGAGTTGACAGAATTAATTCTGTGTACATGTTGATTTGGGCTTGACATAAATAAATTGCATAATGGCGGAGGCATCATTTTCGACTGCGCGCAGTCGAAGATCCATCTAGTTTTCTTCTTTTTTTGATGATCGTTTTATTTTGAACCTTTCAATTCTCAATTAGTCAATTTCAAAGCAGTTTTTGTCCAAATCTTTACATTAACATCTAAGTTATGATATTTTTTTTTTACGTGGTAGGGTGATGAAAGCATATTTTTCATTTTGTGTGTGTGGGGCATTTCCATGTACTGTCATTAGGTGTTAAAGGACAATGAAATACACACAAATTGTTGTATGCAAGTGACACTAAATAGGATGACTAGTCCCTGAAAATTTGAGCACAATTGGTCAAGAAATAAGAAAACTATATGGCTCTTTGAAAAGAGCCATTTATTTCTACAAGTGACTCAAATTGGCAACGCACTCTGGCAAAGTTGTGGACTACTCCCCATACATTTTGTACAAAATTTTTTAATTTTGTTCAATTTTCTCAAAATTCATGTTTACCCTTCGTTTGAGTTCAGCATATATATATGTTTTGTAGAATGCTTTTATACATAACATATCATGAGTTGGGGGAATAGAAAAGTGTGGCTATGAAGAAAAAACTGTAAAAATGGGAACATTTGTGTAGTAGTAGCCGTCGGTCGCGAAGCGACAATGACCGCCTTCAGATTCACTTCACAGCTGATCTCCATACAGCTCGCTGGCCTGCAACAGTTGTCCATGTCTTAAGGTCAATTTGCCTCCGCTTTAGGTTCCGCTTGACCGTGTCCTTGTATCGAAGCCGTGGTCTACCAATCCCTCTTTCGCCAGCTGGTAATTGCGAGAACAGCAGTTGCTTGGGTAGCCTCTCAGAGGGCATCCTGATGACATGGCCTGTCCATCGTAGGTTCTTCCTGATGAGCAGGTCCTCCATCGAAGGTAGTTGTGCTCTCTCTAGTATTTCTTTGTTGGTCACTTTGTCCTTCCATGTGATCCTCATGATTGATCGGAGGTGTCTCATCATGAATACATGGAGTTTGTTCACTTGACTTTTGTAGAGAGTCCAGCTTTCCGCACCGTATAGGAGAGTGGATAGGACGATAGCCCTGTATATCTTACACTTCACTCTTGTTGAGACATGATGGTTATTCCAGAGCCTGGTTCGCAGTCTTCCAAAGGCACTGCTGGCCTTTGACATTCGTTTAACCAGCTCAGAGTCGATGCGTCCGTCTTTGGATATGGTGCTGCCGAGGTATGTGAAGTCATCCACCTGTTTTAGCGCTGTCCCATCCACAAGGATCTCCTCCTCCTCTTGGTGGTCTGTACCTGGTTGGAACAGTACTTCAGTCTTTCTGATGTTTATTTGTAGACCGAACTTCTTTGATGCCGATGAAAATGCATCTATGACATGTTGCATCTGCTCTGGTGTATGAGCAACAAGAGCACTGTCATCCGCAAAGAGGAGTTCCCTCACAAGAATCTGTGTAGACTTCGTCTTAGCTTTGAAGTGAGCGACATTGAAGAGGTCGGCGTCTTGGCGTGATTGGATGTATACTCCCTCCTCAAAGTCCGCAAAGGCCTCCTCCAACATCGCCGATAGGAAGATGGAGAACAGCGTAGGGGCCAGCACACATCCTTGTTTTACACCGTTACTTACAGGGAAACTTTCGGATGTTTCGCCTGCTTCCTTGACTTTAGCCATCATACCGGTGTGTAGCGACTCAATCATTCTTGTGAACTTCTCAGGGCATCCATAAAAAATGGGAACATTTGTGAACAAAACATAAAATGGGAACATTTGTGTACAAAACATATATGGGGAGTAGTCCACACACTTATCAGAGTGCGTTGCCAATTTGAGTTCCCCATAGGAATAAATGGACATCTTCGAAGAGCCATAGTTTTCTTGTTTCTTGCCCGATTATGCTCTAACTTTCAGAGATTATTCCTCCTAATCTCTTCAAGTCTATGAAAGCAACATTTTGCTTGCGTTTCATTGCCCTGATTTTCTTTCCTTTTCTCACTTCCGGTACTCTAATCTGCCTTCAGTGAGAATATTGTACAGTGTGCCGTACTATCACAGTGTTAGTCGAGTTGCTTGCGGATGTCTCGAGTCCTCCATGGATAGTGGATACATATTTCAGTAGACTGTTTTATTAATTTGCATCACTAGATAATGCTGCTGATGGTGAGGATGACATGGCATTGGTCCCTGTGCTTCCAGAGTATGTCACAACACCTGTTCCCTTAGGTAAGCTGGGCCAGTATTCAGTTCAATTATTTCCTGGAGCTCTAAAAAAAAATTTAAAAATTGGGGGGGACAATCGTATATAATAGTAAGCCGAAAACATATGCAGCTTGCCTGAATTAGTTACATTAGAAAAAGAGCATTTATTTTGTTGCTGTCATTAAGATTACTCAAGTGAAAAACATTGAGGATCAAGCTGATATCAGTCATATTCTTACATTTAGATTTCTATCCACCTATTTATTCCTGATAATTTGGATGAAGATAAATTGCCCTTATCGGGCAAGTGACTTCAAATTGTACTTGCCCTTCACTAATTTGACTTGCCCCAGGCAAGTTGGTTTGTAGAGCCCTGGGGGCAGGGGCCCGATTACGGACCAGTGACATTTACCATGGTAATTAGCAATGTTGGCTCTAGCTCATCGATGTCAATATCCTAGAGTATCGTACAAATCGACAGAACGTAACAGAGCACACATTCACCCCTTACTCATTCAACCGTAAATGGTTTGACAAGCATATCTAGAGATCAGTGGAACTAGGGCTGGTCCTGGGTCATGATCGTGCTCTCGGCCACTGGTCCCATATTCATGAAAGCCTGCTAGCTTAGTTCCTTGCTAAGTCTATTTAGGATGGCATGGCTATGAATTAAATACAAAAAATTTTAGTTGCTAACTAGGGTTAACTTAGTGGTCCCTAATAGTCCAGTCAATATATGGCCTTGACCTCGGCAAAATTGCAACACAGGATTTTTTTTTCGGAATTCTGTTCAGGAAACTCCCCTTAACAACCCAAAAAAAGTCCCAAGGAATCGAAGTTGCGGAAAGTGGTTTAATTTGCATAATATGCAAATTAGGTATTGTTTAAAGGTAAAAATATTAAATTAATTGTTAACAAATATTTATATACTATATTGAGGCCAGAAAAGTATGGCAACCCAATATTAGTATTATAAGGTACACGATGAACGCATACCCGTACTTGTAATGACTACATAATTTGCATAATATGCAAATTAGGTTCCCCCAAAAATAAAATATTCCATATTGTTGAACAAAATAGACCTAGGGTTAGGTTTGATCGAGTGGATGCAAATGATAAAGCCTTTATATTTTTAAGTTCAGATATGAAACGGGTTAGGGTGGCACTCAATCGAAACGTTAGCATGAAAGTACTTTGCATAATATGCAAATGAGCTATAGTTTGATTGGATCAATATGAAGTTATGTATTGCTTAAAATCTAGATGCACTATCATAGCCAGAATAGTGTGCACATCTAGTATCAAAAGCCAATATACCATAACACACGGTGACACGTATATCAGTTCAACATAATTTGCATATAATTTGCATAATATGTAAATTAATGTCCACAAAAATAGTAAAATATTGCACATTTTTATCAAAAAACGGACTTGTTGAGTGAATACAAACGATAACACCTATATTTTTCAAGTATTTTTGTTAGACATCCTACCAAAACAGTAGGCCTGTAATTAAAGTGCTTTGCATAATACTCAAATGAGCTATTGAAACGGTTGCTGATAATTTTAGTTTTTATGTAACTTTGCATATTAATTTACAAATGAATGAAAACTATAGGCTACAGAATGGTAATCAATTTGTACCAAGTTCAACGAACACATCTATAGTCCAGTCAATATCTATAGGGTCTTAACCTCGGCAAAATTGCAACATGGGAATTTTCTTCGGAATTCTGTTCAGGAAACTTCCCTGAACAACATAATAAAAGTCCTAAGAAATCGAAGCACGGAAAGTGGTTTAATTTCCATTATAAATAAAAGCTAATTTGCATATTTCTGAAATGCGGTGAGGGGTCATTTTCTATCTAGGAATAGCACAATATTGATAAAAACGATTATACTAGGGTAATTTAGGGCAAGGCATCCATTAACGGTGCTCATTTGCATGTGTCGTATAGGCAACGCCCTAAAAGCTAAGATGGCTGCCCCTAATTTGCATATTTATGAATATTATTGGTTTTAAGTGGTTACAGCCTCTAATGAGCAATCATTCCGGATTATTATTTTTCATTCATGTTCTAAGTATGTAGTGAAGCTATTTCAGATTAGTTGCCACCTTGGAAACCTCTATCAATGCATATAATTTGCATAATTGGGTTATTTACCTAATTTGCATATTCCCCCAAATTGAGTATATATAAGAGCCCGGAAAGTAAAAATTACAAGTTATACCACTTTTCCAAGGTTTTGGGGGGCAACAAGTCCATTTTTTATACTTATTTTCCATATAGCACCATGGCAACCTTCTTAATTCCAAGATGGCTGCTCCCCACATTTCACATGTAATGATACACAGCTTCATTCTTTTGGTTATAATTATTAGAACAATATTATAATTTTTGGACTCTCAATTATTCGAATTAGCAATCGGAATACTTAAATTGCAATGTGCTAACAGTGAATAAATTATGCTCTAAAAAAAATGACGTTAAAGTGGCAAATAGCATTATCTCCTTTAAAATGCCAAAGACGGCCATCTTGGATTTATGTGGGTTGCCAAGGTGATACGTCGAATTAAGTATCATAAATGGATTTCCTGCCCCCAAAAACCTTGGAAAAGTGGTATTTCACGTCATTTTTATTTTCCGGGTTCCCAATATACTCAATTTGGGGGAATATGCAAATTAGGTAAATAATAAAATTATGCTAATTATATGCATTGCAAGAGGTTGCCAAGGCGGCAACCAAGCTGAAGTATCTTTGATATACATTTAGAACATGATTAAAGAAAAAAACACTATAATTATTGCTTATTAGAGGCTGTAGCCAATGAAAACCAATAATATTCATAAATATGCAAATTAGGAAGCAGCCATCTTGGATTTCAGGGTTTTCTCCATATGGCACTCGCAAACGAGCACCGGAAATAGATTCCTTGCCCCAAAATACCTTAGAATATTTGTTTTAATTACTAGCGTACTATTCCTAGATAGAAAATGACCCCTGACCTTATTTCATAATTATGCAAATTTGCTAATTATCTTTATAATGCAAATTAAACCACTTTCCGCAGCTTCGATTTCTTGGGACTTTTTTTGGTTGTTAAGGGGAGTTTCCTGAACAGAATTCCGAAAAAAAATCCTGTGTTGCAATTTTGCCGAGGTTACCCCCTAATATTTGCTAGATTGACTGGACTATAAAGCTTCCCCAGCTAACCCTAGTTGGGGACTAGGAAAACTGTTTGTTGCTTAATGAACTGTGCATTTAAAATAGACTTAGCAAGGAACTAAGCTAGCAGGGTTTCATGAATATGGGGCCTGAGGCAAATAATTTCTTTAATTTTAACGTTTTTGTAATTTAAAGGGATAGTTGAGTGTTAGTAAAGAGAGTACAGTTTTGGTCAAACTGAATTTTAGTAACCAAAACCTGCATCATTACATTACAAACTAATAGTTATAACTCCACCATGCTCGAAAGGAATACAAAATTACACATGACTAAGTAAAAAGCCTGTTATCATTAAAAAAAATAGCCGTTAAATTTCAAGAGGGCGCTCTCTAAACACTAATCAGTTTTAACCATTTTAGATAAAATATTGTGCATGTGATGTTTTGTTGAAATGGTGATAAGATAGAGAGATAATCAACAACTATTTAAAAACCTCTTTTGTAAATATCTTGATAGAGGAAGCATTTAAAAAAAAAATTAACGGCTGGTTCAAAATTATCTAATAATTGTGGGGCCCCACAATTGTTTATGGATATTTCAGCCATTTGTGAACCGATTTTGATCAAATAAAGTTTATTCTGTCATTAAAATTATATGCTCTTTCGAATTTGAGACTCAGTTTTTCATTATCTCACACCACAAATTATATTTTGTGTAGTGCCATCTACATGTATACCAAAACTCAACTATTCCTTTCATTGAAAACTGAAATGTGTCATTCTACCATTACCATACTTTAATAGTTATAATAGAATTCAATTTACCCTTCAGGACTTGTCCAAAATGCTTGAGGGAAATAATTATACATTTTTCCTTGAAAAATCTTTACCCTTCAGGGACTCGTCCAAAATGCTTGAGGGAAATAATTATGAATTTTTCCTTGAAAAATCTTTAGTCATGGATGGGTTAATTAAATAATTGAAAATTTTACCCCAAAATGTGATGCCATAATTGTGACTACCGTATTGTTGATATGTAAGAATGGAGATTCATGTTAATTCATTAACAAGTTCTAGTACTTATCATGTAATTTTCTTCTCTATACAGTTACAGTATATGCAGCAGCAATTTTAGATAAAAGGAAAACAAGTGAAATTTTGAGGTAAGTTAGATTGGTAAAAACACCTGTTTTTATTCTGATAAATCACTGGAAATATTCCTAATTTCATGTTTGACATAGAACATTTGTGACCGGCTATAGCAAAACCCTGCACTTGTCGGTAATTCATGTTTTGAAGAAATTGCCATTTTAAGTTCACACAATGTGTGTAAAAGACTTATGATTGTAAAATTGAAACAATCATATCTTCACCAATTATTGACCAATTTGTTAGAACAAAGCATCAAATGAAAGCTTGTGATGAGGCCTTTCCAATGGTATGACAATCTACATTTTGATTTTTACCGACAAGTGCAGGGTTTGCTATAGCCGGTCTCATTTAATATAAGGTTACAGAAACACAATATTTTAAGTTAATTTTGAATATTGATGATATGTCCATGAAGTATATAAATAATCTAAAAAGCAAGTTTTGTTAATAGATTATGTTCAAATAGATACAATTTGAATTTATAGCCCTTTTAAATTGTGAGCTTGAATCACTGAAAAGTATCATCAGAATGATCGTTTGTTCATAGATTTGATCATATAGGTTGATGTTTTGTTGTGCTACTCATTATTTTGCCTTCGACAAAGATTCTGCTGGTATCGATATGTCTGACCCCTTTTGACTCCTTTTCTTTGTTTCCAACTTTTCTCTTGTCCCTTGTTATCAAACAGGCATCTCTCTTCCATCCATCCACTCGAAGGACTTGCACATATCAAGCGTGTGCGAAAGCAGACTTCTGAAGGGACGGAAAATGGAACGGGTAATATTATGTAATTAATGAACAAATTCTGATGATTTGGATTGATTAATTATTGTGTTTTGAATCAGTAGAAGGGTTGAGCTTTATAAAATCGTTGAACATTTCGTCGGTTTAGCTGTAGAAGAAACAACAACAAACAAACGAACAAACAAATTCAGGGTAGTAAAGTATTGATGATTACATTATTTCATGACTGGTTCTAAATACTTGGGCCGGGGTTTATGGCAAGTGCATGTGAATCCATAATCAAATTGGCTCAATTGGTTATGTAATCACTAAATAATATGTTTTGACAATTTTATTACCAGGTGGGCTTGAAATTGTTTTGTGCAAGACAAGCAAGATAGCTGCATCTGATGAGCTGTCCGAGGTACTCCTGGAACAGGTCTTGCCCGAAGACATCGGTAAGGGTGTGCTGGGGAAGCCATTTGTTGCATCGGTTGCCAAGGCAGCGCCACAAACGCGTCAACAGTACGAAGAGGCCAGTCGTCACTGGCCCACTGCGTTCCATGAGGACAAGGAGTAAGTGATTAACCCATTCAAGGTTGTTAAATTGTAGTGCAGTGGCGTAGCGTGGTCGGACTGATTGGGGGGGCACGCAAAATTATTGGGGGGGGGCACACCTTATGTATTTCTTTGTTTTTTCAAAAAATGTCCCCTTATGTTTTCTATTGTTTTTTCAAAATTATTGGGGGGGCACAGGCCCCCCCCCCCCCCCGTGCCCCCCCCGTGCCCCCCCCCCCCCCCCGTAGCTACGCCACTGTTGTAGTGTAACATGCATCTAGGTACGAAGTCTATGGGGACTTCAGAATCTCAAAAGGAGCGGGTTAATCACAATTGATAACAAATAATGTTTGTTTTTTCTCTGTTTTGGGCCACTCAATCCCTATTTCGGACAGGCAAAATATGATAGGAGACCATTTTACTTGCCCAGCTGGGCTACCGGGGAAAAAGAAGTTCATTTCTAGCTTTTTAATACAGTACGATTTTTATGGTTTGAGGTTTTGAGGTTTAATGGTTGAGATTTTGTTTTATGTATTTTTTTTTCTTTTTCAGGTTAGCAATGCTCATCTCAGGGAAGCTATTTTCCGCCTCAGATAGAGAGAAAATACACAGGCACATGAAAGAAATCATCTGCATGGAAGAAAATGCAAGCAAAACAGGACAGGTTTGTTTGTTGTTTGTTTTTGCATGAAATAGATGCCAATGTGGGTGATATACAGTGGACCCCATTATATGAATGAGGTTAGGCCCGTGCATATACATTACCTTGTATTCATGACTTCATGTATCCTGTTATATCACAGTAAAAAAAAGAAATATCGTAAAGAGATTGTACCAGTAAAGTTACATTGATATCATCTAGGTTTCGTTTTATCAGAGCTCCTTATAATAAGGTTCTACTGTAAGTAATATAACTAAGGATTTATGGCGTTAAGATGATCCTTTAACTTTAGATTTTTCCACAAAGATATTTCAGACATTAATCATATACCAATATCATTGTAAGATTCTTGTGAATGATATATGAGATTTAAAATTTTAATTGTGTTTACCTAGTGTAAAAGAAGTATATCAGTGTCTGATTTTATCTTGTCCATTCCCATGAACTAACCGAAATTGGATACTATAGAGGAATTAGTATCCGAAGTAGGACACTCTTGACTACGTTCAAAAGCGTCCACATACGCTTTCAAATTCAACTTTTATCTCCATGATTATGGAGACATTTGAAAGATCAAGACCCATTTCATTCTTCTGTTACATAAAGCCAAATGACAAATGTACAAGTGGAGTGTGAAAGCTCCAAGTGATTTGGGTTGAATTTTACACAGTTAATCACTATAATGTAGTGTTAAAACCCAACTACTGAGCATTGTGGTAAACTTAATAAAAGACAAAACATGCAAAAATATATAATGAATAGGGAAAATGGAAAACTTCTGTAATTTGTCTTTGGAAAAAAGAAATGCTTATTTTATTTCTAAAAACATAATTATTTCAAATTGTTTAAATTTTCAGGGTAGAACTATAACTGCATTGATCGTAGATCCGAAAACAGATGTGACACTGGTAAGGTGCATGGACAGATTGGACAGACGGAGAAACCCTATACACCATGCTGTGATGAAGTGCGTTGACCTCGTCTCTCACAGCCAGGGTGGAGGGGCGTGGCCTGTCGACAGAGGTAATCATCTTAATAATAATAATAATAATAATAATAATAATAATAATAGAAATGATAACAGTTTTATGATACAGTGCTGTTAACCCATCAAGGACAAGAGCTATTTTAAGGCAAAATTGATCATTGTTTTCCTCTACAAATTGGCAACTCCTAAATTTTGTCGACCTATAAATGACATAAAAATAGGTGGAAAATATTGAGAAATTACAATTTAAAACAAATATGAAATGACTTTGCCGCAAAGTTGCCAATTTGAACGCCAATATCTGTGTTGAAAATATCACAATGTGTTGCCAATTTAAGGATTTTTCTAAAATCTAGCGATTTACGCAATAAAAAAAATCGTTAACAAATAACTAAAGCAGGTAGAGTAACAAAATAGGGCTCTAAAAATAGAGAAATTTATGCTCTTTCTTCTTGTACACTTCACACAACTAGTCTTCTACTTGTTAAAGTGTAGGACTACCAAACCACAAATATATGTGGGCCTTGGGCACTGATGGGACATGAGTATCGTACCTTCACCCATTTAGGTCTGCCTTCTGAAAATACTTGGGGCTGGGGGGCTGGGGTTTATCATATGGAGAATACACCAAAATCAAATCATCTTGGAACGGGTGAAATAAACATGTGGAGTGGTGTGGCAAGATCGGTAGAGCGCGTGCTTTCTGATCGTGAGACCCCCAGTTCGAACCCTGCCCACTGCCTTTGTCAGTCAGCAAGGCATTTAATCCACATTGCTGCTCTCTACCCAGGTGTATAAATGGGTACCTGGTCTGGTGAAAATTAGCTTGGTGCACCTATAGGGTTGCCCGCTAGTATGCTCCCCGGGGAGTTGAGAATGTGTATAATATCATTGTGCGAGTCTGAACTGTACCAAATGACCAGGGATAATAATAAGCGCTTTGAGCACCTTATATTAGGTGGATATTATTATTATTATTATTAACATTTCGCCGGTTGAGAAAGAGAAGAGCGCTGTCATGCATGGGAGGGTTACAAATTACAATAAGTTACAATACACAGATTATAGAACGGGATTTTCTTCAAAGTACATTCACATTCAATAAATGTTATTATACAGAGTACAATAATAATATTCAGTAAATGTTTATTTCTTAGTGAAAGTTTAGAAAATTGAGAAGATTTCTTGTCACATTAAATTGTCAAACCTACTGAATCACTCAAATCAGATCGTATAAATTACAAATAATTCATTTTTTTTAAATCAGCAATCTGTCATCACTTGGCCATTAGTTTTATATTGAATTGTTTCTTTGCTTTTATTTTGTCTTGGTTTAGATGATTCATTTTTGTTGGCTAGGAACGAAGGAGATGATTTGCCATACCTGTGCACTGGTTATGATCTGTACGTCACCCAAGAACCATGTATCATGTAAGTAAATCATTTGTTTGACATGGGTCTGTGAACTATACCTAGGCTTTCCTCCCCCGAAACAAAATAAATAAACAAGAACACTTTGCTTTATTTGCCAACCTTCTCGACTTTACACATTTCCCCTACCCTAGACTTGAAAATCAAAACAAAGATAGCACTCAATTGCTGAAAATTGTAATTACGATCATAAATGGCTGTAGTTTTACTATTTCTATGGGAGTGTATGATTGATTGTAGATTTTAAAAATATACGAAAATAAGAAAAAGGACCACTCTATCCTATTTTTCATTGGTTTGTAATGCCAAAACAATTTTAATGTGGTGAAGTTTCTGGTAGCACCATGTTGTAATTTTAAAATTGACTGTTAGGAAGCGACATAGAGGAGTGGATAGACATGGGGAAAAGGGTATTCTTTTGCAAAGTGTTGGTTCTGATACGAATTTGTAAATTATGAAATATGGAAGTCAATTCAAATCAAATCAAACTAATGAAAGGAGATGGGTAAGAGAGAGATTATAGGAAGGTTATTCTTTCTTTGAGTTCTTTAAATGATGACATAAACGGTACCCCGGGGTACCAGACGAAAATCCGCCATTTTGTTTAATTATTTATTTAATTTTTAGGACTGTACTGTGGGTATAGCGTGCATACAATCGCGCGCTGCACTGCATGCACAACGCAATAGCTGCGGTACGGTTGGACGCAAGATGGCGCAACACAACGCGGGATACCGGGGTACAACGGTACCCCGGGGTACTGCGTGTGTCATCAAATACAGAACTTTTTAGTTCTTGTTCACTCTATCCTGTACCAGTCTACCCATCTTCAAAATGTGATTTTTATGTTTATTTGAGTCATTTGATATTTTGCCTTTGATAAAGATTCTGCTAGGATCAAAAGCTCACGGCCCATATTCATCAAAGCTAGCTTATAGTTCCTTGCTAAGTCCATTTTGGAGGACGTGGCCCAGAATTAAACACAATATATTTCAGTTGCTAGCTAGGGTTAACATAGTGGGTACCTAAGGCTAATCCAGTTTACCCTAGTTGGGGACTAGGAACGGTTTGTTGCTCACTAAACTGTAGTGTGTGCTTAGACATAGCAAGGAACTAAGCTAGCAGGCTTTTATGAATATGGGGCCAGGTCCCCTTGACTCTCATTTTGCCATAATTGGCTGTTCATAGCCGATAAGCCATTTTCATCCATTTCCCCCCAATGTTTAAATTATGTTTTCACCTTTTGTTTCACCTTACCATTACCACACTGGCCTGCAGGTGCGCCATGGCAGTAGTTCACTGTTAGGATCGAAAGCCCAGACCCACTTTGACTTTCATTTAACCCTAAAAAGACTGGGCTATTTTGAACCTTAAAAAAACTGGGGGGGGGGGGCTAAAAGGGCCCCCCCCTAAGATCTCGGCAACCGAAACTCCAATCGACTCCAAATTTGGCATCGTGATAGATGTCCATAAGGTCTACAATATTGCGTAGTTAAAAAAAAAAAAAAAAAATTAGAATATGCTAATTAGAGCTAATTAATTATGCGAAAATTGTATTTTTTTGTAGTTTTTGTAGTTTTCTCGGCAATCGAAACTCCAATCAACTCCAAATTTGGCATGGTGATAGATGTCCATGAGCCATACAATATTGCATAGTTAAATTTTTTGTTCTAATTATAATATGCTAATTAGAGCTAATTAATTATGCGAAATTGCATTTCCTATGTATTTCTTTGTTTTTTCGACTTATGTTTTGTATTGTTTTTTCAATGGAAATAATTATTGACCATTATTCAACCATTTTTAGCCCAAAATTAAATGATTGCAGTGATAAGAATGAAAAATAATGAAGATTTTGTCTTTTCTAGGAAAAAATCAATTTCCATAGGATTTGTACACAAATCTCAAAATTTAGCGATTTTCGGGCCGACGCTCACTTACAAAAGGTCACGTAACTTTAGAACGGTACACCCGGTTGTCGCAAATTTGGTATCAAAAGTTGCGAAAGACTCAAAGGAAAAAAGTTGTGAAGTGGCACCGTAAAATATTTAAGCGTTGCGAAGTAATCGCGAAAGTAGAGGAGGGGGGGGGCTAAATCAGCCCCCCCCCCCAGTCTTTTTAGGGTTAATAGCATTGCTTTTTATAGCCGATAAGTAGTTTTCAGCCATTTTAAAAATAGTTCTGTTGTGTCATTGTTTATCTTCACCTTTAAATTACACTGGATTGCAGGTGCGCCATGGCGTTAGTTCACTCGCGCATACGGCGTGTATTCTACCACACCAGTCATCCCGATGGTGCCCTCGGTAGCAAGTACAAGCTGCATACAGAGCCCGGCATCAACCACAGGTACCGGGTGTTCCAAGTCGCCCTCAACAATGGGACAGACAGGTGATAGGTGAGTGTTTATTTTCCAAACGTAAGGGACCATCAACAAGTTACATCTTGGCAAAATGTTGCCCCATATTGCCCCCCTCTTAATGCACCCCGTATGCACATGCGCATGTCACGTTTATTTATTGTGAGTGACTCCCTTGAAACATCACCCCACCATGGGGTTATTGCAAAGTCCATCTTTGCTTTGTCTCCACACTTGAATCCTGCATCTTTTCAGGAACTGCAGAAAAAGCTTGTAATATTTTAACCCTAGTTTATTTGACTTTTTATGCCACCGCAACGAAGTAGCCGGAGGCATTATGTTTTCGGGTTGTCCGTCCGTCCGTCCGTACGTACGTACGTCCGTCCGTCCGTACGTCCCGTTCTCGTGATCGCGTTATCTCATCACCAAACTTGGGTCATGTATGTATCTTGGGGGGCTAATGATCTGATTAGATTTTGGGGGCATGAGGTCAAAGGTCAAAGGTCACAGAGCTCATTATATATGCAAAAATAGCTCGTGATCGCGTTATCTCAAGAACGGATGGACGGATTCTGACCAAACTTGGTACATGTATGCATCTTGGGGGGACGATGATCTGATTATATTTTGGGGTCATGAGGTCAAAGGTCAAAGGTCACAGAGCTCATTATATATGCAAAAATAGCTCGTGATCGCGTTATCTCAAGAACGGATTGACGGATTCTGACCAAACTTGGTACATGTATGTATCTTGAGGGGACGATGATCTGATTAGATTTTGGGGTCATGAGATCAAAGGTCACAGAGCTCATTATATATGCGAAAATAGCTTGTGATCGCATTATCTCAAGAACGGATTGACAGATTCTGACCAAACTTGGTACATGTATGTATCTTGGAGAGCCAATGAACTGATTATATTTTGGGGGTCATGAGGTCAAAGGTCAAGGCCACTAATAGCTTATAATTGTGATACGTCAAGATCTAAAAGACAGAGTACCATCAAAATTGAGTTGACAGAATTAATTCAGTGTACATGTTTATTTGGGCTTGATATAAATAAATCGCGTAATGGCGGAGGCATCATTTTCGACAGTCGAAGATCCATCTAGTTTGTTTAAGAAACAATACAAAGCAAAGACAAGGAGGTCCGAATAAAAATCTATGACATTAAATAGCCAACATTAGGAAAGTGGGAGTTTATTAGGTCAGGTTGAACATTTCTATCAGGGCCTACTATCCCAGAATTATCCCGGTCATTTTAAGGACTGCTTAACTCCTTTCTAAGACTTACAGAGAAATAATGATACCAGTTAATTGTATCCCCCGAACCACTTCGGGGGATACTATGGATTTGGCCTCGTCGCGCCGCCGCGTCCGCCGCGTCCGCCGCGTCCGCCGCAGAGATTTTCTTGTGAATGCTCTACAGGTCCGAGTTCTTGTCCGATCATTTTCTAATTTGGTATGAAGGTGTATTAAGGAAAGAGGATGAAGCCTATTGATTTTGGTGTGGGGCGGAGTCCTGGTTGCCATGGTAACCATGATATAAAGAAATAGTTAAGATTACCTTGTGAACGCTCTACAGGTCCGAGTTCTTGTCCGATCATTTTTTAATTTGGTATGAAGGTGTATTAAGGAAAGAGGATGAAGCCTATTGATTTTGGTGTGGGGCGGAGTCCTGGTTGCCATGGTAACCATGATATAAAGAAATAGTTAAGATTACCTTGTGAACGCTCTACAGGGCTGAGTTCTTGTCCGATCATTTTCTAATTTGGTATGAAGGTGTATTAAGGAAAGAGGATGAAGCCTATTGATTTTGGTGTGGGGCGGAGTCCTGGTTGCCATGGTAACCATGATATAAAGAAATAGTTAAGATTACCTTGTGAACGCTCTACAGGTCCGAGTTCTTGTCCGATCATTTTCTAATTTGGTATGAAGGTGTATTAAGGAAAGAGGATGAAGCCTATTGATTTTGGTGTGGGGCGGAGCCCTGGTTGCCATGGTAACCATGATATAAAGAAATAGTTAAGATTACCTTGTGAACGCTCTACAGGTCCGAGTTCTTGTCCGATCATTTTCTAATTTGGTATGAAGGTGTATTAAGGAAAGAGGATGAAGCTTATTGATTTTGGTGTGGGGCGCGGTCCTGGTTGCCATGGTAACCATGATATAAATAAATAGTTAATATTACCTTGTGAACGCTCTACAGGTCCGAGTTCTTGTCTGATCATTTTCTAATTTGGTATGAAGGTGTCTTAAGGAAAGAGGATGAAGCCTTTAGATTTTGGTGTGGGGCGGAGTCCTGGTTGCCATGGTAACCATGATATAAAGAAATAGTTAAGATTACCTTGTGAACGCTCTACAGGTCCGAGTTCTTGTCCGATCATTTTCTAATTTGGTATGAAGGTGTCTTAAGGAAAGAGGATGAAGCCTATTGATTTTGGTGTGGGGCGGAGTCCTGGTTGCCATGGTAACCATGATATAAAGAAATAGTTAAGATTACCTTGTGAACGCTCTACAGGTCCGAGTTCTTGTCCGATCATTTTCTAATTTGGTATGAAGGTGTATTAAGGAAAGAGGATGAAGCCTTTTGATTTTGGTGTGGGGCGGAGTCCTGGTTGCCATGGTAACCATGATATAAAGAAATAGTTAAGATTACCTTGTGAACGCTCTATAGATCCGAGTTCTTGTCTGATCATTTTCTAATTTGGTATGAAGGTGTATTAAGGAAAGAGGATGAAGCCTATTGATTTTGGTGTGGGGCGGAGTCCTGGTTGCCATGGTAACCATGATAACCATGATATAAAGAAATAGTTAAGATTACCATGTGAACGCTCTACAGGTCCGAGTTCTTGTCTGATCATTTTCTTATTTGGTATGAAGGTGTATTAAGGAAAGAGGATGAAGCCTATTGATTTTGGTGTGGGGCGGATTCATGGTTGCCATGGTAACCCACCAAACTTGTTCAGTTCACAATATTACAACCCACAAAAGTGCAATGCAATTGGTTCGGGGGATACATGTGCTCGGCTGCGCGACCCGCCGAGCGCGCAATTTCTAGTTTTTTACTGAGATTCAACATTTTTGCTTCTAGGGAGACACGACCCATCGCCGGAAGGATGGCATCTCAAGACTGCTCGTAGAATGGAGGATGAGGATGAGGATGGAGATACAGGAGGTAAGCTTATCCCATTGGGTTTATGATCCTGGTTCTTAATTATCACCATCATCGTCATCATTATCATCATCATAGCCATTATCATCATGATCATTCATCACCATAATTATAGTCTTCACCATCATTATCGTCATTATCATCGTCATCATCACCATCATTATCGTCATCATTATCATCATCATAATTACGATTATCGTCATCATCATCATAGTTACTATCATCATCACTAGAGTATTATCATCATCATAAGGGCCATTCCACAGGTTGAGACAATCGTGATTAATGTAACGTGAGTAACCAACACATTTTAAAGATTTGCATGTAGAAGATTAACATTTCTCAAGTTTTTATTTCACACAAAAAAAACGTTCAGAATGTATACTTTGTTGTGACAAAAAGTTGTTTGGTTCATATCTATCATGCAGCTGTGATGCAGCTGTGTTAAAGGGCAATGCAACTCAAGAATAGAGTTTATCCTACTTGATATATCGTAATATGCCTTTTTATGCCTCCGCCAACGAAGTGGCCGGAGGCATTATGTTTTTGGGTTGTCCGTCCGTCCGTCCGTCCGTACGTCCTTCCGTCCCGTTTTCGTTCTCGCAATATCTCAATAACCAGTTGACGGATTAATTTCAAACTTGGTATGAGTGTACATATTGGGGTGCCAATGATCTGATTAGATTTTAGGGGTCATGAGGTCAAAGGTCAAGGTCACTGGACTCGATATATATGCAAAAATGCCTCGTTCTCGCGATATCTCAAGAACTGGTTGACGGATCAATTTCAAACTTGGTATTAGTGTAGATATTGGGGTGGCAATGATCTGATTAGATTTTGGGGTTCATGCGGTCAAAGGTCAAGGTCACAGGACTCAATGTATGCGCAAAAATGCCTCGTTCTTGCGATATCTCATGAACCGGTTGACGGATCAATTTCAAACTTGGTATGAGTGTACATATCGGGGTGCCGCTGATCTGCTTAGATTTGGGGGGTCATGAGGTCAAAGGTCAAGGTCACAGGAATCAATATGTATGCGAAAATGGCTTGTAATGGCAAAATTTAAAGAACTGAATGTCAGATTTCAATCAAACTCGGTACCTGAATGTATAATAAAGAGTCAACGTAGCTATAAAATGTTGGGGTCATTAGGTTGAGGTCAAGGTCACGGGACTCATTATACATGCAAAAAAGCTTGTAATGCCAAAATCTCAAGAACTAAATGTCAGATTTCAATCAAACTTCGTACCTGAATGTTTTGTAGGGAGCCATCAAAGATTGGGGTCATATGGTCAAGGTCACAGGACTCAAAATATATGAAAAATATTGTTAAAAATTAAATCTGTGCACGTTAATTTGGGCTTGATATTAAAATCGCGTGATAGCGGAGGCATAATTTTCGATTGCGCGCAATTGAAGATCCATCTAGTTATTATATATAACATAACTCCGACTCGGATTTCTGCTTTGGGAGAAATATGTGAAAACTCTATCGGGTTTACCACTATTCATGCGAACACTGGAGGCCGCCATTATTAGGTGTGTGCGGACTTATGGTCAGTGATATGCACTAATGCATTTCAATAGCACCTATTGAAACCATTGTCTGAATACTTGTAGATGCTTTGACGAGTCTGTAAATCAGTGAAAAGCTTTTTGTTCGGCCCGTAGCACACTCGTCATAGTTTGCAAAGCATGTCGGGCAATTACAAGAACATGGCCGCTCCCATCACCTTTTGCCGCCGTAAGAATTAGTAAAATGTGGGTATGTTCACGTAAGGATTTCATGGGATCCAGGAGGCCAAAATTGCCAAGTTATGTATCAAATAAAATATCTGTTCACCCTCTAAACGATAATAATAGCCGAAAGCCATAGTTTCATTGCCCTTTAATGCTAGAATTACACAATTGCTCATGTATTCCCTTTCTAGTCATTAGCTGACATTTCTTGGATTAGTGTCAGTGAATGAAGACTCTTTCTAAAATTTGGTTTTATTTCTCTCCCTGTCCTGCTTAGCATTGGCCATATATACTGCAGACATTGTGTGTCCCCAGCAAAGATGCAACCAAGCCAACAGAAATGCAACGTCGGACCATGAGACCTGCCTAAAGCCCGGCACAGACAGAGCCAACTCGACCCGATCCGACTGGTTTTCAGCCTGATTAACTCAGTATACCTTGCCTCAGGACTCTGGTTGTGCCAGTCAAGAGCCAGTCGGAGGTCATTCGAGGCCGATTCAACATGTTGGATCGGCTCCGACTGAGCGGAACTGACTATAGCCTGACTAAAAACCAGTCGGATCGGGTCAAGTCGGCTCTGTCTGCGCCGGGCTTGAGACATTGGTGTCATGCAGGAAACATGGTAATTACCCATGAGATATACGTGTATGTGTTGTGAGGTTGATGAAGAAGGTGTGCAAGCATAGTTAGGACGACTGTAATAATGGCGCACATTTAGCGATTTATGTTCCAAACAAATTCAAATTCATATATTTTACACCGGCTATAGCAAAACCCAACACTTGTCGATAATTCATGTTTTGAAGAAATGGGCATTTTAAGTTCACACAATGTGTGTAAAAGACCTATGATTGTAAAATTGAAACAATCATATCTTTATGATCAAAACATTAGAAAGGAATTTGAATATACAAATTATGAACAAAGTATATTGGGGTCACAGCTAAGTAGCTTTTTTTTGCTTTTTCTTTTTTGAAGAAAAGACGTCTTCATAGGATTTACACCGATAAGGAGAGAAGAAAGGGAATCGGTACCTATATTGTCCTGATTTGTTGCCTGGCTAGAATGCTCCCTGGGATGTCGCTTAAGGACCACTCTTCACCTACACCAGGGCTCGACACCAGTACTTCGCTTATTGCCCGGGGCAAGTCAATATGCATAAATGGTCTAGTTTGTGGTTACCCAACTAAATATTTGTAATTGTACAACCGCAGGAGAAAATGTAATTTTGTATGTGTTAATCTCGGTTAAAAGTATGCAGGCATTTCCATTTTCTGTTGGGGCATGTGAAATGTGAAAATGTATGATTTTTTTTTTTACAGACATTTAAAGGGGACCACCAGGCAAAGAACAACACATTATTATATGTTTTGGTACCGTTTTGTGATATCAAATAGATACCCAACATTTTGCAAAGCGTTGTGTAATTCATAAACAAAGCAATTCATTTCCACAACTTACGGAACCACTTCTATTTCCTGGTTCCATACGGCCAAACATTTGCGAGTGCGCCAATGCTATTCACGCGTACGTTCGGAGACTATAGAATCCCAGGTGATTTGTTCGCTCTGCACACACTTAGTCTCGTACATACAGACCCCATGAACGCATGCTTTAGAATGGTGATGCGTTTTCCAATTATATATTTTTTTCTGGAAACATATTTTTGTGAACTTTTTGATGGAATGGAATACTAAAGATGTTACCTTTCATTTATAAGGATATTATTTTTGGGTGGTGGTACCCTTTAAGTTAGTTTACATGTTAGAATACATTTTAAAAGTACGCATTCCTATAGGTTCACTCATTCAGGACTGGTCCCCAAATACATTGGCTGGAGCATATAATTATGGTGAATGTCTTTCATACCAAAATCAAATGTTGCCAAACATTTTCCTGTCACTAAGCAGAACCTCATTTGAGTATATTCGCACAGACTCGAAAGTATTGATGCTTATATACAGTTTTGTTGCCACATAAAATATTTATTTACAAATGTACATACATGACATATAAATTTCTAATAGTATTTGTTCTTTGGAAAAATAACAGCAAATGGAAAAGAGAGGAATTATTAAGAAGTACAGATAACATTGCTTTTAAAGTCAAACCTGTATCAATTAAGTACTTTATTTCAAGTTGTTTTCCCTTTACTTTGTTTTCTGTTGAATATTTGAACAAGATTTGAACAATGTCAAGACCTTCTGCACAACTTCATGTATATCTTTTAACAAAATAATGTTAAATTTATGTTACATTTTGGGAGATTTTTCCAATTGTTTTTACCTTTCCTTCGGTAGAGCAGATAAAACTATCAGTGGTTGAATTATTGAGTATACCGCCCTTGATTCGTCATGATTATGAGCGCCAGAGAAAAGACCGGGGGGGGGGGGGGTGACATACTGTAGGCCTAGTTTATTACAATGCGCTCGCCCCGTGATGGGGGATGAACTCCCACATTCACGTGAACAATCTAATATATTGATTTGTATCATTATATTATGTGATCGATGTGGGGGAGAAAGTTCTCAATAGAAAAACACAACGTATTGAATATAATTTGTATCATTTCATTATGTGATCGATGTGGGGGAGAAAGTTCTCTATAGAAAAATACAACCTATTGAATATAATAAGCAATTAACCATCGACTGGGAGGGTGACTATACTTGCCGAGGTGACAGTACTTTTCTTGGGTGTCATTCGGTTGAAAACTAGGTTCTGCCTACCACCACCCCCCCCCCCCCCCCCGTCAGTCTTACAATGGACATGTCAATGTGGGCCTTTTAACTCTCTCACTGGTGACTCTGGAAAAAATCAAATCCCCCCCCCCCCCCCTCCCCCCATCGCAAAAACGGATCGACATCTCTGATTGGGAAGTATGGTGATGTGTACTTCATATATGACTTGCATATTATTGGTTATTTTTGTTGTATTATTATTGAATTGTATGACCACTTGCATAAATGGAAAAAAAATAATATGCAAACGAGTAGCCTACATACAAAAAAAGAAGAAATTACCATCGTATTATTCTATACACTTTACTTGACAAGCTTGACAGGACTGTGCGTTTCATGGCCGAGATCGTATTTGGGGGGGGGGGGGGGGGGGGGGAGGGCATCAGGGGCATAATGCAAGACCTCAAACAGCCCGGTTAGACAACTAGTGATGTCGTTAATTTAGTGGTTCCAAACAAATTCATATATTTTGCACAACTAATGAGTGATAGTAATATATTGATTATAAAGAAAATACAACTTCATGGTTGGACCAAACTCCTTGGTTGGACCAGATTTAGCATTTCCAACAGCGTGTTTAGTTTTATCCATGGTCGGGGGGGGGGGGGGAGGGCATCAGGGGCATAATGCAAGACCTCAAACAGCCCGGTTAGACAACTAGTGATGTCGTTAATTTAGTGGTTCCAAACAAATTCATATATTTTGCACAACTAATGAGTGATAGTAAGATATTGATTATAAAGAAAATACAACTTCATGGTTGGACCAAACTCCTTGGTTGGACCAGATTTAGCATTTCCAACAGCGTGTTTAGTTTTATCCATGGTCGTACAAAAATAAATGTAAGTAACCGGGAGTTAAACAGAACCACCACTCTAAAGTTGTCATGTATATGAAAGAGAATAATTTTAGGTAGTCCATTCCACCAAAAAAGGTTTCCAGCAAGTTGTATCATAATTTGAAAAGTCATCGTCATACAAAATGATGTGCTCATGGGTATGCGGAAGAAGAAGA